>JBBPBQ010020323.1:4655533-4679701 GCA_037974755.1 Cicer yamashitae | reverse complement strand
ATATTATATTATATTATATATATATATATATATATATATATATATGTCGACTTCAAAAGTAACTCTATGATGAGTTATTCCGCTTAATAACTTGATATAAACAATAAATTTTATTAATCTAACTATCAAATCAAAAGTTCTTATTGAGTAGAGGTAACTCTACAAATTTTTATAAAATTTTAAAATTATTTGATACTTCACTAAATAATTTCAAATAAACGTGTAATAAACTTTTAAAAAATATAAGTAAATATCGATGTCTATATTACATAGCAACATATTTCAGATTTTATATAAAATTTTGTGTTTGAATATTAATATATTATGTCAATCATTAATGATTTAATTTATAAAATTTATCGTCTATATTATAAGTACTAATTACTTTTTTTTACTTTTATTAAGAAAAATTGGTCGGATAATTAATATGTTCATTTTATGTATTAATGTTCTTAAAATAACTTTTACCCTTGTTAGGGATACATTATTTGAGGAGAAAATATTCTACAAGAGACTAAAGACTAAAGACTAATGCTAAAACTATTATAAAAATAACTACTTTTTTTCATTTATTTCTTCGTAATATTACAATCAATAAGTTCCTATTTATAGCATAAAAGAAAGCATATTCTAATATAGAATAAAAAAATATTCTAACAAATTAAATAATGACTCACCTAATGGATCTATCTAGACCATTCTATAAAATATCTAATGAAACTTTAACCTAGTCTTAATATATTTGGGCCATAACATACCACCGATTTTAAAAATTGGATTTCATACTCCCACACTTTGACCCTTACTCCCACAGGTCATGAAAAATTCAATTTTACCCATATTATTTTCATCTCATTTTCTTGAAATTTTTTTGAAACATTTTTACCCTACACAAATACGAAATATTTGGTAGGGAATTTTGTTTTCCAAAAATCCGATTTAGAAATTAGAAATTTCTAATATTTAAAAAAAAATACATATAAAAAATTTTGAACATGAACAAAAAAAGAGAAAAAGTTTTGCATACAGGAGATTTCGTTTTCGAAATTTCCAGTATGTAAAACAAATTGAGAAAAAAAATTCATCTCAGAAATTTCTGTTATGTAAAAAATAGAGAAAACATTTTTCATACCGAAAATTTCAAAAACTCAATTGCTGATTTGAAAAACTCAATTTAATGTATGTAAAAAAAAGAGGAAAACTTTTACATGAATTTCGAAAATTCAAAATTTTCGATATGCAAACAAAATTGAGAAAAAAAATTTCTATTCCAGAAATTCAATATTATTTTTGAAATTTCCAATACATAAAAAAACATAGATGTGGGATACAAAAAATAGACTTATTTTATTTAAAATTTTTCTATTTTCTACGAGGGTATTTTTGAAAGTTCAAACAATGTTAAAATGTAGGTGTATGAAATTCAATTCTCTTATCTTTAAGGTTGAGATTGTAAATACAAAACCCAACAATTAGTAGTGTTGTGTGACCGAATATGAAAAAGACTCAAATCAATAATCTAAATCTAAATAACACTCATTTTTCATATTCTCAATTCTACTCCAATTGGGCTGAATATATATTATATATGGTCTATAATAATAAATACTAAATTGAAAAGGTGCTTGTGACTTAGTAAAATTTGAACAGTTATAAATATATTTAAATAGCAAAAAACTACAGTTAGGAATGACAATATAATCCACACCCGCGGTATCTACTCAAATCCGCTTTGATTTGGTGCGGGTGCGGATTTTCTCCGAAATTAAAATTCGGGGGCGGGGACGAGGACGAGTTTGAAGATGGTGATATTCACCCCGCCCCTGCCCCCGCACCCGAACCCGCCCTGCAAGTAATATTAATGTAATTTTTAAATTTTATATACATATACATATTGAATATACTTAATATTTTTTTAAATATTAAAAATTATAATCTTATCTCTATAGAAAATATTTTTTTTTATTTTATAATTGTCTAATAACAATTATTTTAATATATTAATTATAATAGATATGATTTTTAAATTTATAATTTTATATATATGAATGGGTGCGAGTGTAGGCGGAGAAACCCGAACCCGTTGCAGGCGGTGATGAAGGCCTAAATTCTACCCCCGCTATGAAACGGGGACGTGTGCAGGTTTTCCCCGATTAGTCAGGTGTGGAGGTGGAGGAAGCAAAATCCGTCCCGCCCCCGTTTAGAGATGGCAATATAACCCGCACCCGCGGGTACCCACCCAAATTCGCTTGATTTGGGCGGGGAAAACCCGCTTTTATTGGGAGCGGGTGCGGGTGCGGATTTTCCCCGAAAATAAAATTCAGGTGCGGGGACGTGTGCGGGGTGATGATATCCACCCCGCACTTGCACCCGCCCCGCAAATAATACTAATGTAATTTTTAAATTTTATATACATATACATATTTAATATATTTAATATTTTTTTAAATATTAAAAATTATAATTTTATCTCTATAGAAATTTTTTTTTTATTTTATAATTGTCTAATAACAATTATTTTATTATATTAATTATAATAGATATGATTTTTAAATTTATAATTATATATATGAATGGGTGCGGGTGCGGGCGGGGAAACCCGAACCCCGTTGCAGGCGGGGATGGGTGTCTAAATTCTACACCCGCTATGAAACGGGTGCGGGTATTCCCCGATTAGTCGGGTGCAGGGGTGGAGGAGGCAAAATCCGCCCCCGCCCTGCCCCGTTGCGATGCCTAGCTACAGTATTTATTTATGTATATTTCTGAACTAGTATTTGATTTTGCCCTATGAATGAATTATGAATATGAATGGCGTTGAACAATGAGTAACACTATCAATTAATTAAAAGAGCATTGCAACTTGCATTTCTCTTGAAAACTCAACCAACGCGCGTTGTTTTAGTTTCTTCAAGACAAGATATCAATCAAATTAGGCCTCTATTTATTTTGCCTCTTAATTTCCCTTCATTTATTTTTCACTTTATTATTATTATTATTATTATTATTATTATTATTATTATTATTATTATTATTATTATTATTATTATTATTATTATCTTTAATTATGCATTTTAGCTGCAACTCCACTCATCATTTTAAGCATACCAAACGATCTGTAATTATGTGTTACTCCACTTTGCATCTTCTGCGTGTGCATTAGTAGTATTACTTCTACTCATATCAAGACAAGTGACAAGGCAGTGATCAAATGAGACAACGTATAACATGAGACGGATGTAGAACTAGTAGTAGTATTATTCTAACTTTATAAATATTTTTATTTTTATGAATATATATACCCGGATGGAAGATTGTGAAAAAACTTATAAATACAAAAAGACAATCTTAAATGTGAATATAAAAGTCATTTAAATAATAATACATATACATCTTAAAAATCACAATTTTTTTATTATAAATAAGACTAAATTTTTGAAAAATTCTCTTATAATTAAAACTCGAGAAGTAATTTTGTCCCCAAAAAAAGAATCCTGTAATGATTAATATATATACTTATTTTTAGACAAATGTTAGTATAGTTAGTATACTATAGAATGAAATATAAGTAAAATATGTAATTGAAAAGTTAATATATTTAATCTTAATTTTTAATTAAATACATCAATTTTTCAACTATTATTTCTATTTTTCATTTTGAATGAAGTATATGTCAAACAATCCTTTGCATATATCGAACAATCCTTTGCATGAAACTCTTTGGATTGTTGTTTCTAATGAAACAAACTAGTGGCACTACTTTAATTATGGAATACTAAAGTAGCATGTACTGTAAAATGGAGTACTACTTTAATTATGGCATTGCATTGCATTGAAAAGATCACACATGAATTAGGACTACCATACCATGCACGCATGCATTTAGCGAGGAACCTTTTCAATTGCTCAAACATCGAAGACCTTAACAGCCAAAGTGTAAATCCAATTTCCCTATAAACCTCAACTAACTACATTAATTGCAAGATACCAAACAACCCTCTCTCCCTTCATTTCATTTTACCTTTAGTTCTCTATAAATATGCATTTCAGCTAAGAGTCCATTCACTTGCAAACAGTTTGTGTACTCATTTTCTTCTATCATCATACCCTCATTGTATCACATTTTCACTTGTGTTGTGTCCTCAAAATGGTTGTTTACAAAAATAATGATGAATCATCACTTGCATTAGTCCATGTTGAGCAAGCTCAACCTCTTTCTGCTGTTGCTCCAATTGTATCATCTTACAATGAGAAGATACGTCCTGTTCTCGATGCCCTTGAAAATCTACGGCGTCTCAACATAGCCAAAGAAGGGATACAGTTACCAACCATTGTTGTTGTTGGTGACCAATCAACTGGAAAATCCAGTGTCTTAGAATCACTAGCTGGTATTAGCTTGCCTCGTGGACAAGGTATCTGCACAAGGGTACCTTTGATTATGAGGCTTCAGAATCATCCACTTCCACAGCCAGAACTGTTGCTAGAGTTCAATGGCAAAACAGTTTTCACTGATGAAGCAAATGTTTCAGAAGCAATAAACTTGGCTACTGAAGAGCTTGCTGGTTTTGAAAAAGGGATTTCCAACACTCCTTTGACTTTAATTGTGAAGAAGAATGGTGTTCCTGATCTTACAATGGTTGATCTTCCGGGAATAACTCGTGTTCCGGTTCATGGTCAGCCTGATAATATTTATGATCAGATTAAGGATATTATCATGGAGTATATAACTCCAGAAGAAAGTATTATCTTGAATGTACTTTCTGCTACTGTTGATTTTACTACTTGTGAGTCTATTAGGATGTCACAAATTGTTGATAAATCTGGTTTGAGGACACTAGCTGTTGTTACCAAGGCTGATAAATCTCCTGAAGGATTGTTGGAGAAGGTTACTGCTGATGATGTTAACATTGGTCTTGGTTATGTTTGTGTGAGAAACCGTATTAGAGGAGTCCTATGAAGAAGCAAGATTGGAACAACTGAACTTGTTTGAATCTCACTCACTATTATCTAAAATTGACAAATCTATTGTTGGTATACCGGTTTTGGCTCAGAAGCTTGTTCAGGTTCATGCTATGATTATATCAAAAACTTTACCTGACATTATCAAGAAGATAAATGAGAAGCTTTCTTCTCATGAGAATGAGTTGGATAATTTGCCTGCTAATTTATCCTCAATTGCTGATGTTATGACTGCTTTCATGCATATCCTTAGTTTGTCTAGGGATTCTCTGAAAAAGATACTTCTCACAGGAGATTTTGAGGAGTACCCTGAGGACAAACACATGCATTGCACCGCTCGGTTGGTGGAGATGCTTAATTTATATGCAAGTGCTCTTCAAAACTCTGCTGAAAGTGATGCCACCAAGGATTTTCTGTTGGAAGAGATAAAGGTGTTGGAAGAGTCTACCTGGATTGGTCTTCCAAATTTCATGCCAAGAACAGCATTTCTTACTATACTGCAGAGGAAAGTAAAGGGCATTGCATATATGCCAATTAATTTTGTTGATAATGTTTGGAACTATCTAGAATCTGTTGTGATTTCCGTTTTAAATCATCATTCTTCAAATTACTATCAGCTGCAGGTTTCCATTCGCAGGGCTTGTGTGAAACTGATAGCCGAGAAGAAGAAAAAAATCAATCCGGCATGTGAAGGAAGTTGTTAAGATGGAAAAGCTGACGGATTACACTTGTATTCCTGAGTACTTGGTTGAGTATAATAAGCTGATATCTAAACAAGATGAATTTTTGAAAGAAGTTTTCAATACTGAAACAAACCCCACCCATGTGAAGCTTGAAGGGGTGGGAGAGATGTTGTGAATCTAAGGAATTATCCTAATTTGTTAGGTCAGGCCTTTGATTTGAAGGCGAGGATGATTTCCTATTGGAAAATTGTTCTTAGGAGGCTGATTGATAGCATTGCGTTGCACTTAATGCTAAGTATCAATGAACTTGTCAGTACTGATTTGCAAAAGGAGATTGCTGATGATGTTTTTTCTTCTGGTGGTGGCGGCATTGAGAGGCTGCTTGAAGAGTCTCCATCTATATCTGGAAAGAGAGAAAAGCTTAGCCGAAGTGTGAAGGTTCTTAGAGAAAGTAAAGAGACGGTTGCTAAAATCATTGATAGGATTGGAATCCAGGTGTAGAAGTTGCTCTTATATTATTAGCTGGTCTTTTTGTCGTTTGGTACTTCTATCAAGATGTCATGGTGTTTGTTTGTTTGTTTCGATCTGTTGTGAAGGTGTCTGTTTTCAGGTCTAATGGTTTTTGTTTGTTAGTATGGTATTATTGTTGTTCCTTTCCATTTTGTCTTGTTTTATTTTTGTATTAATTTATTTGTAGAATTGGTATACTGCTTAGATGGTGAGTTTGAAAAACACTCAAATTGGTCATTAGAACATTTGACAGTAAAATCAAATCTAAAACTTTGTAGTAGTAATTTCCCCTACACATACATCATGTACTATAAAAAGAAAAATCAGATTTTCCGTCCTTTAAACTTTTTACAAATAGGCAGCGTATTTCACATATGCAATTCACAAATGCTCCTAAGTCAAATAGTACTATAAACAAAGGGAAAAACTAACATGTGCCCTAAAGTTACACGTTTAAATGATTTAAAAGTAAACATTTTGTCCCAGAACTTGTCTTACTTTACATTTTGTACTGTCCTTTCATGTTTTTATTCTGTATTAGGAGTAATTTATTTTCAGACTTGATACTCCGTCTAAATTTGATTTATAATCCCTTACCTTATTACTTTTTTTTTTTATTGAGGAAAGGGTAAATTTTTATTAATTAAAGTGGCCCTAATGGTCAATTTTTACAACTGTCCCCCCTTACCTTATTACTCACTGACACTAGTAATATGTAGTATAATTACTGTAACCATTATATTACTTTTGACCCTAAATCATATCTAAAACTGTGAAGTAGCAATTTTCACCAACGCCCCTACCACACCCTACACATAAAGCATGATTTATAAGAGGAGAAATCAGATGTTACATATTGTAATTTGAACTAGTTACAATAAGCAGTTATTACCCAAAATTTACATATGCAATTCCTCTGGACTTTTAAGAGAGAGTCCTTTGTATATTGTTTTTACAAAACTATAAAGTAAAAAATTACCCTTTTACAGTTGTACTACTCACCATCCAAGAATAATTACTAGAGTCTAGTTGTGAACTCATATCATGCTAATGCTAATGAAGTGATAAAAATGAAGCTAAATCTGCAATCTGCCAAAATATACTGGATTACTGAAAGAATAAGTCTCACTATGCTGTATTATGACTCGGAGGTTATCTCGTGGAAATCATTGCCAAATACTGAGGGAGTGCTATGTGTAAGGTGTCCTGTTGAATCGTCTGTTCGGCTTGTGCTCAAACTATGACCTTCCTTGTTTTGATGGACGTCCCTCATGGCTTTAAACCTTATATCTTCATTGAAAGCATTACTTTCTGGGACAACATCTGGAATGCTTATTCTTCCTTCAAGCATGTTTACAACCTCAGACATTGTAGGCCTAAGCGATGGCGAGGGATTAATGCACAAGAGAGCTACTTTCACGATATTTTTGGTTTCAGTTGGGTTTACCTCTGATCCCAACCTCTCATCAACCAGTTGCATAAGGTTTTCAGTCCGTTCCAGATATAATGCCTACAATGTTAATTTTTGTTACAATTTTTACGCGATGAAAATAACAAATATTTACCGTTAGAGGATGACTATAAAACGGGAGACTTGTAATGCCAAACATGGATAAGAGGTTGTAGAGTGTATTTGTACTATACCTTGTCTAAGAGGCAAACACAATTCTCACTTGGCATGTAATTGTTATTACTCTTTCCACTAACAGTTTCCAAAACCACAACTCCATAACTGTAAACATCAGCCTTGTAACTCAAGTAACCCCACAAAGCATATTCCGGTGCCATGTATCCTCTGCAAAATATATATTTTGATTTTTTATTGAGAAAAAAGTTACGAGTTACATTATGAAGGGAGAGAGAACTTACATTGTGCCTGCCACTCGGGTGATGACATGGGTCTTCTCCTCTTCATCAAGCCTAGCCAACCCAAAATCAGATATTTTAGGGTTTAAATTCCCATCCAGTAACACATTAGTAGCTTTAATATCTCGATGAACAACCTTGAGTCTTGATTCTTCGTGAAGAAATGCTAGACCTTTTGCTATGCCAATGCAGATCCTAAGCCTTGATGGCCAATCAAGTTTAAGCTGATTTTCTGAGCCTATAGAATGTGCAAAAAGAAGTTGTAGTGGAATTCATGCGCCTAAGTCTTGATTCATAGTAATTTCTCATAATGACCATTGGCAACTTTTGTTACATAACATGTACTCCCTCTGTCTCATTTTAATTGTCTCATACGAGTTGTGTGTGGTTCTTAAGAAAATTATCAATTTTGATGATTTTAGTGATAAAATGAGTTTCATTTACTAAAATACTCTTATTAATTGCAGTTAGTTGAAATGTTTGATGAGTTGAGATACAATAAATAAGAATATATTAGTGCAAAAAAAGTAATTAATGTTGTATCGGTATTATAAAATAACAAATAATTTAAGATAGAGAAAAATGACAAAATGAGACATTTAAAATGAGACGGAGAAGTAATAATAACAAGGCAAAAGACACATATAATTGGTGTATACTTCAGTGTAAAAACTCACTGAATAAGGCATGGGCCAGGCTATTATTTTCCATGTACTCATACACCAATATTAATTGATCCCCTTCAATGCAACATCCATGAAGTTTCACAAGATTAGGATGTTGCAAACAAGATATCATCCCTATCTCGTTTAAAAATTCACGGTTTCCCTGCCGTGACTTCGAGGAGAGTTGTTTAACAGCTACCCATGTACCATCAGATAATTGACCCTGAAATTCAACTGTTGTTTAGAATTTTACATGCTGGTGATAAACATTATTTTTTATGTTTGGAAGAAGGTAGTATTTTCACTCAAATACCTTGTAGACAGGACCAAAACCACCTTCCCCAACCTTATTAGCGGGACTAAATCCATCTGTGGCAGCTCTAATTTGTTTTAACGTAAATGCCCTCATCTGAAAATCTTGCCCTTCGAAAACTATACGATAAACAAATAAAAAATAAAAAGCATTTCTGAGGAATAATCAGGTTTGTTCTATCTAGATAATTGACTTGAGTTTAAAAAAAATTCGTAACATATCTGCATGGTTTGAGAATAATAGATATATAAGTACAGACATTTGTTATGTGACTATAATCATATACATAGAAAATTCTTGTTAAGATAAAAGGCACTAGCTGCAGTCAAATTATTTATAAGCTTGAAACTGAAATAAATGATTATCTTCAATCCTGACATGAACATGTATTTACCTTCTTCTCTTCTCATTATTCCTTTGATATAGCCTTTCCTCCAAGAAAATCCTATCATAATAAGGATTAGGCACAGAGCTGTAACTCCAAAACCTACTCCAATGGCCATTTTATGCCTTCCACTATTATGGATTGAACATGGTTTAGAGTCTGGAAGAAAAAAACACGAGAGCTCCTCTGGTTAACCAAAAAAAGAGAACATTCGCAAAACAATTAAGTTAGAACTGCAACTTTAAAAGTTAAGCTGTTTTGCTCAAATGCAGAAAAGACAGGAAGAGAGCTTTGCTTAGCTCTGGAAAGATAAGCATGTTTTCATGCTAAGTCCCCATACAATAATACACTGCACTAAATACCAACAATTAAAGATAATGAAACTTCATTCCATGCCTTTTAAATGTTATTTGTAAAAAAATTCAATGCTACCCTCTCATATACCAATGCCAGAATGAAATGGAATGATTAAACCAACAAGCTTAAGATTCACTTATATGCATAAGGATGGTGATGGAGAATGAGAGAACTGTCATCACTGTAATGCCTTTAGTTATGTATACAAACTTATTTGAATCGCATAGATAACGATGGATAATACGGCACTATGGTAAAATGTATGCCATAAATTTGCTCCACATTAATATTGCAATAAACAAGTTAAAGCATTATATGACTCACCAGAAACAATAGAGAAAGCTGATATAAGGGGACCATAAACTCCATCAACAGGAATCCTTGTAGTCCCCTTGCCTGCCCAGTAGAATCGAATCTCCAGAATACCGTCTGTTACAGTGACATTATATGTTGATAATATACGTGGTTTTTGAGCAAGGTGCGATTTATCTTCAATACTAAAATCCTTCCAAACCAATCTTCCCTGGAACAAAGGTTTCTTGTTAAATCTTGAACTAGCCAACAAAAGAGTATTTTCTTTATTTTGATTAATACCTGAACATAGATGTCAAACAAGCGCTTTCCAAGACTTCTATATGTCTTATCATTTGTAAATTGTATTTCTGCAAAGTGGAGATGCACAGTATATTTCCCATTTTCCAAGCAATAGTGAAAATAAGTAAGTGAAATTGGAGACACACGAGCTGTTGTATATAATTCCGGCATACTCAAAGATGACAAAGACCTGGAGTAACGTGTATTTTGGGAATCACCGTCATCCATGAAGTCTCCGGTGCTACTAAATCCCCAGTGATTTTCATAATCATTATAATATTTAGCAGTACCACCTACAACATCTCCATCTCCAATATAGAGAATATTTTCACCATTTTCCCTCACTTGTATATCCTTTCCACCACAATTAACATGCAAACAACTTGAATCTACAATAATAGAAAAATAATAGATTTAGGGTTTTTATATATATATATATATATATTGAAAATATATTTCTATTTTGAGGACTTGGATTTGTAAATTTTATTCTGTTCTTTTCAAACTTAGGATTTTTATCTAATCTTGTTGACTTCTCTATTTTTGTTGGATATCTGATGGTGTTGAGGGTTTCATTTGATTAAAAATAAATTGGCACGTGGCTTCTCTGAGACTTGATAAAGTAGCAAAAATTTCCAAAGGTAGAATGATATATGCTTACATGAAGGACAGTTGAAAGTTTGTGAACACGGAAGAAACCCCTGTCTGTCAAGAATCAAGAATCAAGAGAGACGGATATCACTACTAGAGCTCCAACTTTCAACATACTTTACTCAAATAATTAAAAGTTAAAACAAAGGAAGAATTAAAAGATAGGGTCTTACAATGCATTGCTCCCTAAGGAGCTCCGGAACAAGTTTAGGTTTAAATTCCTGATCAAGTTAAACAAGAAGAAAAAAATCATCATTTTTACAATAACATCAAACTTGAAGATACAGAGGAATATCAATGATGTTATTTATACACAATTTTCATACCACCTCCTTTTAAGATAAAAACAACACACACATTCTATGTCTTTATTGTTCCAAACTAGAAAAAAGTGTGAAGAAAGTCTAGGAATTATGGTGTATAAATAACCAAATCCTAGGAATAATTATTGCAAAAGACTTAGCCTTCTTACAGGTAATCTCCACAAGCAGATTTTCCAGGTCCTTGCCATGTAAAGTTGTTGTAAGAAAGATCACTGCACCCAAATATTAGAAAAAATATTATCGGCCATCAAATGATTATTATAATTATATTCTCATACAATCATATTCATCAACTAGTGCTGACTCCACCCATTCAACTTGCCATTTTACAAGAACTGAAGTTAGAAAAGGCCCATCGTCTAGAAAACTCAGCAAAAATAATGTTCTGTAAAGGAATAAAGAATGTCTAAACAAGAACAAATTGTAAAGAATTCAAATTCAGTTTCTAACAATATAGTAAAGAATGACAGCTCAAAATTTGAATTTGAGCAGTAAATGATAGTACTTTGCAATGCTGAGGTAGAAATAACTAAGTTAAGAAACATACACATTGCTTCCATCCATCAAGATTGAGTCAGGTACATTACCACTAAGCTTGTTGCTAGTTAGGAAGCTGAAAAAAAGCAATTGAAACTTGTTTTATATAAATAGGCTACTATACCAATGCACATAAATATGCATACAGCCACTATTCTAGTACAATACAATACAATATATTTCATGATTTAGAGAAGTACACTTACACAAATTTCAGATGTCCCACATGAACAATATTTGGTATTTGCCCAAACAAATTATTGAAACTGAGATCCCTATAAAAGTTGAAGAAATAGTATAAATTTCCACAGTTATAAAGTTTTGATTATGATCTCGAGTTATGTGAATAAACAACTATAAATATGCCGTTCATTGCGACATCAACAAAAAGACTAATAAATGCAGCCTAAAATGTTTTACTTACAGTGACAAGAATTTAAAAACAAGGTTAAGCATATAAAAATTCAAATCTTTTACTTACAACATTTCCAATTTCTTCATTGTCCAGAAATAGCTAGGTATCTCTCCAGTAATATTGCAATTCCTGAAAATCCTAAATTAAAAAGCCTGTTCAATTACTTTAAATCCAACAATATCAGATAAAACGTGCCAACTAACTTTTAACATAAAACTAAACATACAATCTTATCATTCCTGTCATGTTGCTCAAAACAGGAAAATCCTGACTTGGACCAGTTATGTCACTAATCCTCCTGTATCATAAATTCATAATTCCCACCATGAGTTAAAATATAAAGCAGAAGATGAATTAGGAAGAGAACATTAAAAAACTAATAAAATTAGTAGGCTTTTTACTTACAATTGAGATAAATTAGTCAAAAGAGATATATTCGATGGGATAGGTCCCTCCAATCCACTTGCATGCATTTCTCTTCAATAATGTACATTATAATAAGAATATCTATCTTAAAATAAACATAAAGTTACAAACACCTTTGAAGATTTGTTTAAAAAAGACTGATAGCAATCTTACAGTCTCTGAAGTTGTTTCCGATTCTGTATGAAATTAGGTATTTTTCCATTGAAACTATTATCATTTATCCTACTGCAATGCACCAAAAATTGGTATTCATCAGGGAAAGTGTCGATATTTATTTTCTAAGAAAAAACAGTTAATCAGAACTTACAAATCTGTCAAATTCTGTAACTGAGCAAATGTTTCTGGTAAGTTCCCAAAAAAATTATTCGATGATAAAATCCTGCACAAATAATATTGCATATAAAAAACCACCATATACATATTGTTTGATCTTTCAAATATATTATAATAATAAAGCACATGAATCTTGGATCTCATTTTCTTACAAAGTTTGCAGGTTTAATAGACTTCCAAGTTCAGAGGGAACAACACCAAAAAATTGGTTTGCTTCAAGGTTCCTGATTCGAGGCCAGAGTAAAAGAATGAAAAATTAGAGATGTCGACGAAAATGTAAAATAAATGCATTATAACATAACATTGATAACATTATAGGAATTCTAGCTAAGTATATGATAAGTCAATACACACGTAGGTTAATATTTGAAGCTTTCAATCAGATCAGGACCATATAGCAATATACATATCACAAGTAATATAAACTTAGAAACTTAGTTTCACAATTGAATATTGAACTTTGATTAACATAATTCTTGAAAAACAAATAATGAGAAAAATCTATTCATAAACTTACAGGTATGTTAGAGTGGTAATATTTCCCAACTCCTTAGGAATTTCCCCTGATAAACGATTAACAAGTAGAGAGCTGCACAATATGTTGTATTTATTTAATAAAAAAGCCAAGTAACTAAATAAAAACTTCAATTGGTTGATAAGAACTTACATTGAAGTTAATTTAATTGAAGCCCATTCCTTCGGTATCGTACCATTTAGGTAGTTCAAAGCAAAATCACTACAATGAGAGCACATTTCAATTCAATCAACAAGGCGATTAAATCTTCCAATATAAAAACTAAACTAAATGTTAACATAAAACTACTAGTAGAGCATCTAGTTCTTACACTTCTCTGAGGTACGGAAGCTTAATCAATTGAGGCGGAAGCGTGCCAGGAAGGTTGTACCCCTTTAATGTACTGAAAAAATGGAAATTCATTTTTCAGAAAAAATTAGGCTAAACATACTGTTATTAACAATGGTGTTTCAAATAGCAGTCAACAAAGAACAACTCATATCTATCAACTATGTGAAAATTAAAGATATATATAAACATCTAGCTATATCAGAGAATGTAACCAGGGATAAATTAATAACTTCAATACGCTGAGGAGATAAGATAAAGAGATGTTTACATCCTTACAACATGACAAAAGGTGTCATTTTGAGAAGAGCAATCACATTCAATGCTGCTTTGAGATCCATCAGGTGGCTCATGCGTTAAACCAACCATTTTAATTTGACATGAATCACCATCAAACTTCCAATAGGTGGCACCCATTGTTCTAGTGATTTCTTCAAGAGCATCAACTAATAAACATTTGAGACAATATAATTACAACATAACAAATACAGTTGTAGGTGTAAGAAAAAAAACAAAATATATAGTTGTGTTATTTCAACAACTAAAATTGTGATAACTTTGGCGACAATAATCGACCTGATACACGCAATTCAAATAGGTGGTTAATTAACCACAAGTCATTAACCGCCAACATAATTTCATTAACCACAAATTCAGACGTGATTAACCACAGTTTTCACTCGTTCAAATCAACATGTAGACGTAATTGAACACCTGAAAATTATAGTTATTTAACCACGTCCAAATTTGTGGTTGATGAAGTTACCTTGGGTGGTTAATGAGTTTCGACACCAGGTATATCCATTAATCATCTGATGAACATAACTAACAATCTATTTGGTTGTAAATAAATAATTTCTCCAAAACATATAGAGGATTGAGGAAAACTTAACAATAACAATAGTACAAAAAGTTTCCAAATTTGTGTTCTTTTTGGTTTCTATGGTTATATGGATCAAGATGTATGATGCATCATGCAAGCAGACACAAAAAACACAAGGGGAGGTTTATCCACACAAACATTTCTGATACCATACCCCCTTTGAACAGTTTGTTAAATAAATACATTCAACAAGATACTAGTACTGTAGCAATAAATAACTAAAAAGGAAAAGAATCTTACTTTCATGCTGAGGTAGTTTAGATTCTGCATAATTGAAACAAGTAAATGCAATGATTGAGAAAGCTAAGAAGATCTTAGATAGCATCATTAAAGAAAGACTCGGCACAAAGAATGGTAAGCTGCTTTGACAAGTAAGATTAGATTGGCTGTTTAGTTTTCAAAACAAAATCATTTTGGATGAGAGAGAGAGATATAGAGAGAGAATATGCATGTACTGTTGTAGTTAGTTTCATTGAAATTTCAATGGTGGGAAACTAAAGCACACAGACATATCATACTCCCTGTATTAGTATTTAGTACAGTGAATCTTATTTTTTGTTGTGTATTTTTTTTTTTTTTTTTTTTTTTTTTTTTGAGTTGTGTATTTTTACTTTTAAAAAAAGTGAATTACTGAAACTAATTCCTCTAATTAATTGGGAGTAGTACAGTACCATTATGAATGGTAAATTTTTTCTTCAAAAAGTTCAACTTACTGCCTTACGTGTTCCAATTAAACTAGAGACTACCAAAGCTCAAAAATACACTTGCACTCCTTTAAAAAAATTTCTTTCAAATTGGTTTTAAATCTCAAATCATGCATTACTTTGGTTTTTTTTTATTCTGTAAAAATATCATGTGGCCATGGCGTGTATTTGTGGTTTTTTGTCTTACATTGACTAGATGGAAACTTCAAATCAACAATTTTTTTTTTCATATTGTTTTTTTTAAGTATTAAATATACAAAAAAAATAATTATTTATTGATTTAGAATTGGAGTTGTCATATCAACAACGGTAAAGTATGTCTAGCTGTTATGAAAATTCTTTTCTTAATGGAATTAAATGAAAATTAAAAAATAATTAAGACATTAGATTTTAGATTTTGATATGTAAAGAACTTATAACAAAATTTAACAACGATCCTTAAAATTTATCAAACTTTAAGATACGAGCTTAATTTTGTCTACGTAATTTTCTTTTGTCTTAAAAGAGATAATAAATTTTATCGTAATTAAATTAATTTATACAATTATATAGTAAAGTATATCGTAATTAATTCACACAATTCTGAAGTACCTACTTAATGTTTTACTAATCACAATTATGAGGCTGCTGGTTGTATTAGACAAATATTTGGACTTTGACTTTAAAATGAAATTAACTTAGATAATTAATTTAATAAAATATTAAAGACAGATATTAAATAAAAGGTTAAATACCACCTGCGATCTCTTAACTTAATTTCAGTTAACAATTTAGTCTTTTATTTTTTTTTTCCCGATTTGGTCCTTTATGTTTTTAAATAATTTCAGCGTTACCCTTTAAATGGGGTTTCGTTAAGAAAAAGTTAAAAAACTCTTTCCTCCATGTTCAGAAAAAGTTATCATTTATGTTTTGGAAATATTTCAGAAAAATATTCAAAGTTTGTTCTAAGTTTGATAGTAGGATTGATTCTTTAAAACTGAAGTTATGGGTATTTATACTCCATATAAATCACTTCAGATCAGTGGCAATCGTTCCTAGAGGTTCGATGAACATATGAAATGATTTAGATGAGGGATTTTTTAACTTTTTTTTAACGAAATCCCACTTAAAGGGTAACACTGAAATTATTTAAAAACATAAAGGACTAAATCGAGAAAAAAAAAAGATAAAGGACTAAATCGTTAACTGAAATTAAGTTAAGGGACCGCGGGTGGTATTTAGCCTAAATAAAAAGTATTTATTGAAAATTTGTGTATTTTTAACACATTTATAATTTGTTGTTCAACTTGAAGATTCTTATTCTGTTTTAGTAGTGCAGAGTTTTAGTGACTTTGAAATTAATGATTCTTTTCATAAGAGTCAACGATTTTATCCACTTGTTTATCAGTGTACTTATTTTAACTTAGATAACCGATATACAAGTGATCAAGCTCTCTCGAACTACCAACAATCGATAAATTATCAAGATCCTTATCATTAACAATTAAATCCTAATATGATGTAATTTTCATCTTGAAAACACACTCTATTTAGGATTCATTAAAAGAATCACTGATGTTAATTCAAATCTCTAACAATTAACTCAATTATTGAAAATTAACTCAATTTAAATTTGAATTCCAATCACAATCACACTTCAATTATGATGCAGTTGCGGTACCTGCTCTAACCACAATAATGCAAAAATTAACTCTTAGCAAGCTGCAGCTACAATAGGGCACATGATCGTGTTGTTGAACTTTTGTTGCCACGGTACCCTAGTGATCAATTGGAATTATCTAGATCCATGTGGCAGCATACATGGATATCTGAAACATTTGGAATAAACGCACTTACAACTGATTAGATGGTTTAAATTTTAAAATAAATTTTATTTTTTTATAAATAAAAATTTAATTTAATTTTAAAATATAAACCATCCAATTTTGAACGGAAGAAGGATATCAAGTAAATGCGTGCTTGTGGATGGTCTAAAATTATTGCTCATCAAAGATGCAATCGCAACTTGCTAGAAGAATCGATAAGAAATGTGAAATTGCACTCCACAATTCACATTGCAGTGAAAAGAGTGTGTTAAAGTGGTAAAGTTTATTCTTATTGCAAATATATACAGTAATTGCACTGCAGCCATATAAGTTTGGAAATATTACTTTCAGAGCCGTGTTAATATTTTCGAAGGTTTGGTTTGAATTTAAAAAAATTGGATTTTTAATAAAAAAAATATAATTTTAATAATTATAATTATTTTAAAATATTATATTTTTATTGAATGAAATATTAAAAATTCAAATTACTTTATTTAAATTTATTAAAATAAGTAAATTGTAAATAAAATATAAATACAACTTCAAGCTAATATTTGAAATAGCAATATCAATCACAAGAAATAAAGGGAGTTTGAATTGAGATACTTTTTAAATTTTTGATTCATGTGTTTAATTTAAATTAACTCAAGATCAATCTTGATTGAAACAAAATGCCCAGAATATTCTGGATATGTTAGAAGTAAATAAAACAAATTAATTCTAAGTGAAATGTGATTTGTGCGAGCAAATAATTAAAGATAAGGGATAAAAAGATCACACACACAAAATATACTAGTTCGCTCAACTCGGGCTAGTTCAGTCATCACAATCGTGAGATTTTCACTATGTGCTTCAGAACCAGAATGTTATCCTTAACACTTTTACTCTTGATCACACCTTGATCAATTACTATATTCGCCTTTCAACCTAGAAATGATTTTTATATTCACCTTTTCAACTAGATTTTCACAGTCACCTTTCAATCTAGAAAATATTTTTACAAACACACTCAATCTAACATAAAAGATATACTTGAGTTACAAATGATGTGTATGATAAAAAGTGTTTGGTATCTAATGATTCTCAACTCTTTGTTTGAGATAAATAAAGACAAACTCATTAAATGATGATCCAAAAATATAGTGAAGAGAGTTGGAGTTGCTTGAAGAGTTTTTTTATTTGTTCTTACTTGAACAAATGTTGATAGATTGCAAATTGAACTCTTGCATTAATCTTCCAATTGATCTTATATTTATAGATGATAAAGAGGCTTTGAATATTCAATTTAGACTAAATATAGTCGTTTGACACGTGTCCCAAGGTGAAAACAATATTCTGAATCAATCTCTTTAAGTGTAGTGTAATTTTGCCCAGAACGTTCTTAATTAACCCATAACGTTCTTGCTTTGCTTGAGAGTGGAGAAAAAAAACCAGAATGTTTGGTTGTCTGCCATATGAATGTTGGAACAGTTTCCTGAACTGAGATATGTGCAGCAAGTCATGTCAAACAATACTTTGTACCTGCTTCCAACTAGTCAATTTAGAGATCAAAACTGCAGATCAATCTAGAGGCTGTTTTCCTCATTTGGACCTTCAACTCGAGTTTCGAGCTTGATTAGTTTTGGGTGGCCCATGTGCAAATTATATCAATCTAGAATATGCTTTTAGTGATCCTAAAGCTGATTCATTTGTCTCTTGTCTTTTATTTAAGACAACTAGAATGTTCTTCAATCATTCTGGAGATCAATTTGGGAATCATTATGCAGAACATTCTGCATGTTTGTTTTTGCTAATAGGCATTTGAATTTGACTTTTATTTGCTCATTAAATGTTGAAAAATCCATGTGCTAAATGTCAACTATTTTACTACATGTTGTTCTTCCAAAAAGATCCTTATTGTCAACTGTTCTTTAATAGAACAACCAGAACATTCTGGCGAATATTCTGCAATCATGCTTTAAACAAATGACTTAATAAATGACTCAATCTTGAAATGATTTATTCTTCAAAGTTGATTCTTGTCATTTTTTTGAATTGATATGAGTCTTTATAAGTGCAGTGAACTTGTTAATCATGAGAACATTATTTGATAACAATTGAGAATGTTGTCTTCTATATGACAGGAAATCTTTTGTTGAAGCAATACTTCATACAATTTATCTTGGTATTACACATGTTGTATCTTGTCCATCAAATATCTTTGAGATACTTTAGTATAGGTATGAATGTATCTGACACTTTCTTCATAAAGATGTTATCTTAAAGATGCAATAATCATTATCTTGAATGATTGAATATGATGTATTTCTTTTGAGATTCTTTCATTATTGAACAGATACTTATGCACTTGAATGTCTTCTTGCTTGTCCATTTATACAGTAAATGTTCCTTAAATAAAACTCAAGTACAATAATTAGTAGATCACCGTTCATAAAACTTAATCATCTATTTCATAAAAATTATTGTCATTAAAATATATATAAAAAAAAAATTAATCAACAATATTGACATAAAAAAAATGTCGTTTTATTTATAAATAAATAAAATGTGAGACCTAATCATTTTGAAGGTATGTAAACATAGCCCACCTTAAATATTGTTATGACCTGTTCCGACTAGGTCGCATATAGCCACTAGGAAGAAGAGGCCGGGTGGGTAGTAGAGGTAAATATTAGCTGAATTATAGTTAGAATAGATGCTCATCATATGAAATAATCCATTGGTTATGCATTTTTGTCACCAATATTCCCTTCTAAGATTTAACTATTTTTTTGACTTGACAATACGTAATCACAAGAACACGCAAAAGTGGCTCTTTTATCGCATTTACTTAATTATATTCTTCATTCCAATTCTATCACACAAGCAAATGTAAGAGACATGATTTCATCACACAAATATTGTGCTACAACACATTAATAAAAATTTACCTAATAATTTTAATAAAAATATTATTTAACTATTAAAAGGAAAATTACTATATATACATGTGAAGATTGATTAATGAAGTTAGACAAGTTTTGTTTTTATACGAAGAGATTAACAATACTATTTATTACACATTTTTTAATTCTACATGTATTTAATAAGACTTATGTATATTTTAATTAATTAAAAAGAAAAGAGTATGTTTGAAAACATGTGTAAAGAGTACCCGTATCCTTTATTATTATTCTTTTGAAAATATACTTTTCTTTTTCAAAAATAAAATTATGAATTCCATTTTCCTTATTCTTGCTTTTCCCCTCATCTTCTATCTCCTCAATTCGCTGCTTAAAAAATGAACAACCATTCGAACTTCACAATCTAATTTCACCTTCTTCAAATCTATTCTATGGACACAAACACTCAAAACGACGACGTTTTCTTCGACGCATTTCACCAATGCCCCTTCCTCCATTGCTCCGATAACATGCCGGAATCTTCCCCCTCCTCTTCCGATCTTTGTAACCCAGACCCACCACCATCTTCACCTCCGGCTACCACAGTCCGTCGCCGTTCAATTCGCCGTCGATCACCGGATAAGGAACCGTCGGACACCGTTTCCGGCACCAATTTCACCATCAGTGCAACAAAAAAGAGTCAAAATCCTTCAATTTTGAAGGAAAATGAGAATTTTCCTGAGAAAGGGAAAGTTAGTTCTTCTCCATCTCCGAGTTTTGTTACGGAAGATAGAAACGAGGAATCGACGTTAACTACAGCTACACACGACGAACCACTCGGTGATTCCGTTGACTCAGCGAGTGAACTCAACGATTCACCTTCGAATTTGCTTGATTATGTAACGAGTTTGGTGATTAGGGCAATCATGTTTCAAATCAGGATTTTCTTTATGTTGATGAAGTCTCCAATTTCATTAATGTTTCACACTTGCATGTTTTTTGTAGACCCTTTTGGAACAATGAGCAAAGGGAGAGTTTTTTCTATCTGGATTTTGGGTAGGGTTTGGTGTTTTGTTTGTGGGATCATTGGTCCTTCAGCTATGAAATGGTTCAATGAAAACAAGTCATTTTGGAATGTGGCATTTCGGTGTGGATGGGGCTTTTTGTGGTCAATCTATGTTTGTTGCATTTTGATTGCTCTTTTGGTTTCTTCACTTGTGTTTAGTGGGTTTTTGGTTAAGGGTTTGGTGGAAAAGCCCTTTCAGATGAAACAAGGCTTGAATTTTGATTACACCAAGCAGAGTCCTGTTGCATTTGTTCCCATAATATCATGTGCTGGTGTTGGTGGTAAGTATTGTTCTGATGATAATAGCGTTGTTGTTGATAGGTGGGTGAATAAAAGGGTTATCCCTTTTAAACAAAAAGTGCAGGTCATTGTTTCATTGCTAGTGCCCGAGTCGGGATACAATACAAAACTCGGTGTCTTTCAGGTATATAGCTATATGATTCATTTCAATTTAAAGAACCCTTGGCTTAACATGGTTTTCCTTTCTTTACCTTGTTGTTATGATGTTTTACTAGTTCTACATATTTTCTTAGTATAAATGAGAAAGGTTAGGATGATATTGTGCTATTTATGTTAACTAGTTTATGCTTTTGAGTTTTGAAGATAGTTCTGTATGGCAATTTCAAAAGTTTGAGTGGTAACTTGGTGCTAGTTCCAATTCTCAATGTTATATTAATCTTGTGTGCTTAAATGTGATGTCATGTACATGATTTTAGAAGCTCAAAAGTTAATTTCTATTGTAAGGAGGTCAAAGTATCTCTCGGCCATTTAACTCATTTGAAAAGAGTTCAACTGAATTATTGCCCAATGCATGGTTCCCTCTTCAATTATGTATGCCAAATGGCTTTCACGTTAAGGTTGTGTTGGAGACTGAGATGTTTAGGGTGTGTATGGTTGGAGGTAGATGGAGGGGGGGGGGGGGGGGGGGGGAGCCAAAAAGCCCTCCTAGAGCTCATTTTGCTCTCCCTCCATTTTGGGGGGATTTGGAGGGGAGGTGCTCTATATAACTGAAAAATTATTTAAAATTCTTCCCTTCCCCCTGAACCAAACACAAAAGCATTAAAACCCCTCCGCTCCCCTCTTTTGAACCAAACATCTCACTATTCCCCCTCCCTCCCCTCCATTGAAGTGTTTCTTTGGCATGTCATTTCTGTGTATCTGCTTTGTTTCCTACCATTATGGTGTTGATGACTTGATGCTTTAAAATAACGGTTAGGTTTATTAGACAAAGAAGGGGATCAAATGTTCTTGTTCACTGTTAATTAATCATGGTTTCTTTGAGTGTATATATGTGCTCTCTGTAAAAAAAATCATTTCCTGCTTAAGGAATTTGGATTACAATAATAATTGCAGTTCATAATTTCATGGTTGCTTGCTTATGAGTTCTTTTTTGACTTACTTTTTATAGATCAGGGTAGACTTCTTATCTTCTAATGGTAAAACACTTGCAAGTTCGAGGCAACCTTGCATGTTAAGATTCAGAAGTGAGCCTGTCCGCCTAATCACGACTTTCCTCAAGATTGTTCCTCTTCTTACTGGTTATGTATCAGAGACTCAGACTCTGGATGCCAAGATGAGTAGTTTTGTTGAAGGGGATGTACCTACTTCATGTT
The DNA here is from genome assembly GCA_037974755.1 of Cicer yamashitae. Classification (NCBI taxonomy): domain Eukaryota; kingdom Viridiplantae; phylum Streptophyta; class Magnoliopsida; order Fabales; family Fabaceae; genus Cicer; species Cicer yamashitae. The sequence goes on along the minus strand of JBBPBQ010020323.1, from coordinate 4,656,872 downwards.
TAAAAGTAACCCTTGAGCAGCGAGCAGAATATCTACCTGGTGCCGGCATTCCACAAATATATGATTCATCTATATCTATTGAATCAGAACTTCCTTTAATCAAGAGGATTTTATGGTATTGGAAGATGAGCATATTTATATGGATAGCAATGATGGCATTCGTGATGGAGCTGCTCTTTGTTTTAGTGTGTTGTTGGCCTATGATTATTCCAAGAACCAGGCAAAGGAGTGGTTCTGCTCGCGGTACTAGTTCCCGAAACCGAAACAATCTTCAGGAACCAAGTCGAGACTAGTTTTTTTCCTAGGTTTCATGACAATGGTGGAAGAAAGTGTTTTTGTCCAATAGTATAATCTTCTGACATGTAGATCCATGTTTTCTTTAGTGAGGTCTTCTAACTTAAATTCTTTCATTCTTCATTTTTTTTTCTTTCAGATGTCCTTCCCAGTCACATTGTACATGTTTAATTTCACACTATGTATAATATATCTAGATGTAAACCTGTGTCATGTAATACGCAGGTGTATATCTGGTTTGTACTTTGGTGTTCAATAGTTTTGATGCCAAGAAAAAGAATAATGAATTGGTTTAACAAATTTCTTTGTACATGAAAAATTGAAATAAAATGTAAGATGTTTCTGTAAATTAGAAAGGCTATTCGTGCAGTATGAACAAACACGTTTCTTGTAGGCCCTCTAAACTCACTCCCTAGTATTTTAACAATATCTTGTTTATAAGTATTCTTATGTCAAACTTGATCAGCATGGATTCGTTTCAAGATTTAAAATTGGAAAAATATTTATTATTCGTATTATACATTGTAAATAATCAGTATCAACATGTAAGAATGTGCATCTGACAAAGAAGGATGAAAATGAAAATATATCCCCCAAAACTCAAGTACACTTAGTTGTAAGTTTCAACGACAAGCACTAATTTATGTCAGTACTGAAGTCTATATCTCCACCGTTGAGAAATTGAGTCACAAACCACTTTTCTTTGACCATACTGTTCTCTTCAAGTTCAATAATTAGTGAAAATTCTTAATGATTATCTTTTTGCAGAAGACCACGACTTGATAACTAATAAGACGCACTCATTTTGGATCTTTTCCATCAGTGCTTGCACTGCCATTCTTTTTTGTCGTGGAGTTACAATAGAATGGATAATTTTTCAAATAATTACTAAAGTAATCTAAAGAAATTCTGCAATATATCTAGTCCATGATCTAAGAAGTTATCCTTCACCGAGAGGAAGGAGAACAAAAGTAAAAGGAAAGATAATGTGTTGAGTTCACAACATAAATAACTCTAAGTTTTTTTTTTTTTTTTGTCTATAATA
>JBBPBQ010020323.1:4625785-4649044 GCA_037974755.1 Cicer yamashitae | reverse complement strand
ATGAAATTCAAACATTCCATTTTATTTCAAGACGTTAATTAACGAAAATCTAAATATAAAGAGAATAAGGACTTATTTGATTCATATCTCAAAAACTCTATTTTAGTATTTTAAAATTTAAAAACAAAAAAACGTGTTTGGATTACTTGTTATTAAAAACTGTTTTGTAAAACTATTTTTAACATTATACTTTTTAAAACTAAAAAAATAAAACAAGATAAATGGTATTTTACTTTTTATTTTTTTTAAAATATTAGAGTTGCCAAACAGATACTTTAAATATTTTAAAAAAAAATAATAATTTTCTAAAATTTATTTATAAAATAATTTTTAAAAACTAAAAAGTAAAACACAAACAAACAAGCTCTATATTTTTTTAGCTACCAACTGTTGCTTTCTTTTTTATATATATTTAGGGACCAAATCCCTCTTTGGGTAAAGCTTAGTAGTAAACCTAATAACGACTTCCTAAATTAGAGGAATTTATCTCCCATTTCCAAATTGTATTCTTATTTTGAGGGAATTAACTAAAATGTTAATATTTAAATAAAACACATAACCTTCATTTGTCACGGCTAGATCCCTCAAACTAAAAAAGAAATTAGCTATTGTAACAACACAAAGTTTTAATTATTTACCCATACAACACCAAAATTCAATTCAAACAAGATATTAACTAGTTAGGAAAAACACAAGCAATAACCATTTCTAACAGATTCAAAGAATGGGTACTTTTACACATAGATAAAATAAAATATTTTAATATCAAAATAATATAAAATACTTTAATACAAGAATAATTTGATTTGTGTTTTTAAAATAAATATGATTTTCGTTAAATTTTTCATTGTATCATGAGTTTATAACTTCATTAACAATAATGACTTCAACTATCTATGATCAACTTTTTTTTTAAGTTTAACTTAACATTTGTCTGTATTGTATAATAATTTAATTGTGTATACTTGAACGTTATATCATCATGTTTTGATTATATCAATTATAAGTGTTATTAATATAATGTTATAATTTATTTTAATATATGTGCAAAACACTTAAACGAAATAAAACATACTTATGTTATTATCGAATTTAATTAACCATTTAAAATAACATATCATAATTGTTCGTATAATATTTAACTAATTGTTTTATCCACGAGTCGAACTTGAAATTTGATATATTTATAAAAAATATACTTATAAATAAAAATTATCTATAATTAATTTTTTATTTACTTATGATAAAATTAACTTAATATTGTTGCCTTGATATATTTATAGTTGCATTTTTTCTTTAAAAATGTAAAAAAATATAGCACAAAGTTCTTTTGATGATAATATTAAATGCTATATTTTATTTGATATAAGATAAATTTAATCAACTGTAGTTAATAAGTTTCAGATTTATTTGTTAATAAATTTCGGTTATAAATAAATCGTTTAACATAAAAAAACTAAAGATTTATTAAAATATTGCACCTATAATTTTTTATAAAATATTATATAGAAAGTAATGATAATATCAATTTACATTTCTTGAAACATTTGGAGACGGGAAAAGCTTTTGTAACAATTCTGAGTCAACCTGACTCAACCTAACAAAGCTCGAATCATCTTTTAACTAAAAGCCCACTCAAGTTGTGGTTATGTGGATTATTTGTTTTTATTTATATAATTCATTAAACTTTTTTATTTTTTAAATGGAGAATGGAGCTTTTTTATATATATATTCATATGCATTTTGAAAAAACATTAAGTATATCAATCTATCACTGTCAAAAATAAAAAGTTTGCCACCAATCTCAAAACATTTGATATGTTTGTCCTTATCTCTCTTTTAATCAATCATTTTTTTTATCTAAATAATTTTTTTTTAATTATCAATTTTTCTACTAAATATACTAAAACCACTAAATAATAAAAGTAGAGAATCCATTTTTCTGTCAAAAAAGTTATATTACATTTTTTCTTAACTTATCATCAAGTGATCCAACCTTGCTCGACTCACTTATGATCTTAATTGGGTTGGTCTTTTTGACATCTTTAATTTAGTCTCTTTTTAACTTAACATTTTGCAATTCGCTTCTTTAAAATTTAAAATTCTGGATACTTTTATTTATTGGTTTTATTGGCTTAAAAAAAATACGTGTTTGACATTGATCAAATCCAGCCTATATCCTTTGCAGATTGAACCACCACATAGTGCTTCAAAATTTTGGAGGACTCAAAATATTAGTTGTATATTGTCAACGTTCACAAATGACTAGATGTATTGTATGGTTTAGTGGTAGAATGTGAAGTTTTTATGCATGTGATCTTGATATTGATTCTCAAAATTTGTATTTTTCTATATAATTTTTTTTTTTTTTTTAGTTTTTAGTGCTTATTTTTGTTAGATGTCCACTTTTCAAGATTAGAACAGGCACCAAATTATTTAAGACCATCTTATCATTGATAAATAATATTCTATCGTTTCACAATAAATGTTACTTTAGCACACAAAAATTGTCTCAAAATGAATATGGTTTACAATTTTCAATAAAACTTTAATTATTTTTTTATTATACTATCATTAAATGATTACTTCATACACAACTTACAAATCATTATTATACTTTGCATTTATAACAGTGAAAAATTCATCAATAGTAAAAATAAATAGTATGATAAAATGATTTTTTTATTTCTATTTATTATTGCATTTGTTAATATGTGTACAAATATCTTAAATGATATTCATTAAGAATTATGATATGGATGAAATATTTTATAAGAAGTGCATGCAATGCAATTCCTTTTAAAACTACATTGGATCTTGATCCATATATAGCACATATATTAGTCAAAATTACACACACACACAACTTTTTATTTTTTCCATTGATATTATCTCTAACAAAGACATCTACATTACAGTTGGAGGCAACTTGTTTCCATTTGCTTAGATAATTTATTGGCCACCACGGCCTGCTTCTTTGAGGAAGGATGCACTCTTGGTGATCTCACGCAATGGCTTGTTAGTGTACCTAACAGTGTTGTACACCCATGCTCCTGCTACCGCCCCCAAAATCGGTGACACCAAATATATCCATATTCCTCTGTATTTACCGTGTACAAAAGCAGGTCCTAAGCTTCTAGCTGGATTCATTGATGCTCCTGTTATTGGTCTGCCAAAATAACAAGTATTGTTGCGGTCACAACATGATCACTACATGCAATCAACTATATTTGGATGTTTTGATGAAAATCATGTGATGTGACTTAATACTTTTGAATGTTTATGTAATCGCCCAAATGCACAATCACAACTATAGTTGTATTTAAATATGATTCTCGATATTATCAAAAATCAATAATAATGTGACAAAGTTTCGTGATTTAAAATCAATGACATAATTTTTGACTATTATGAATAAAATTTAATTTTTATACACTGTTAGTGTAAAAAGTTTTACATTTTTGGCCTATCACGGTCAATTATGTTTGTGATTTTAAAGGTGATCAAAAATAAAAGTAAGAGTCAAATATTTTCATTGATTTGACGATTATGATTATTGATAGTGTAAAACGTCATTGTATATAAATTAAATCAGTATAAATAAATAGTTTTGGAAAAGTGTACAATCAATTTTGCATTTAATTAGGTTATGGATATTGGTAAATGCATACGCTGCAATTATCGCATTAAGTAATAATGTAGACCCAATTGCAATTCCAGCTAATTCACCGATCTGTAAAATTTTAAAATATAAAAATAAATGAATAAAAGCATAAAAGGTTTTTATAAGAAGAAAATTTCATGGATAAATAAATTAATGATATGTTTGGTGACTTTACCGCTCTGTTATCGGTGGCCACACCAGAAATGACAAACATAAGGAAAAAAGTGATTATAAATTCAAGTACAAAAGCTTGAAGATTAGATCCAGTTGGAACTGTTCCTGTAAACTGATCATGGCTGCCACTGAATATTAGTTTCAGAGTTCCACTACCAAGTGTAGCTCCCAACTGCTGAGCTGATAAATAAGCTGGTACCTAAAAGACTCATATAATTAAAGGATAATTCACACTTGCCATAACATGGAGTCAAAATGTTTTTTTGTCAAATTAAATTAAATACTATGTATTGAGTAAGTGTGTCTTTGGCTTTGTAACGGTGAAAATTGATTTCGAATAAAATGATTTTGTTTAAAATTGATTTAAAATGTAAGGTAATTTATGTTTAGATACATTCATGTAAAAGTTAGTTAAAAATTAACTCTAGAAACAAAATCAATTTGATTATGTAAACATATTCAAATCAATTTTATGCCACTGGAGTAAATTTTAACTAATGTAAAAGTCAAATCAAATATAAACTAACAAAAATTGTCTAGTTGACCTGTACTAAAGGAAATCTCCTTGTTGAAGCGAAAGCAATGGTGACAGCAGGATTGAAATGAGCACCAGAGATATGACCAAGAGAGTAAACAAGTACCATAAGAGTGAGTCCCCAAACAATTGCAATCCCAGGAAGTGTTACCACGTTGTCATTGTTCTCGTTCACCACCACAGAAGCACATCCAGCAAATATCAAGAAATATGTTCCCACCATCTCTGCTATTAACTGTAACAAACGAATTAAACCATATGGTTATTTTAATTAGTTCACAAAGAAACTATATGTAATATACATATCAATCTGTAAAAGAAGGATTAGGAGTCACCTTCTGCAAGAAAGGGACAGAGACATAGGAGTCAGAGCCTTCACATGTTCTGGAGGATTCCTTGTTTACATCTAAAACAACATCATGAGTTTCAATTCTTGCTGAATTATTATTAGCCATTAGTGATAGAGAACAAGAAAACAACAACTGAGAAACAAACAGCACAAAACAGTACTATGTTAGTATGTTATGCCTTGACCTGCGTTCTCAACCTGAAATAAACAACTCCAATTTATAGACAGTTAGGCACCAAAAGTTCCAAAATAGACAAAATATTTTTAGTTATGGTGGAGAGTGTGGGTGAGGCATAAGCAAAAGGTCAAATGCTTTAGGATCCACAAAAACTTTAACACCATATTTCTATCAAAAATTTTAAAGTAACGGATATATGAATCACCTCTTTTTATATAACTAATATTTCTTTTATTCTTAATCGATGTGATACTAATTATTCACAATTAAATTCTGACAAGTTGCTTAGTTAAAATTATATTAAACTTAATTTCATTTTTTTTCTTCCCTACATATTTTAGCAAGCTACCAAAATAGTCTTTTTTATATATATTTTTTCTATAAAAAATAATATCACATATTTTTAATGACATACAATAATTAACATACTTACTTAATAAGTTACAGCATGTTCATATTTATTCACATCATCAAAAACATTTAAAACAAAGTAAAACTATTTCTAAGTTAGATTTTAAATCGTAAATTAACTATTTACTTAGAATAAGTGGGTTGTTGAATTAATTTGAGTTGAAAATTAAAAAAAAATAGATTGTATGGATTTCAGCCCGTGTGAGGAAAAACATCCTAACATACCAATCAAATTAATTATTATCTACGCCGTTGTTTTTTTAGAAAAAATAGCTATTTACTTCCTAAATAGTATCCACATCATCTATTTTTTATTGCAACATCAATCATTAATAACTAATTCATGTTAACCGTTATTTGAAAAATTATTTAAGATAGATGTCAAAATTAAACCTTTTCTAAGCTGATTTTCTAAATTTAATTTTTTATATTATTCTATAAAAAAATGTTTCTAAGATGATATAATGGTATACATACTTAATATTATTCTCTAAGTTATACATACTGTAGAAAAATAATTAAATATCACATCAGAAAAGTGAGAAAGGTCCAATATTTTAACAAAAATGAGATTAGAACGTTAGACAAATTTATTAAAAGGAAAATAACTTTCAATTAGTTGGGATATATAAGTTTCATTAATTTTACGAGACCCATGAAAGTTAATTAGGAATTCATTTTGAAACCAAGTGAATCAAAATTATAGAAAGTGTGCGTTGAAAATATAATATTAGAGATTCTATTGTTAATTTTATTTTATTGAATATATAGATATTATGATTAAAATATAAATTTAATTTTTATATACAATCAACACATCATAATTATTTGAATAAATGACTTTAAAAATAGTTATCATAAAATTCAAATATTTTTAGTTATCAAACAATTGTGATTAAATAATTGTATAATATATTTTTCACACCCACCGTGTAAATAAATTAAATTCTTAAAAATACATGTTAAGACAAGAGGTTCCTGTATCAGCCGAAAAGGAATAACTATTTTGTCACACAAAAATGTTAGGAATACATGGAAAGAAGAAAAATGCGATTCTGGTTTTAATGTAGTTTTGAGTATATCAAATTTAATGGGTCGTTGTTGACAATACCAAAGGACAATGATGAATTATCATTTCTTAATATCAATTAATCATATAGAAAATGGCTAATGGAGCATTTGAAGTGGTTAATAATTTGTCCCTGAGAATGCGTTGAGGCTCAACTAACTTAACTACCCACCATGTAGACAGATATAGGGAAGAATCATGGATAGCATATTTTTCATTTTTGTTTTGTTTTTTTTTGTTGTTTCCTTTTCTTTCAAGGCGATTTGGCGGGTATATTGAGAGTTAGCCTCGTACTTCACTTTAGTAAACCAGACGTGTTATACTCACGCACTAAATTTTTTTAATATTCTATTTTTTGTTTGGTTTGATATTTTTTTAATATTCTATTTAATGTTTTTATATTTTTAGGTTCAGTTTGTATAAACCGCCAGTTTCATTTTTTTTGTTTATATGCATTAATTGAATAGCATCTTAGTTATCATGTATATTTTTTTTAAATACTTTAGCCATAATATAAGAGTAAGAAATGAAAGGATTCAGAAAATTGTTAAACAAAAGCTAAAAAATGAAAAATTCATATATTATCTCTTTCGTCTCACAACATATTTGTTTATTCTACACAAAAATTACGGAGACCATAAATAAAAGAAATTTATAAAAACTTTTATCAAATTTATTTAATATTAAAGTATTTGTGTGTTTTTGAATTAACATTTGTAGTTGGTGTATTTTGAAGTTAATGGTAAATTGATAAAAAGTTTTTTTATAATTTTAAAAGTGAAGTGTACAATACAAAAGTATTATATGTTACTTTTGACTAAACTTGAATTTAAAGCAAAATTAAATTTGTAGTATTAATTTTCAAAAGAATTCAGACATGATGTCAAATAACTTTTGTATTACAAAATTATATTTAGAGTTGTATAGGAAAAATCAGACATGCTCTTCATTGCTACAATAATGCAAATTAAAAGATATTAATTTGTGCATATTTCCTGAAGTATTAGTTAGAAAGTATAATTAGAAAAACAATAATTAATATTACATTAAAAATTAAAATTGAGATTTATTTTGAGTTATATTTTTTGCAAAAATCTTATTTGTCGAAGAACCAAGGGAGTATTTTTATTTTTTTGAAAAAAGAAGACTAAATATATTATATTATTGTGACTTGTGACCACCTTATTGCATATTTTATTAAAATTAATTAATCCATACATACAATATATTCAAAGGAGGGTGGGGACAAGTTATACGTACGTGTCTCTCCCTCCTTATATTTGTCCCTCAGAATATATAAGTCATCGTGATTTGATTTGATAGTATATATATAAAAAAATTTATATTATCATTCTATAGAAGTTAAAATATTATTATTGAATAAAGTCATGTTAATTTGTTCGATAAATAAGTGGTTCGACTTAAATGGTTCATAAGTTTAGTTAACGTTGAATCAATCAAGAAAATTTGATGTTAGGCAGAAATAATCTTTGATATTTTCAATAACCATATTATTGATGTGAATTATCTACTAACTTTGTCGATAATTAATTTTCACTGGCGACCCTAACTTTTGGGGGGAGTCTCCCTTCAAAATTACATTTTTTATTCGAGAATGCTCGAATCCAATATCTTGTTTAAGGGATTCGACTTCAGTTTCTATGAATTTTTGAGTTTAGTTGAATTGAGGATTTGAAAAAAAGTCTCACATTGTTTGGAACTGTAAAAGAAGAGGGAGCTAAAGGCTGCATATATATTATAGCTCTAATTTTTCATTACAAATCGCACATATTAAAAACATTTTAAGCTTGTATATGAATCTTTTTTCTTCTCTTTTACTCTTGTGTTAGAGTGTTGTGAGGTGTAATTTAAATATTTGTTTTGGAGATTGTAGGTGTAAGCGTTATATGGAGTTTGAGATAAGTCTATATATGTATTTAACAATTTTTACATAGTGTTGTTATCTAGTTGTCATTAGATAACAGTTGTGGTTTTTTCTTCAGTTTTAGAATTTTCACCTTATAGTGACCCAACATTTACACAATTAAACGGTGAGAGGAAAGGGTGTCATTTGATCGAACCCACATACCTACACTAAAGGTCATCTTAAACATTTTAAAAGTCCTATTCTAACTTTAAAAATTAGACCCTAATATAAACAAACACAAAAAATTAAAAAACTCAAACTATTTTATTTATATTGTAAATAATATCTTAGTACAACTTCAGCAACTTCAGAAAAAAAAAAAAAAAAACATATGAAACTGAAAGTGAAGTGAAGAAGGAGAAAGAAACGCGTGAAAACTGAAGCCTTGGGCCATTGGGTTGGGAACCCCTGCTCATAACCGGCCCTGCCCACAATCACGTCTTAGTAGTGCTACGATTGCACTACAACATGAGGGACAATTGAGGAATTTTATGTTTTAATTAAAATTTTGCTATCTTTAATTTGTCATCCTCTTTCTATTATTCAAGTTAATCGTGGTCTCCTCCTTCGCATTGGTTTAAAATGAACACTGCAAAAGGTGTTCTGTAGCATGATGTTTAAAATTAGAGTTAGAGGCAGCATGCATGAACACTCAAAGTCAATGTAGGAGTACTCCTATGTTTGAGGCGCACCTATCAAAGATTCATTTGTTCCCAAATAAAAATTAACGACCATAACAATCAAAGTCAAAGAGACACAATAACCACCAAGTATCTCCCCGGCCAAAAAATGAATAAGTTATAGGTCGTGTGAAATTGTACATAAAATAAAGAGAGATAAAGCATAAGAAAGACCTTTTGATTTTGTCATATATTTCTGTATACTGTATACATATGGATTCAGTTCACACAACTTCACATTATACACTGAAAGGAATAAATCATGTTCACATTATTCATAGTCATAGGCATTACTAGCTCTAATTTGCCGGCTGATCTCACATTTTTGTCACGACAACGTACATCATGATTTATAAGGCTACAGGAAAATCCAAACTCGTCCTTTCGAGGGATTAAAATGGTATTAAAAAGTTAGGATTTAACAACTCTTCATAGGAAAATTTTTATTTTTAGAAAGTAGTGTAATATAATGTTATGTCGCACGTTATCTTGAGAAAATAATGTTATGTCATAAAAAATTTAGAATGTTCAAATATATAGATATAATTTTTTTTATTTTATAATAAATAATATATTCATATTAAAATCTTAATTACTTATTATTTATAAAAATTATACTATAACAGTATTTTACTGTTTACAATAAAAATATTGTTAGAATTTTAATTATAAAAAAGAAAAAAAAAATGGTCGTGTGTTCATGTAAATATAGTTCATCTAATAATTACAATGACATGTAATATTATAAAATTCGGATTCAAATCTGAAATATCACTCGCTCTCTATATTTACTAATGTAAGTTTGGCAGCTAAATCTTTTAAAAAAATTAAAAGTAAAAAAACATTATAAATTATAAATACTAATATGGTCAAATTAATCATAGGGTCAGTAGTGGGACACTGGGGTGTTAGAAATTAAATTACGCATGCGCGTTGAATTAAGCCCGTTGCTTCAATCCCTTTTGGACTTGGTTGTGTTGTGTTTATAGATTGGGTGGAAAGTGCATAACAATTTTCTTTGATGCTTTATCTTTTTATCTTTGACGTTTTTTTAGATGGACTCTATCTTTAACTTTTGTAACATAAGAAATAAAAAAGGGAAATCATTATGCAAAGCAAAAGTGATGAAATAAATAAAAGATTCTGATAATTTTCACCTTTCCCTCCATAATTTTTATATTTTTATAAAATAAAGAAGTAAGAATTTGACTACTCGATAAAAAATTAACACTTATTATTCTGATGTTTCGTTAGCTATTACTATCTTAATAAATAATATTGTTTAAGAAATCAGTTTAAAGAAATTTAAAACGTTTTGAAAAACAATGTGTAATAAATTTATGATTTATATTACTTCAAATTTTAAAAAACAAAGTAAAATGTAGTAAAGATATTTAAGTGGCATCTAGTATGGGAAAATGACAAACTTAACCAACAACCGAGGAAATTTTATTTATTTATTATTATTGATATATAAATGAAAAAAGATCAAGGGTCGTGAATTCATGATTCATGACCAATACTAAAATTGTAATGGACAAAATTTAATTTCACAATCTGCTGTGAAATAAAACATACCACAAATAATCAAAATGTGACCAAAACAAGTTATGTTTTAATTCTATGCGGCGGATTTTTTTCTTCTTCTTAAACTGATTTGAAATACTTGCATGTTTTACAAATTAGATTAACATATGATTGAATCTTATGCTCACACTTGTTCTCACTTAAGTTTAGGTCGGAAATTTGCAAATGATAAATTATATGAATAATTTCGTCGTAAATGTTTCACCGACCTCGCATGTGTATCTCTTTTTAGAGGTGTACAAATGACGGATTTGGTGTATCTTTTAATCGGGTCTAATATTTGATCGGAACAAATTTTAAACTCTAATTCGTCCTTTAATCCGATTAAATTCAGTGAGTTGCGAATTCATTAAGTATGAGACAGAATAAAGACGAGACTGAGTTGGTCCCAAGACGAAACGCCAAATAGTAATCTTTAAACTTTTTTTTAGAAAAAATAATTAAACATAAAAAAATTCATAATAAGTCACATATGATTACCACTTGTCAATGCATTCAAGATTCAAGAGGAGTAACTCATAATATTGTTTTACAAACTATAAATTACTAAGTTAGTGATTAATTTTTTTATAGATGGTGAATCAATAATAACATAAAATAATAACAAAAAATAATTATTTGTCGTTAAATTAATTTAGGACGAGACGGGTAATCCGATGGGTAACCCGAACTCGGTTATTTCTCTACCTTGTCTTTATCTTGTCCTTATTTTTTTGTCCTTGTTTTTTTGGGATCAGATCAGACCCGTCCCAGTGCTTGACAGACGGATTCGCGGAACGGACCGGGTCTTGTACACTCCTATTTCTTCTAATATATATTAGTTTTAAATAAACATATTATTTCGGAGAAATATATCATATTTAAATGGTGTCTTATTTAATTATTTTTCAAATATACAAATAATTGGCCTAATTTTATTTAGGTTTAATAAACTTTATAATAGATGTTAGTATTATTGGAGAAAAACAAATGTAAATTTTTTTGTAAGTATTCATTGAATTTTAAAATCTTTTTTACTTTGAAATGTGATATTATCTTCTTTTTCATATAAAAAATAAATTTTATAATAGATTTTAAAACTATATATTAATGAATAATGATATTGTGAATAATAAAAAAATAATTAAATAAGTATTAGAAGTTTAATTATATAAACACGGACTAAAATGTTTATGGAAGTGAAAATTTTAATATAAGAGGGGAGAAAAATGTAGTTCAATCGTTTTTTAGGATATGAGAGTGTAATGTTCTCTAATATACTATTTTTGTCCCTTAATATAAGTCTTTATTTTTTTTATTTTTTTATTAAAAAAAGTTGGTATTATAGTTAATGTGTTTATTTATGTGTTAATGTTTTTAAAATAACTTTTGTATTTGAATATGTTAAATTTGATTATTTTTTTTATATATTGTAAAACAAATTAATAGTATTAATAAAGAATATATTTTAAAAATAATAATAAATACATTTAATAAATTAAAATTGTACTTATATTTAAGTACAATTTTTTCTTTTAAATAATGTTTATAATTAAAGTCAAAGATAATATATTGCAAAAGAGGAGAGCATAATGTATGTCTTAACCTAAGAGGGAAGTGTAGTGTAATTTAAGCATTTAGGAGAGGCGAGCATAATATTTTTTTGGCTAAGAATATATAAATTAAAATAAAGGAAAAACAAAATTTTGGTGGATGTAGAAGACCTGACTCATAAAAATGATGAAAAGAAAAACAAAAAAGCAAAAAGAGGTATGTCTATGAGTTTCAACCTTAAAACAAGCATTATAAATACTATTTAAAATATGCATATCATAAGCAACATTTGAGTTACCAATCTCTCTGACAACATAAATTGTAAGTTGCTCCAAATATGTTCTACTAGTGAAATTATCATTCGCCACTCCATCATCGCAAAAACTAGCAATACACATATCATAAAATACATTTACATTTTTTCCACAATTCGAATATGTTAACTTGGTTTGCTAGATATTTGATAACAATAATAGTTTATTCGACGTCCAAATAGATCCTAACAGATGGTCGATTAATAGTATCATGAACAAATTTGAAAATATTAAAATGGAAAATATAATTTATATTAAAATTTGGAAGAAAAGGTAGAATATTTTCAATAATAAAGAGTTATGATCATTAGTATTCGTACCTACATCAATCCAAATCAAAACTACAAAATCAATAACACAAAACTAAATAGTATTTGATGTTTTCTTATCTCCATTTATGAAATGTGATCTTATCAAATTTCATGTTCTTTTTTCAAACTCATACTCAACAAAACCATTTATACACATTTAAATAAGTGAGACATTGATTCAATCTATTATTTGTGATTTTTTTAATAATAATAAGTAATTTAATCTATTATTTAACCTATTTCAAAAGTTCAAACACTTTAATGTGACTTCATAATATTAGAATTAACAAAAAATAATATGGATAACAAAATGAATAACTTTAAAATTGATATAAAATAAATTACATTAAATTAGATCAAATTTGTTTAAATGAGTTATCTAAACAAATCGGGACCTTTAAATCAATCAAAACCACCACAAACATCGTTACTTACAGCTCTTGATAATTCAATAAACCCACCACCCGATCTCTTTGTTCGACAACAACGGTCATCCCAAAGTCACGCACCGCAAATTCGGGTGCGGGGGAGCTTCGATGCAAGAATATTGGTTAATGTTTTTATACATTTTACTTATTTGTTAATATATTAATGTATTTTTATGTTGACATAATATGAAGAAAAAAACCTACATGATTGCAAAGTAATAATTTTTACTTAAAAAATAATTTTCATACATATCCCACTGATAGCTAAAAACCAAAATATCCATGAAGACTATCTGTACATGTGGTTACTCATTCATCCCTAAGGGTTTGTGAATGAAAATAATGAAAACAATTGTTTTACATTTTGAATATTTCTAAAAAGAATACAAATAGAGACCCAATCGATATATCATAAGATCCAAACTATTCGTCCTACAAGCTTCTAAGTCTGGCTGTTTTGTTGGCTACAACTTCAAGTTGTGCAGCTCTCTCAACTATGATTTTTTCTCTTCTTGGTGGATACATTGTGAGCAATCTCAGCACAGTAAGTCCTAAAACAAAAAATTTAAATCAGAGGTCAGAAAATAGTTACAAAGCAGTAAGTTCAAAAACCCAATTTGGGAAGAAATCTCTAACCTGATGTGCATTCATAAGAAGCTTCAAGAGAACAAAAAAGTTCTTGAAACCATTTAGAAGACAACGTCAATTCTTCATGTCAGAACCATAACCAGTGTTTGGCATTAAAGTGCATCCTTTAAACTTTCTCCTAACACGAGAAACAATACCTTTGGTCTGCGCCAGTTTTCCTATTTAAAATAATCATATAGACAAGTTAGAGAACTGAAACAACTAAATGTACAACGGCATTCAACAATCAAATAGGTATTTGTTACACATCAATAGATAATAAATTAATCAAAAGAAATTAGATCTGCAATCTCAGCCGAAAGATGGTGATATTTCTGAAATAATCACATTATAATCATTTATTATAGGAAATAATTGCATCATAGATTGCAGAAAAATGCACTATGTAACAAAAACAAATACAAAAGGAACTTAAGTTTTGCTTTATGAATAAAACATGGTTGTTATTTTAAAATATAAACAGGGATATTAACAAAACCCCTGTGTCGCAAGACCTGTAAGAATTTACTGTGTGCCCGTAAAAAAGAAATGTCCAGCTACAAGACAAAAGTCTGAATTCTGGACATCAGATACCATAGGCAATATTACACAATGAACAATGAATTGCAACGAAACAAATGAAGCAACCAAAACAAAACAGCGAAGATGAAAAGCTTTTCAATTAAAGACATATTTTTACAAGAGATCAGATGGTAGTGCATGTTTGTATCATCATCTACTACAGAATTGATGGGTAAATATATCATCATATCTCATTGCAAAAATTGTAAAAAATAATTATAAAAAACTAATTTGAAATCAAACAAAAAAATCAAATGAAGCGTATTGGGATCAGATAGTCGATCAATCACCAGATATGAAATACATAGTAAGACTGGATGTCACAAATAGATATTTATCCTCATTTCCCATTTATAAAAATTGCAAAGTTCAAAACATATACAGTATTACTCAAACCACATAAAACGAAGCAAAAACGAAACTTCAAAAATAACAGAACCAAACCAATTCACAATAACTTCAAGTTTCGGATGAAAGAATAACAGGATCAGATAAAGTGTCAGTCACCATATTACACCTGATAGTGCAAATTAAGACTGGGGCGACAATTACTATCATCACTTCCTTGCAAACAATTCACAATTGAAAAAAAATCAAATGTTTTCGATAAGGAGTATTAAAAATTGTGAAGAGGTATACCTTAACGCAGATCTTGCTAGTGCTCTAGGGTCTCTTGAACTTCTTATCTTCTCAACCCTCTTCTTCACGATCTTCTTAGTGAGAAGAAGCACGACCATTTTCCGTGAGCTAGGTTTGTGACTGATGTGAACTGTTGAGAATACCGCACTATTTATAAGGGAAGAGTCTAGGGTTTTTAAACGAAAAATACGCAGCGGCTATTCTAGGGTTTTTGAGAGCAATGTATTCGGTGAAGTTGATCATTGTAACAAATTGCAAAAGTTTACTTTTTGAATCTTAACTGAGGTTTCAATTTTACTACCCACACCTATTTTTAGCTATCCACACCACTCAATATTTTCATAAAAATAAAATACACAAAATACCTTTATTATTTGCCTCATTTTATAATCTCATTTATCTCTTTATCACCTTCATAAACTTCATAACTCACATATTACAACTCATCAATAATTTCCTCATCATAACTCAATCTCTTTCAAAATTTATATCACTCACTCATAACTTATACCTCATAAGTCTTGTGCTTTTATTGTGGTTAAAGTCACCAACAAAGTATATTTATTGATTTTCATTTGAGTTTGTTTTTTTTTATTTAAAATCTGGGGATTTTACGTGAACTCGGTTCACGTACGTTGTAAATAGTTCATTGAACGCAAATTTAAAATATGTATCCTTATGTGAATAAATTCACGTACGTTATTAAATTTAAAAATTCACATGCAATATGTGAATCCAGTTCGCATAAGAATACATGATTTAAGTTTGTGTATGCAATGGAGTTTAAGAATTCACAATCACTACGTGAATACAGTTCACGTAGGTTGCGTGAATTTAGATCACGTAAACGTGCGTGAATTCAATTCACGTATAAGTGATCTTAGTTTATTATGTGAGATGTATGTGAATCGAGTGCACGTAGGTTTTCGTGAATTCAGTTCACGTAAACGTACGTGAATTTAGTTTACTTAAACGTAAGTGAATTCAGTTCACTTAAACGTTCGTGATCTCAGTTCAATTAACACATTTCTGAATTTTTTATATGTTTTTATTCAATGTAGATAAATAGACCAATGGGAGACAATACTGACGAAATCTATGATTATTTGGATCCTGATTTTGAAAAAATACATGATGATTTGGAACCTGATTTTGACTAAATGAATGATGGTTTGGAACTTGATTTTGACACAATGACTGATGGTGTTGAACACAAAATTGACGACGCTATGAATGACGATGTTGAACCTATTATGGTGGATTTGACTGATGTGTTTACCACCGACATGATGTTTGATACGTGAGATGATTTATTGAGATGAGCTAGAAATGTTAGAAAGGAACATGGAATGATCGTTGTCATTTTTAGATATGAAACTGCAACAACACGACCAAAAACAAAGACAAAATTAATTCTCGATTGTGAATGAAACGGTAAATATAGACCTTGGAGGAATCATAAACCTATGAGGAGTACGTGGACTAAAAAATGTGAATGTCTATTTAGATTGAGATGAACACCATCAAATGTTGGTGAGGGATGATATTTGCACGTAGCATGTGGTCTCCATAACACGAGTTGGCCAGAATATTGACTGATCACTTTTTCTTAGGCCGATTGTTTCATGAAGAGAAAGATGTACTTGGTGATATGACGGAAAACATGATCAAACCAAGAAATATATTGATGACATTAAAAGATCACAATGTTGAAACTTTAACGACGATCAAACAAGTTTATATTGCATGACAAGCATATCGTTCATAACTTAGAGGTAACATAACGAAAATGCAACATCTAATGACATTGATGGAACAAGACAAATACGTGTATCGATATAGAAAGGTAGAGGATTCAGATGAGTTGAGGGACATACTATGGGCCCCTCCATATGTTATTACTCTTGTAAATAATTTTCACATAATATTGATTATGGATAACACATACAAGACTTGTAGATATCGAATGTCATTACATGAGATTATTTGTGTTACTTCTATTGAAATGACATTTTGCGTGGGATTTGTATATCTACAATTTGAGCGTGTTGATAAACTTCACATGGGCACTACAAATGTTGAAAGAACATATCACAACTGGTGAAGTTCAAGTCATCGTGACTGATAGAGACCTTACTTTGATTAACGCATTTCAATATGTTTTTTTTCAAAAGCTGTCAATTTATTGTGCTTGTTTCATGTGTGCAAGAATGTCAAAGCCAAATGCAAGATGACTGTGTTTCCAAAAAAGAAGCAGGTTCACATATTGGAGGCATGGGAGACTTAGTTTGCGTATACATGATCAGTCTATGTATGCATGCTTAGTTTGCATACACATGGAGACCATCACAGTCACGAAAACAAGACCTAGTATCAAAGGTTGACAAAATGAGTTTTATTCTCACAAAAACCAATTTCAATCGGATAACCCTAATTAAATATTGTAAAGAAGAAGAAGAAGGAAAAGAAGAACAAGAACTGAAGATTGATGCAAGCCTGATGTAAATGGGAGGCAATGAAGATGATTGAAGTTGTTGAAAATGGAGGAAGAAGAAGAAGGGGGTGTGAGAAAAAAAAAGATAAATATGAATGTGAGGTAGAAGATGAAGATAGAAAGATAAATTAGGGTTTAAAGAATGATATAAATAAGTAAAGGGCATTTTAGGTATTTCATTTCTTATAAAAATTTGAGGGGTGTGTTTTGATATTTCTTATATTTTTAAACTAAAAAAAATGATCATTTGATATATTTTAAATAATGTGACATACAATTTCGTAGTATAAAACCATTTAAATGCATTAATTATTTATATGTTATTAATTAAATTAGAGAAAAAAAAGTTGAAACTTAAGTTTTTAAACAATCTTATTGCAATTTCATGTGTTAATTATTCTATATCATCATATCATATGTTAGCTTATTTAAAACATGTTAAATTGCTATTTTTTAATTAAAAAATCAAAATAGGAATCAAAGCTATCATATTTTAAAATAGGATGACCAATTTCGTAAAATAATAAAAATAGGATAACTAAAATTGCAATTAAACAATTATCAAATCTAACCACGGTGGACAGAAGTTTAGGTGGAGTCATATAATTTTGAGCAATTGCTTATTTAATTTTTTAAAAAATAGAGTGAATATGTAAGTTGGTACCCCGAATAATAAATGTAAGTCAAATTAGTCATTTAATTTTGTGAGTTGACAAATTTATCACTTATACTAATCAAAATAGTCTTGTGTAAATTTTTGTTATTATGTATTTTCATGTGACATTATAAATGAATATGTGAGTTATCCACGTTAATTTCACATCAATGTTATTTTCTCGGGGACAAATTTGTCAATAAAATTTAGTAATCTAAAAAATATATTTGTGAATTGTAATTGTGAATTAACTAATTATGAACAAATTTGAACATTAAAGATATATATTTCATAGGAAAATTAGTTCGAGTTGTGAAGATATTGATACGAGATCAATGCAAATGAGTCAAATATTCAATTAACATATCACATTATAATTTCTAATGATAAAATTTTAAATATAAATTGTTTTGATTACTATTTTACAATTTAAGTGATGTATTTGCTAATTTGTGAAATTCAATAATTTATCTATTTACTCTAATCAAACAATTAAAAAATTGTTCTGACAAACTAAAAAATTTAATTTTCTAGAATATATATTCAAAAAGATTAATATTTTTTTAAATTCCACCAATTTCGTTGCGTGAAAGCGAAATGTCAGAGGTTTTTTAGACAAATTACTTTTTTCGATATGTTTTTAATCTCTATAAAATTTAAATAATTTATTTTTAGTTTTTATAAAAAATTTATTCAACTTTTAGTCCCCAAACATTTTTCATTTTCATTTTTATCCATACTTTTTAGTAAAACCTACTTGTATCATCCAAATTATTGAACGATTTTTTTTAGACTTTTTTAGAATATTATAAAAAAAAATTCTACAAAAATTTAGAATTTTTTAACTAAAAATAAATTAAATATAAATTATTAAACACAAAACTTAAAAGTCATTTAAAATTTTGGTTTAATTGTAATTTTAATCCCTCAATTTTTATTGATTCACGAAATTGGTCTCCCTATTTTAAAAGTCAACAATTTTTTATCTAGTTATGATTTTTTAACTAAAAATTGATGACGTGAGATATTTTAAATAACGTGACATATAATAAGATAATGTAAAATGATTAACACTCATGAAATTGAAATACAACGCAGTAAAAACTTAGCTTTCAACTTCGGAAATTTTTCATATTTTTAATTTAATTAATGACATATGAATAAGTAATGCATCTAAGATAGTTCTATATCATAGAATTGTATGTCACGTCATTATAAATATGTCAATTCCATATTTTTTTAGTTAAAAAATATGAGGGAGGGACTAAAACTATCGATTTTTAAAATAGGGGGACCATTTATGAGAATTGGTAATAATAGAAGGACTAAAATTGCAATTAATTTTAAAAATTTAGAAGATGCACATTAATCGATTTAAAAGCGAAAACAATAAATAGATATGAAAAAGATTTAAGACAAAAAGTTAAATAAATTTTTTTACAAAAAAACTTTAAAATTTATAAAATCTAAAAATTTACTTAATCTTTTTTTATTTATTTAAAAATGTTAGAGACAAATACGAGTTTATGGGAGTTTGTGGGGTACGAGGGACGAGGAGGGGGTATAAAGAAGACTTTTCGTCTAAGATTTATTAGACTGGTGTATGGAGTCCCGACCCAACTAAAAAAGACCACCTCATAAAAATTGGATTTTATATTCTTCAATTAAACTTGTAACCTTATTTATATTTTTTATCTTTTAATTTATTAAAATATCACTAAGTGAAAAGTAAAAATTAAAATAAATTAAAATAATTGAGATTATTCCACATTTCAAATTTTTTTGAAAAATTTGTTTTTTTTTTTCCTTTGAACTTTAGGAATCGGAAATTTTATTTTTTCGAAATTTCCGACAGTTATTTTCAACCGAAAATTTCAGTTTTCGAAATTACCGATAGTTATATTATGTACCAAAACTTAAATCCTTAATCACATATCGAAAATTTCAAAACATAATTTTTCAGGGAATAAATAACTATAAAAAATTTCACACTACCAAAAATTTTGGTAGTTTAAAACAAAATTTGCATACCAAAATTTTTGAAAACAAAATTTTTGGTAGAGTTAATTTGTATACCATATTTTTGGAGAAAAAATTTGACGCAACTAAATTTTAGTGAAAGAGTAGAATTTTGGAGCAGGTTTTAAACAATGAAATGAATGAAAATAAAATAGATAAAATTAATTTTTTTACATATTAAAGGAGTACAAGTTTAATTTACAAAATCTAATTTTTCGACTTCATAATTCATACAGGCCACAACAGACCTAATGTAAATCACACATCAATTAATTTAAAAAATTTATTAAGAAAAAATAAAAACAAAAACCGAAGGACATAAATCTAATTAAAAAAGAGAGAGATAAAAATGGAATAAATATTTTAAGAATTAAATAAGTTTTCTGACTGTTGTACTGATATTATATGTTTGAGTACTTAATATTTCTAAAAACTTTTATTTCCATGGGAAAATTTGTCAACCTTTTATATAAGTATAAAAAATAGAGAGAAAAAAAGTTACAACCTGAAAATTTATAATTCAAAATTTTACATTAAAAGTTGTACCAATATAGAGCATTACATTCGTCAACTCACTTTCTTGAAAATATTTATACATGCTTTGAAAAACTTCTATTTTTCCAGTAATTGGTATGTGATTCATTTTGGCCCAAACAGTTCCACCACCCTTTTAGCACATTTTGTCATCTTCCCTAATGTTTCTTCTTACGATTGGCCACTCATTAATTCTAACTTGTTAAGGAACTTTATGTAGGCCACACCTTTCATGTCTCTATGTAATCCCTCATAAACTCATGCATACAACTTTTTTTTATTTATATTTGCTTTCATATTTTCATATTAGCAAAACTTTCACAATTTGCTAGGTGATGGTCAGAAACAAATAACTAGAAATTAAGTAGAAACAGTTTGGATAGGAATATATTACAGATGTAGCAACAAAAACTTAAATTTTTTAAAAGATCCTAATTGTCTTTCTGCTACCACAAGAATGCAAACTTAGGGAATCAAATGAATGGTTAACTTACTTAACATTGTTTATAATCAAGAAACTGAATCCTGAAGTTATTCAATGCCAAACAAACCTATTAGAGTAACAGAATCAAAATCATAAAGCTCCTTTGAATGTCATTTGTGAATTATATCTCATTCCTGATGTTATCTTTGTTACTCTAATTATAATATACTAATAGACAAGAACAAAACTGATAGCATATATCATTATAACCATTATTTTGCAACTATGACAAACAACACAAGCTCTCTGTCAAGGCTTGCACCTTAATAGTTAAAATAGGAAAGATGGGGGATAAAATGATACAGGCACTTATAAACACAAATTTCTTTCCT
Organism: Cicer yamashitae; assembly: GCA_037974755.1. Classification (NCBI taxonomy): domain Eukaryota; kingdom Viridiplantae; phylum Streptophyta; class Magnoliopsida; order Fabales; family Fabaceae; genus Cicer; species Cicer yamashitae. The sequence continues at coordinate 4,627,518 of JBBPBQ010020323.1, read as the reverse complement.
GTCTAAAACATCAACATTATCAGACAGATTGTGATGGTTTTCTAACAACATCAAGCATTTCTAATAATAATGGCTGCAAGCAAAGTAATATTCTAGGAGCTATGAAAAACAGAGGTGCAATGAGAAAGGGAGATTTCTTTCTTTTTCTAAAGTCTTGTTTGGTTAAGCAGTGAATTTGGTACAGTCATGGTGAACCACCGTGATTTTGTAAAAGCTACAGAGGGTAGCTTTTGCCAAATCAAGGTGACTCGTCATAATTTTGTCAAATGCACCGCAAAATCAAACATGCACAATACTGGTGAACTATTTAGCTTATTTTTTAGAAAGCTTCAGCATTTCAGGTTTCAAAATCATGTGCATTTATGTTAATCTAAACTACTTCAGTTTCACACCTTAAAATTTTGGTTGCGCCTAACTATACAAAATTGACCTGTAACATGAAACATGAAGGATACCTCATTCTAATAATCACATAAAAATAATACATAAAGCGAAAAGATAAAATGTGGTGAGTGATTTTCAGTCAATCTTGAACGAACCAAAATATGTCTCAAGTACATAAAAACAACAAGATTCAACTATAGAAGATCACCACCCTCTATGAAATCAAAGAATACATATTAAGATAAGTAATTATTAATCAAAACAAAAGGGAGAACTGAAATTGGTTAGGGGTAGAGGTAAAAGAGATCTAAAAAGAGAAAAGATAGATCTCATAAGCGAGTGGGTCCACAAGAGAAAACCTGATGAGGCAACCTCAAAGCCTCAGATTTAGAGAAGCAAGTATCATCAAGGTCTTGGCTAGTGCACCAGATACACTTGGAGTTCTGAGAACACATGGACTTCAACACCAAATCGCCACACTTGAGAATATGTTGTTGTTGTTGTTGTTGAAGAGTGAGTCTTTTGATGGGGGTAAAGGGTTCCCGAGATGAACCATCTTCAGCAACCACTACATGAAAGGGTTGACACAGAAAGATGAAGAGGAGGAAGAAGAAGAAGGGTAGCTTGGAGTTGGAGATAGAGAACACCATGGATGATTCGAAGCACAAAGATTTCAGCTTTGGAATGGTAACCTTTCTTGATTTCTTTATTGTTATGTTTTGTTTTGTTTTTCTTTTTAATTTTTTTGAGGCATATTGAAATGTAGACTTTCGGATAAAAGAAAAGTAGGTTGGAACGACAGTGACTTTGTTTGATGAAATGAAACTTTTTTTTTTTTTGAGGGAAGATGAAATCAAACTTGGTTGGGATACGTTTTTCGGTTTTGGTAAAAATTAATATTCCACCTATTTTAGGTGAGTCATACTTTGGAATAAAATTTAATTTGTTTTAATGTTGTGTGATATTTTAGAATTTGTAATGAATCTTGTAAAAAATAATAATTGAGTTTATGATGAATGAAATGTATATATGTTTTGAACATAAACTATTTTTGTTGTTGTATGTTTTCATATATATATATATATAAATATGAAAGAAAATAATTTTTAATATAACTTTTTAACTTATATAATTTAATTATCATTACCAATATTTAATTATAGTATTTAATTTTAATAAAAAAATTTGAGAACAATTGATTTATAAATTTAGTCTTTAGTTTTGTAAAGAGATTAATGTTAGAGGCATTATAGGAACACATGTGTTAATATTTGTTTCACAATGTTTGGAATCGAACTTATAATTAATAACTTATAATATTTTTTATAAGGTAATTCAAATAGTCTGTG
>JBBPBQ010020323.1:4577911-4625603 GCA_037974755.1 Cicer yamashitae | reverse complement strand
ATAATTTATTTATTATAAATTTAAATTATTATAATAATTTAAAATTTAAAATAATTAATATTTTAAAGTAAATAATATATTTATTTCAAGTTAAAATAAATAAACTAACTAAATAAAATATATATAGGATCAATAAATTTTAAATTATTACTTTTAAAATATTTTAAACATTGATAAAATTTATCTTTAATTAAAACTATTTTTTATATCATTTTATATTTTTAAACTAATTAAATCGTTAATTTTATTAAATACTTTAATTAATTTATTATCTATGAACTATAAACTATAAGCTATACCCTACAGTATTAAATATAAAACTATCTTACCATTTGTGAATTAATTTTTACTAAACAGAATACTTCTCTATGATAAATTGGAGATCATCTCACCTTAAATTTCTTTGCGACAAAAAAGAAAAAAAGTGATGTTACATTATACCAATATTTAAAAATAACTGTAAACTTTGTTTTATTGAAGTATACGTTAATTTAACATGTATATCTCAAGCCAATAATATTGTTGAAAAGTATACGTTAATGTTTCAATTAATCATTACAAAATCACTGTTGTTTTTTTTTGAGGCAATGGTGGACCATCTGTTCTACGGTAGAATTTGCTAATTTGCCTCGTAGCAACGGCAACCGGAACGGCACCGTTTTGATTTTCCTCACTTAAACGTCACCGTTTTGATTTTCCTAACATTTTCAAATTATTATTTAATATTAATGTAAATTGAAATTTGGTCGGATGAAAGTCTACGATTTCAGATCTTCACAGACCTTGCATTCCATTTTCTTTCTCAATCAAATCAATCCCTTTCTCATTAGTTAGTTTCAACGAAGCTTGCTTTGGTATGCTTGCTTCTTCTGCTAACATGTCGCTGTTTAATTACTTTTACCCCTTCCCATTATTAAGTCAATTTAAATACAATACTCATATTATACGCTTCTAATTATTTCTTTACTGCTTAAGCCAGTTATTTTAGTCCCTCTTTTTATTTTCAGCTGATTTAAATTTTACTCTGTTTTTTGCCCTCAATTTTTAGTCTTCTGTTTCTAATTATTACTTCAATCTTCATTTGTTTATAATCTGCTTTTTTAATCTTCTAGTTAAAGGTTGACATAATAGTATTTACCATTGCCATAGATACAATGATGTGTGGGGGATTTGAATCTCAGTCACAACCGCATGAAATTTGCAGTTTTGCGATCAATACATCGAAAACCATCCGATTAAGATCAGGTTGTTCAGAAATAAAGCTCAGAGTTTCATATTTTTAAAATATAAAAGATATGCTTTAACTCCGAATCATCTGATCTTAATTGGATGGTCTCCGATATGCTGATTGCACACTACATGTAGCTGTTTTATTTACAAAGTTTCATTTAGAATTTTGGATATTGATTTGAAGTATAAGGCTATGTTTTGAACTGATAAATAATTGTGTAATTGTACATACTTTAGTACAATGTTTGGGATGTCAATATTTTAGTGGAGATTTTGTCGATTTTTCTGTAGAAATTCCTTGAAATCAAGCTTTATAATTTAGTAGTCTGTTTGGCTAATGTTATTTGTTCCTATCCCATATCGTTTAGGCAGCTTTCATTTTGTTTTTAGAAAATAGACTTTGTAGCTTGATGTTTGCTTCATGTCAATTTTCTATTTCAGGCATGAAATTCAAACTTTGGTAATCTAATTGTGGTGTAGCAACTCTCAGTATGTGAGTATTGAGTAAAGTGAAAAAAATCAAATGTTGATAATTTGACATACACATGCTTACAATATCAACTATTTATTTATAAATCAATGGTTAATATATCCTACTTTACACTATAAAAGTGAGTTGCTCATTTTGAATGAGTGAAATCAAATCCTTTAAAAACATATCAATTGTGTGTCCTTTTTCCCATTACGTGATTGAATGAGCTAATTTTTTAAAACTGTGTTGTAACTTGTGTCATGATGTATAAAAAGGCTCATTTTGGGGACATAATTCCCAACGTGGACAATAAGGTTATAGAACAAATAATGGGTGCACTCAGAGTGAGAGACCAAGGAGAAAATATAATCGGATTATGTGGGCTAGATAAAAGAGTCAAGTGTTATGTAAAAACAGCTATAAGAAGAGCTGAGAGAGATGAATTGTTCCAAAAGATTGTGACAGCAACTGTGACCAAGAAGCCAGACATTATAAAGATTCAAACACAAATTGCTGATGCAATAGGTCTGACTTTCGATGATAAGACGAATCGAGCTGAATCAACTTCTTGCATGTGTTTTGGTAATAATAAAAGAATGACAACTTCAGAAAGAGCTCATCTTCTGTGTGCTAAGATGAAGGAGCTGCAAACAGTCCTAGTTGTAATGAATGATCTTTATAGTAGACTTGATTTAAGTAAGATTGGTATCCCCTTTGGTGAAGATCATAATGGTTGCAAGATATTGCTCACATCCACAAGTTTGGAGGTTTTATCCAAACAAATGAAGGTTCATAAATTGATACAAATTCCAGAGATATGATTCTCTACCAACCAACTAGAGTGTTTGAAGCAGAGATAATGAAAATCTGAAGTCCAAACATGCACATCATTTGGAAAACACCATGTTGGAGAAAGTAGAGGTTGACAAGTACTTTGTTGGTATAGATGAAATAAGACTTAGTTTTTTCTGTTAAATGCTTGTGCTTGTAATCTAAGATATGAATCCAGTCCAGTGTTAAACCTCTTATTAATAAACACTAACCAAGCTCTCAAATCTTGGAAGGGAATATCCTTTTAACTTTGTCATCCTTGTCTTTTAGACTTTCCATTATGTATTGGTGTGTGATTGCAATAACAAACATATGTCCTCTGTTTTGAGTTATTTGACAGAGACATTATTTCATATATTCTATTCTTGCACTAAAGTAATTACTTATAGATACCAGTTCTAACATTCAGATAATAAGAACTGTCATGATTGATACTGTAATGCATAAGAGTGAGTGAAAAAGGTTTAATTATTTGTCAATTTTAGACTATAGATTATCATTGTATTATTGAACAAACATTCTCTGAAATGTTAAAACAAGAGGTGGATATTTATTTCACATCATAAATGTTACTGTTATATTATTGCATCTTTTAAAAAAAAAGTTATATTATTGCTTGATTAAAAAATGGTTGGGACATGTAGATCCTTGAATTTTGCAACCAGGAGCCATAGGGAAGTAAAAATAATAGTAACATGTAGACAACTGACGCTTCATGAGAGAACAATGCAGTGTCTAATGAGCTAACTGGGAGGTTTTTTTATAAAATCAAACTTATCTATTTTAAAATTATTAAATTTATAATCAAATCTATTTTTATAATTGATTTTCGATCAATGTAATTTTAAATTGGTTTTTTTTTTACTCAAAATCGATTAAAAAGTTGATTATTTTTTAAAACATGTTTTTAAAAAGTCGGTTATTCACTGTTTTAAAACTGATTATTTTTTACAAAATAACAATAATTTTCATAAAATAAGCGAAATTTTTACTATTATTTTTGTTATTCAATATATGTTGCACGACATATAATTGGTAAGACCTATAATATGATACGACAACAATTTCAAACATCAAACACTACACAAAAAATAACAATAGATAATACTAAAAAATAAAAATGATTAATTCAATCATAAGTATGAAAACTCAATATTAACTTCCATGTGCTAAAAGAAAATAAATGTTATTTTGCACACTCTACCTAACACACTTTACCACTTTCATTACCGTTCAATACCAGTCACCACCGTCGTCTCTACTATCGAATCAAATGAGCCTTTTGTTTTTGTTTTAATCCGTTCAAGTGTTTAAACTTTACATTATCAGATTAATTAATTAAGGGTCATACTAACAAGTATTTAAGGAACACTTGTTAAGGAAATAAAAAATAAAATAAACTTTTTTTTCAATAAAAGATTACATTTTTTTACAATTTTAAAGTTTAAATTACACAAATTATAATACATTTTTCTTCTTCTATATTTAAACTCATAATAAGTGCACTTGTTAATATTTTTTATTAATAATTAATTATTAACAAATTAATTAATACGACACCTAAATTTTCTAAACAAATTAATCTCTGATAACATTATTCATGTAGTAATACCTGAGAATAAAAGTTAACAAGATAAATCATTTTGCCAAACACTTTACCGTTTGAGTGACGATTTTACGGATTTGCAAAAATTGAAGTGTTTACAATTTCAAAGATTTATTTTTCTAGTTACAGTTTTTTTATATAGGCTTTGCCTATTCACTCTAATACTATTTCGACTGAAACCTGTTGTTTCCATTACATGTTAAAAAAATAGAAACACTGATTTCCACCTTTTCCCATACAATTATAAGTTACCAACTAAAATCTAAGATGATAAATTGTAATGGAAGACCAAATTGTTACCATATTTGTCATTACAATTTGATCAGATTAGTCAACCATTTGCTCATATCACTCAATACAAGAACAACTATTTTTGTACCAAACATATTTTGATACAACAATTAATTAAATCAAGAAACACATATGCAATTGAAGCTTCAATCAACAACACGTGTCATCCATGCCTTCTAATGCTTTGATTTGATTCATTATCTTTGTAAAAAATTATTGGGTTAGACAATTTAAACAAACACATTGTAAGCAACAATAATCAAAGAAGATTAAACTGTTCAAACAAAAGAGTAAACACCTTGTGGGCAGAATTGCTAAACAAAAGGATACAACCGAATAAATGGAGTGGGAAGTGAATTTCTGATGGTGTAAATTTTTTTAACCGTGCAAGACAATTAACTCATAAAAAAAAATAGTAAAAAAAATAAAAAGTAAGTCTATATTTTATGTTTTTGCCAAAATCAACCATGCGTTGACCTTCTGTTCATAAAAAATGTTACGCAGAAGCGAAAAGGGCCGTATAGAAAAAAAGAGTATCATGAATACGCGTTTGAAGAACGAAGAAAGGAACCCCCAATAATTCGAACGACCACCATAATCTGCAAATAACCCATTTTTCTTTCTACAAATTTTAACCTTTCTCTTACTTTCATCCTACAACATCAACGCCTTTGTTTTTGTTTTTATTTTCCTCCTTTTTTCACATTTAATATATCATTTTTTGCTTTACGTGTAAGTTCCCCCGGCTTTAATACGTTAGTTTTTTCTGGGTAAAGTACAACCTACGATTCTTTTAGATTTCTCCGGGGTTTTTTTGGTAAATATTAAAGCAATTAATTTTACCTACCTACTTTGTTATTTTGATGATTTTTTTGGATTATACTTTGATTAGATGGTTGTGGAGTATTCTCCTTTGTGATTAGGTATAAGGTGTTTTGGATTTATTGACTATTAGGGTTTTTTTGGGGGTTTTGTTTAGGTATACGATTTGAGATTGGAATTTTTTTTTTTTTAGTTTGGGTTGTTCCAGAATATAGAAGTTGATTGGGGGTTTGGTTTTTTTTTTTGAAAGATTGGGAATTGATTAGGTTTTGGGTTTTGAATTTACGATTTGTGAGTGGGGAATTAGGGTTTGACTGATGGAGGAAGCACAGGGAAGTTCAAGTTCCTTGCCTCCGTTTCTAGCGAAGACTTATGAGATGGTGGATGATTCTTCCTCGGATCCTATCGTTTCGTGGAGTTTGAATGACAAAAGTTTTGTCGTGTGGGATCCAGCTGAATTCGCAAGGATTTTGCTTCCTAGATTCTTTAAGCACAATAACTTCTCCAGTTTTATCAGGCAGCTGAATACATATGTAAGTGAATTTGATGTTGGAGTTGTTGATGTGAATGATTGTTTTGTGTTTCTTTCCTTGTTTTTGTTTTTGGTTGCTTGAATTGATTCATATAGTATATGTATTGTGTAGGGATTTAGAAAAGTTGATCCGGAACAATGGGAATTTGCCAATGATGATTTTGTAAGAGGGAAACCACATCTTATGAAGAATATCCATAGACGTAAGCCGGTTCATAGCCATTCGTTGCAGAATCTTCAAGCACAAGCCCCTCTATCGGAGTCTGAAAGGCAAAGTTTGAACGATGAAATAGAGAAGCTGAAACACGATAAAGAACAACTCATGATGGAGTTGAAGAGATACCAACATGAGTGGCAAACATATGAGATTCAAATACATTGCACAAAAGATCGGTTGGAAAAATTGGAACAAAAGCAACAGAAATTGGTGTCTTCTGTTTCTCAAGTACTGCAGAAACCGGTGATGATTGCTGTAAATCTCTTGCCACTTACAGAAAATATGGATAGAAAACGAAGGTTGCCGAGAAGTGGCTGCTTTAACAATGAAGCTATTATGGAAGATGGTATTGAAACTTCTGTAGGTTTGCCCAGAGAAAATGCAGAGGGTACCTCTCTTTTGACATTAAATGCAGAGAGATTGGATCAGCTTGAGTCATCCATGGTATTTTGGGAGACTATTGCGCAAGAAGCTGGTGACAACTTCGTTCATGCTCGTTCAAACATTGATTTAGATGAATCTACATGCTGTGCTGATAGTTTGTCTATATCTTCTGGGCAACTAGATGTTGAAGTTCAACCTAAGTCATCTGGAATTGACATGAATTCTGAGCCAACTGCTGCTCCTGCGGTTGTTGCATTAAAAGAACAACCTGTGGGAATCACCACTGCAGCAACTGGGGTTAATGATGTATTCTGGGAACAGTTCTTGACAGAGGATCCTGGTGCATCAGAAGCACATGAAGTGCAATCAGAAAGAAAGGATTCTAATAGCAGAAAAAATGAAGGAAAACCTAGTGATCACGGCAAATTTTGGTGGAACATGCGGAAAGCAAATAATCTTCCTGAACAGATGGGGCGTGTTGATCAAGTAGAGAAGATTTAGTAGCCATTAATTATATCTTCTGGTTGTGATGTCCCACAATCACATGTAATAAATTTTGGTATGTATTGTTTCTTTTTTTATTTTTATAGAATGGTATGTATTGTTTCTATTGCAATAAATACATATTCCATAATGTTAAGATGATATATTCATAGGATGAACTTAACTTTATTCAGTAGAAATATTGGCTATACTTGTTTTGTGGATATTTACCAGCATATATAATCTTTCTTTAATGTAAGATGATTATAGAGAGGGCTTAACCTCTCATAACCCAGCTTCATTTCTTGATTGCTTTTAATTTTAAAGGTTTGTAATTTTCCAAATTCCTTTCAGAAGGAAAATTCATTTAAAAATTTTGTTGGCATCTTGTTGTAGTAAAGCCATGCTACAGGATCCATAATTTAAATAGTGTTTTTTTTTATAAAAATTTCATCATAGACAGTAGTAAAGCAAGAAAATGCATTGGATTAAAGTCATAGGAGACTATGAAATTTTGAATTTCCTTTGATATGATGATGAGTATGATAGGTTTGAAGTTGAACTCTTTTTTACTAGTCTTTATACTCTTCTTTAGATTCAAGCTTTAGACCTTTTTATAGTGAATAGTTTAACATCTTACCACAAGCCTTATACCTTTTTATAGTCTGCTTCTCAACTTTGAGTTTCACCTTTTGCTTTTATTGTTTTTTTAAAGTCACCAAAATATGCTATGACTTGGCTGGATTGAGAAAACTTTTATCTATTAGATGTAAATTGTTGATTCAAATATTGTTAATGTTCAATTCATCATTATCTGTAAATCAAGGACATCTACTACAATGGCGATAGGCACTTTGAAGATTTAGCCACGGATCATGATTCTCTCTACCTTTGTTAACTTTGTTTTTATGTATTTCTCTCTTAATCAAATGTTCTCTCTCCTAAATACACTAAACTCACCAAATAATAAAGGTCGAGAATTTAGCCCCTGTCATTCTTGAAAACATTCAACTACTGCTGACATTAATTCTGAAACACATGACATCTGCGTTTGGGGCAGTTCACAATCTGGTAGCTACTCTGCCAGAAGTGAATACTAGTGGCTCTGTAATTCCAACAACAAGACAGCTCATGATCTTGATTATGGGAATGTTGGATTTTGAGACTTAAAATTCCTGAAAATATTAAGCTATTTCTTTGGTTAACTTTTCATGACAGCCTTTCAACCAATGCAATTCGAACAGCTAGACACATTTCAAATATCCAGTCCTGTTGCAGATGTGGTAATGACTATGAGACCATTTTGCACTGTCTTTGAGTGTGTCAAGAGGCTAAATTCAGGTTCTGCCTTGTTTAATAAAATATCACTTTTTTAAAGTAAAATAAAATAAAACAATCCCACCGTTGTCTTTGTTACCTTCCCTACTATGTCTTATAAAAATAAAAATGAGGTAAAAACATTATGGGTCAGTCATAAACTCTCGGAGGCATTTTCACTTGTGTTTATGTTGGTAGATAAGATAAATAAATTGTTCATAAATCAATTAAAACACAACCTAATCAGGTGATGGGTCTTGCGTATGCAAGATAATAGGATAAATAAAGGTTCTAGATTTAGTTATCAAAGTTATGGGAGTACCCTTCAGTCTTCTAATTTTCCCATAATGTTGGTTATGTCAATAGCCACACATAGTATATTTATTATTAATTGCATGCTGTTTATCATTTATTCATTCTTAATATTAAGAGGATCATAAATGTACGGGGGACCTTATTCAAAACCACTGTGATATGCACAGCAACATTGTCTTAAACTATTCATGCATTCTTTTTGGAATCTCCATAGCTTTCATTTCTCACTTCTGCTTCAAACTTTTTGCAAAGCCTAATGCTGAAGAAAAAATGTATTGCTAAAATCCAACTACTACAATCATCTTAACTTCAACAACATAAGCAACCATTATTTGAGTGCAAATAACTTGGTACTAAAACAGATTTGCATGCACATAAGAACTTGTTCTTTTTCTTTGTGCAAAGTCTATGAAGAGAGTAGTGAAATTAAATATTAAAAGTAGAGATTATAACTTGAACAAGAACAACTATTTACAATTCTAACAGGAAGTTGTTAATCATAGTAACAACTTTGCTTGTTTGATGGACTCATATATAACCATACCTTCCGAAACGCTTTGATAATGAGATCATGATATTCATTGGAATTCAAAGTTAAATAACATGCTAATAGCTCTTCCATTTCTTCTGCCTGACTTATCTGTTTCTCTTTAATCATCTCAATCATTGAATCTATAAAATCTTGCTGTGGATCCAAAGAACACTTCACCACAGCAAAACTATCTAGCCCTTCTGTTTCCTCCACAATTTCCTCTTGTTTCATCATCTTTAGTTTTGCTTTCTTTTTGTCTTCTATAGCCTTTATTCTGCATATTTCAACCTTAGTAGCCATCCTTGGAGAATGTACTCTTAATTTGGTGCTGTGCTTTGGTTTCCTCCTCTGAAGTTCTCTGCTCACATGAACTGATTGCCTCTTTTTGTTAACCTTTGCTTTAAACTCCTCACTTTGTTTCACATTCTGCCACACACCATTTTCTCTGATACTTCCAAGTCCAAGATCAGAACTTTCTGCATCTACATAAGAGGAAAACAAATGGGTTGTTGGTGATTCAAATTGAAGTTCATCTTTTTCTAAGGATTTACATTTACTCGATGAAAATAATTCAGCTTCCTGTTCTGCATTCTCTAACTTCAAGAGCTCCGCATGTAAAACTCGCTGTGCTTTCCTCTCATATCTCTTCTTTAAGCATTCAAGTCCCTTTGCACTCTTAGTTTCATTCACCAATTTTCTTTCTTCTCTTCTTCTATATCTTTTAGCATCCAAATTGTACATTTCTGGCTTCACAATATCTTCACTTTTCTTCTTTTGCTCATTAGTAACTTCTTCACCAAATGACAATCTCCAGAAAGCATCGTCATCATCACCTCCATAAAACCTGCCTGTATGATTTCCACATGCAAATTCAGGTGGGGACTTCTGTTTCAGCTTTTCAGGTTTTGCCTCTGAGTCTGAGTTGATTTTCATTTGTTTGAACTTTGACAGCCATGAAAATGGAGATACATGAGAGATGAAAGAAGGCTTAGAAGAAGAAGAAGGTTTTCTACCACCCCACTTCATTATTTGATTTCTTGGTTTCTTGATTTGGTTAAGGTTTGTAAGTTTTAAGAAAAGAAAGAGAGAGAGAGAAGAGTTGTGGCAGTTAGGGGGACGGTTAAATAGGAACGTGGTTGTTTGATGCTATGTTATGTTTTCAAAAGAGATACCCGCCCCATTTCTGTGACCACTTTACCCACTTTTCCTGCTTTTTCGTTTCTATTCCAAAATGATTTGTGCCAATCAGTGGACCTCTTTTTAATGCTCACGGTACAGAGTAATATCTAAGCAGTTACAATCAACAAATTTTTAATCAGAAGTAATTTGAGAATGTGTTCATTCATTTGCTTGATTAAATTAAAATCACATGTTTCCTCTTGAATGTGAAGAGACATATTTTATCTGAAATTTTCCTTTTCAATCTCGCCTCTTCATTTCTTGTGCATCAATTATAAATACTTTATGAAACTTCTTTCAATATCATATTTCACCATTCTAAACTTCTCCTTTCAAATTCTAAATGTTGTATGTTTTTCCTCATATTAATATTTGATACTTAAGATAATATCTTTTTCATTTCAAGGTTTTCTTCTTCTTCATAGTTAAAATGAAAAGTTGATTAGATTCTTTTCAAATATTTTCCTTGCTTCACCAAAAAAAGCAATGGAGGTTATTTTTTTTTATTTTTTATTTTTTTTTATATTACAAAATAATCTTATGAACATAGAGTAAAAATGTATATCAATATCAATATTAAAATGATATTCATAATTATATAAATTCAAATGAGATTATTTGCAATATATATTTTTGATAAACACAACATAAGAGTTCAATCAACAAATATTATAAGCATTTTTTCAATCAATTTTTTTGAAGTATTACAAAAACAGTAACTTAAATTTTTATTATTTAATAGAAACAAACCCCTGCAACACACAAATATAACTCATTTTTTTCCCCATTTTCTCTAGTATTACTTGATTTTGATGTCACTTTTTCCAAATGTGTTATCCATGATTCTCATGAGAAAGCACATGATTTTTCTCCCATGCGCCACATTTGTTTTCTTGGTTAAGTGTCCAATATGTGAACTTCTTTATATAAGAACGATGGAGAAATTATATTAAAAGTTACTTGATATACTAACGAGGATGAAACAAGGAAAAAGAATTACCATTACATACTCAAATGTCACACAACTCAAGGGCAACTTCAGGTTGCCACCATAAATTTAATCTATTACAAGCATTCGACAATGTCATTAGAACCAATCGAAAAGCTCTCCAACTTCCTTCTTCATCATTTTCTTAATCTACATAAGAATAAAAAAAATAATCAGTTACATGCCATTGACTAATTAATTACATTGTTAGTCATGGACAAATGAAACATGCAAACTTGAAAACAATATGACAATATTATGAGAACAAGGATACCTGCTTTGCAGAAAGTCCAATATCCTTTAAGTCGTCAAGCTATTAATGAAAAATTGCACAATCCCAAAATTAAGTCAAATACATAAACACATCTAATTGTACTTAACTATTATAATATTTCACGAATAAAACTTATTTTAGGACATACACTCTTGAAAGGTTCTGGAGATTCTTCACGAAGCTCAAGTATATAGGTTGCTCTTTTCTCTCCAATTCCCTATAAGATAATGTTTGGTCAATTAAAGTATTAAAGTATACCACAAAAAGAATCAACTTAATATTGAAAAGGGAAGCATTTCTAACCTTTAACTTTTTTAATTCATTTCTGTCAATTATCAGGAGAAAAAATTTAGTATAGAAGAAAACAAAAAGTAAACAAGTGAGATTTCGAATAGTACAAGGTATAAAAATGTGTAAAATGTTTATCACAATTTTTATACTCATCTGCATATGAAATACACGTCTACTTACTTTTCAGCTGTGTTTAATATCCTAAGATAGTCTTTAACAAGAGAATTCTGCAATTAAACAAAATTGTGAGTTAAAACAATGAAAGTAAACATTAGAAGTTCCCATTGACAGTATTATGAATAGATCAAACCTTCATTCCAGAACCATGCATGGCGAATGTTTCCCAAGGACTTTTGGTATTCACTAAATCTCGTCTTTCAATTATAGGAGTTGCTGGTTCTGCAATTTCAGTAGAAATTTGATCCTCCAGTGAAATGCATCTCTTTTCTGGTACCTGCAGAGTTAATGGAGTTGACGAAACTAGAGATTGAAGTTCACGCAATTGAGAGCTAATGGATGGTGAGCAATCTCCATTTTCCATTAAATTGTTGTTTTCCTTGTTCATGTTATAACCTGTAATGATAAAAAAGAATCTATATAAATATGTATCACATGACTAGTCAAACAATTTATCTCTCAAAAATTCATTCAGTCACATCTACCTTCATCGGCTATCAACAAGTCTTTGGAGTAATTAATGGCATGAGGGGTGTGTATCTCACTATGATACTCTTTATCATCAGAAATACCCTACCGAAATGCAATATAAATAGTTAGTGTTCCATACTTATTATTACCATTTACCAATATAATATGCCAAAATTTTAGTACAAGTTGATAGAGACCCGAGTAGAGGTCATAAGTAAAAAAGGGAATTATGTGATAAAGAGTGTGGTAAGAATATTGGGTAAATAATGAATGCGGTAGGATGCTTAGTTGGCAAGTTGTTATGCCTTATTAGTATAAATAGTAAGGTGAGTGAATTGTGGGGAATTATGAAGAATATTTTGCGTGAACCATTTATGGTTAGGCAGAGAGGTTTTCTCCTTCTCCAAGGAGCTTGGCTCGGGGGTAGATTGGGATCATTTCCCTTCTACAGTTTCTTCTCATTTTATCAATTAAATACATTCTAATTTTCTATTGTTTGATCTCTTTCTGTACTTAATTTGTGTCTCTAAAATCACGGTTACATCAGAAGTTTTCATAGAATAAATGCCAAATTGAAAATTATAAGGGAAAACAAACTTTTGACGGCATTAATGGAAATGAATTACCTTTTCCACTATGGGATTCACTTTCACTTCACTACTAGCATTAAAAAATGAGTCATCCTACATACACAAATATTTATCAGTTTCCTTAATGAACACATGACATGTTTGAACTTTGCAAATATTTTTGGTTGAAAGAAGGTCCTGAAAAAAAATTATATTTTACAAGATTAGGTCATTACATTTTCCTTTAACATATTGAGTTTGACCTTATTACTAGCATTTGCAAGAGAATTGTCCTGCATAGAAAATTTTCCGAAGTCAAGTAAATAAAATGAGAACAATTTCTTTGTGTAAGTTGTGTTCATGTAGAGATTTCAGGTACCATAGAGTTAACATGGACATCATTTCCATCTTCTGATAATGAATTGTCCTGCATTTGATACACCAATTGATGTTTTGAGTTTTGCAATTTGTTTATCATTAAAAACATACGAAACAAAAATATAAATAAATGATGCATTACCAATAAAGGATCTGATGCTTTCGTAACTTTGGCAATGACTATTTCCTGCAAAAAAACAAATTTTATCGATTAATGACTGTGTGGCACTTCACATAGTCCTACTATTGGGTTAGTGATAGGATCTTGCAATTCCTATCTTAGAAGAATAGGAAAAGGAAAATTATATTCTACAAGATCAGGTCATTACAGTTTCCTTCACCATATTGAGCTTGACATTATTACTAGCATTTGCAAGAGAATGGTCCTGCAGAAAATTTTCCAAAGTCAAAGTAAATAAAACGAGAACAATTTTTTTTTTCTAGGCTGTGTTGATGTAGGGATTTCAGGTGATTATTTATTACCTTTTCAACTCTAGAGTTTAGTTCAACATGATTTCCACTTCCTGTTAATGAACTGTCCTGCATTTCAAACACCAATTGATGTATTGAGCTTTCTAATTTGTTTGTCATTAACAACATACGCAACAAAAAAATATAAATTATGCATTACCAATACACCAATTGATGTATTGAGCTTTCTAATTTGTTTGTCATTAACAACATACGCAACAAAAAAATATAAACTATGCATTAACAATACAGGCTTTGATGCATTAACAGTATGAAACTTGACAATTGTTTGTGTCAGGTAAACAAAATGAGAACAATTTTGTGTCAAGGTTTTGTTCATGTTAGGATTTTAGGTGATTACTAATTACCTTTTCTACCATAGAGTTTACATGGACATCATTTCCATCTTCTGATAATGAATTGTCCTGCATTTGATACACCAGTTGAGCTTTGTAATCTGTTTGCAATTAAGTACATACTTAACAAAAATATAAATAAATGATGCATTACCAATAAAGGCTCTGATGCTTTTGTAACTTGGGCAATGGAAATTTCCTGCAAAAAACAAATTTTATCGATTAATTACAGTGTGGCACCTCACACAGTCCCTACTAATGGGTTAGTGATAGGATCTTGCAATTCCTATCTTAGAAGAATAGAAAAATGTAGTCTAGTTTATTGATAACAAAGGAAAAGGTTAACACCGAGGACTCTCTAGTTTACACAAATTTTGTAAAAAATCAAATGGCTAATCTAAACCTAAGGCCAGTATCTCTATTTATAATACATAGGGAAACGGAAATACCAACTCCAACTAATGTAACTAACTAAGAAGTTACATTCTTACCCTTGTTATTATTTCTATAGTAGACCATCATTATTTTATCCTTATAAATAGGGTTTACTTGAGATCCTAACAGTTAATCACACAACCTTCTCCTCCATCTCTGTAGGATTTCAGAGTTACATATATTATATGAACCTTGGATGTCCTAATTTATCAATAAGAAATAAGACTTTTGAAAACTTTCTTCTTTATGTGCATTGGATTATCAAAGGATGAATGAGCCTATACTAAAATTAGTTAATACTTGGGCAAACTGAGTTCTAGTATTTGACTTAGTATTTATTCCTCACATGTAAAAACACCTAACAACAAACACACACACATAATGAAATACAGATAAGATTGATAGCTCAACATTATATTTGATTATCAATTTGAAACATCACTTCCTAGTTTGAGCACAAAAGGAGTTGGATCGGTATTTATGGCTGTATACTTTTGTTATCAACCCTTCCTTCCTTTAAGCCAAGCAGAAAGAGTTGTTCCTTTCTTGATCTCATTAAAACAAACACACAAAAAGTAGTACAAAAGTATTTATTAGAGCAAAGAAAAGCATACCTTCTCAGCTTTAGCAGCAGAGTGGCTGGCTTCATCAAACAATTTCCTTGAATTGAAAGGAAAAAAGTCAATATCCATAAACACAGTATAGAAAACTACTTAGTGTTTAACCTAATAAAATAAAATAAATATGTATAAACAATCAATACAAACCTTCCTTTCATTGAAGACTTAATAGCAACAACCCCTTTCTTCTCATGTATATGAGATTTGGAAACTGGTAATTTCTTTGTGGTTGCTGAAACACTTATGGGTATCTTGTTTTTGTGAGAAGTCATTCTCTGTAGAGCTGAACTTGCATTTTTCTTCGTGGAATCTGAGGCCACTGTCTGTCTTGCTGAACTGGCATTTTTATTTGTGCAATCTAAGGTTACCATCTGTCTTGCTGAACTTGCACTTTTCTTCGTAAGATCTGAGGCCACTGTCTGTCTTGCTGAGCTTGCACTTCTCTTCGTGAAATCTGAGGCCACTGTCTGTCTTGTTGAGCTTGCACTTTTCTTCGTGAAATCTGAGGCCACTGTCTGTCTTGCTGAGCTTGCACTTTTCTTTGTGGAATCTAAGGATACTGTCAGTTTTGCTGAACTTGCACTTTTCTTTGTAGAATCTGAGGCCACTGTCTGTCTTATTGAATTTGCACTTTTCTTTGTGGATTCTAAAGTTACCGCCTGTCTTGCTGAACTTGCACTTTTCTTTGTGGAATCTAAGGTTATTGTCAGTTTTGCTGAACTTGCACTTTTCTTTGTGGAATCTAAGGTTATTGTCAGTTTTGCTGAACTTGCATTTTTCTTCATAGAATCTGAGGCCACTGTCTGTCTTATTGAATTTGCACTTTTCTTTGTGGAATCTGAGGTTACTGTCTGTATTGCTGAAACTGCATTTTTCTTTGTGGAATCTAAGGTCACTGTCTGTCTGGCTGAACTTGAACTTTTCTTTAGGGAATCTAAGGGCATTCGCTGACATGACCGTGATGCTAAGCTTACCATGTAAACAGTGTCTTGGCAAAATGACGGGTTCTAAGATTATATCAAAGAAAAACAAAGGACCAAAATTAAAATGAACTTACTAATTGCAAAACAAAGAATATAATATTTGAACTAAAAATCAGTCACGTACCAAGCACGAAACCAACAAAATTTTGCTAGTTCCCCTCAAAGAGTCCTGCAACATACGTGTGAGTTTGCTTTCGCGGTAGGGAACACGACTTTCATTTGTGCTCAAAGCATGACAAACATTCAGTAAGGCGTAAATTGACTTGTTAATTTTGTTATTCTCAGCAAGACCGGAGCCATCACTACTTCTCCTTCTAGTATCTTCATAACCTGATAATAAAAAATCAATACAGTTAGTCAAATCTTAAATATGTCAACAAGAACCAGAAAATAAAAATAACAACGATTACTAGACATCTTTAGTTGTTTAGGGGTTACCTGCCATGTCAACAAAATTCATTTTGCTCACAAGACCATCTACGCCTTCATTCTGGGAAAAAACACTAACAATTAATCCCATGTGGCTTCTACGAGCATGCTCAAAGCCTTTTTTGGGTGCAGCCTTTTGTGCAGAACATGCAGTGATGAATAAATTCTGAAACTCGGCAATGGATTTCACAGGAGTCTGCAAGCAAAAATGCAACAATATTACTTGTCTACTATCCAACATTAAATTTTCAATTATTTCAACTTAGATAAACTAACTACAATTGTTTTTACCTGAGTAATTCCTTTAAACTGAATTCTTCCGTGATCTTCAAGCACCAAAATTGGTGGTTGTTCTGGATTTAATAAATCGACAGCATGGTCCTGATGATCAACCTCATAGAAAGATACTGCTATAGATTTCCCATTTTTCTCAGCCATAGAGAGATATTCAGAAGTAGCCAGCACTGCCAAACCCGGTCTCTCCAAAGAACCCTTCAAGAACAAAAGAATTGTTAAAATCAAAAACAGAAGAAATATTGTTCACAAAGCCTACCCTCCCCCACCAAAAGAATAAATATGGCACAACACAACTAATTGAATTGAGTCAAACCTGAATTAAGTGAGTTTTTCCGCTGCCTCTAGCTCCATGAGCAATAACAGTACTGTTAAGACCTTCAAAAGCTGCCGAAACAAGAGGCTTCACCTCCCTTGAATAGATAATTTCATTATTTTCATGTACATCATAGCAATAGTCCACTGAGTACCGACTGCACCACAAGGTTAACATTAACTCAAGTAAGTGCCATCACCCCATTTAAAACAATAGGTACAAAAGAAAACAAATACAAATAAATTAATGGCTTTGCTACAACTACAAAGTATAAGCTTTTCATAGACAGGGCTGCGAAGCAACTAACTCTGTTACAATTTCTCGATTTTTTTTCCAATTACAATTTATCTTTCTTCAATCTAATTTCACGAAGCTGAAACTGCAAATTCAGAAACTAACCATACCTAATTGCAAAAATTACAAGTATACTAACAATACATAATTTGAGAACCAAAATCCCTGAAAACTCATTTTTTTCTCAATTTCTTACTAATTAATATGATTTCTCATTGTTCAATCGAATTTCACGAAATCACAAAGCTGAAACTGTATAATTCAGAAACCAACCTTTCCTAATTACAAAAATTACAATTTGAGAACCACAAACCCTGATACTCAAAATTTTGTAGATTTCTTTCAAATTATTACAATTTGTCATTCTTCAATGGAATTCCACGAAAACACTAAGCTGAAACTGAATAATTGAGAAACTGAACATACCTAGAAGATTGTTCTTTAAAGGAGATAGTGAAATCTCCCGAATTTTCTCTGTTCACCGAAACCCAGTCAACAGATGTTGAAGTTTCAGATGTGAAATTGGTATCGGGATCCGAAAAGCCACGGATTTTTGCCACGACACGAATTTTTCGAACCGGATCGGACGCTGTGAAGCCGAATTGGGTCGATGCCATGGAAACGAAGGGTTTAGAGTTCGAGGTGAATTTGAGGAAGAAAGAAAAAATGTGAGATGAGAAAAAGAATAAAGAGTGTGTTGATTTTGAATTGAGAAGAAAGAAAAATAGAAGAAGAAGCTAGAAGTGGAAGTAGCCGTTAGAAGTGAGAAATAAAGGAATTTCGAAATGTATCTCGCGCTCCCTGTTATTATGAGAAGATATTTTATTGAATTCTTCTCTTACACGCTTTATGAAGACAGACTAAAAAAACCAAAACGCTTAAATATAGTTTTATTTCTCAATTTTAATTTATTCGTAATTTTGGTTCTTCTATTTTTAATTTTACAATTTTAGTCCCCTATTTTAATTGATTTGTAATTTTGATCATTTTATTTTTAATTTTGTAATTTTGGTTCCTCTATTTCTTAAAATTGAGACGTTTTGGTATCTTTATTTCTAATTTCGCAATTTTGATCATTATATTTCTTAAAATTGAGACATTTTGTCCAACCTATATATTTAACTATTAATATTGATTCGGTCAATGATGACATTGCTTTTTTTTTTTTATGATTACTTGGACTTATTTAAAAAAAATTGTAGTTCATGTTTTAAAAAAAATAAAATTGCTAGCTCTGATTATTAATTAGAATAAAAACAAAATAAAATAAGATGGTTAAAAATACATTTTTACTTATGTAAAAATTATTGTGATTCTATAGGAGTGGAATGGAATTAGGGATTAGAGATTAGAATAGGAATGTGTCTTTTTATTTTATTTTATTTTATGTTTTCGTAATTAAATAATATAATAAAATAGGAAATGTGCTATTAAAAATAGAAAATGTGTTTTATAAATTAGGAATAATAATAAAATGTAAATAATCCACATGAAATCTTCCACATCATCTTTTTTTTATACACATCATTAAAAAATGACACTTCATCAAGTTTTGGACTAAGATTCTGTTTGGGAAACCAAAATTGGTGACAAATAAAATGGTGAGACTATTTTCGTAATTCAGCTAAAATAGGGGGACCAAAATTGTAATTAACCTTAAAAAATTTAAAATATCATAAATTTTACTTCAATTTACGATATCAACATTTTTAAACTGAATATTTTTTAATTTTGTTTTCTGAAATTGTAAGTGTTGATCATTTTAATCTTTTAAATTTGTAATTAGACAAAATAATTTATGAATTTGAATAATGACAAACAAATTGGTCTTTCATAGAGTATGACATAGACATCAGTTGCATACATGACAATTTCATATGCAAGTCAACTTAGTATCACATAGAATGGACTAAATGGATCGATTTTAGAATGAGTTTAAAGGGACTACATAGATTGATTTTCAAACTTTATTAAATGCATTGTGCTCTTCAATGACAACTTCCCCCCAATTTGATGATGGTGTCTTGTTGAAATTATAATCAGACATTAGTAAGACAATATGATAGGCGAGGATCTCAATATGCAAAAGTAAAAAAATTAAAGCAACCCTCATTGTTATTTAAATGTGATTGTGAAAAAAAGATTGTTATTCTAATAATTAGGAATGAAAACAACCTACATAGAGAATTGTTCATATGTCACGGTTATTTCTTCGATTCTAAGTTATTGAATATGAAAATTATTATTTTTAATATATAATAAAAGAGTTTAAAATAATTTTTATTATTTTTGAGTAGGTTCTCGTAAAAATAATTTTTAAAAATATAAAATTCTTCTGAAAAAAAAATATAAAGTCAAAATCACATTTTTAAAATCTATAACAAATGGACGAAAGACCAAATAGTTATGAATATCAAGTTAAATTAAACAAGATAAGACTACACTTTTTTTTTATTTTTACTTAAAAAACTATATTCAATTCATTTAAATTAAAAAAGTACATCAATACAAAACAACACAAGTACAAATTTGTTAAGATAAAAATGATGAATTTGTAAATAAACTCACAAGACAATTTACCTACAAATTTGATAAAATAAAGTGATTGAAATATTTACACCTCAGAATCTACGACATAAACGATGTTGAAATCTTTCATCAATATTGGAAATACACGGGGCATTTCTTATGGCAATAAACACAATGCTGCCTTTTGAAACTTGGCTTCCCTTGAGCATCTAACTAATGGAAAACATTTCATTAGTGAGAGGACTCGATCTTTGAAAGAGAAGCTCCACACTATAGTTTATTTGACATATCTAAAATTCATATTTTGATTTTACTTAAAGGATATACCAAATTATTAAGGACATATAATTTTTTTAGAAAATTACCTTTTGTCCTGAATGGTACTTCTCCATACTTTGGAATAGGTTGCATGAATCAACCATTGATTTATCATGATTATATTTATACCACATTGCAACGCCTTTTAGGACTATTCGCAGAGGAAGGTTTCTTTTGATCATGGGACTTGGATGTTGATTTGAGTTCAGAATTAGCGCAAATCAAATCTTACTACTCTGAGACCTGACTGAAGGATTATAATACAAACATCTATTGGTATATATCATTGAACAGTACTCAATCATTATTTATGGTGTAAAAAATTATATACAGGACCTAAGTCCCTCTTGTATACATTGGATTCAAATATTCCACGAAAGAAATACAAATCACAAGTTACCAAAACAAAATAAACAAATAAGAAGATGAATAAATAGTAAAAGAAACACAAAATACAACCATCATACATGTTTTTCACCCTATTCTACACACAAATTAAATTACATAACCCCAAATAAAAACAGAATCACTCACACACCCAAAACAAAACAGAACAAAACCTCAAAAAAGCATAACAAAAAAAATCACTGAACCCTTTCAACATTCCACCTTACAAAACAGCAACACCCACCAAACCCATTCCAACAACAAGAGCAAAACCAACATTCACACACCCCGCCACCGAAACACTCGCTGGCAAATCCTTCCCATCACCATCATTATCATCACTACCATCATCAACAGCTGAAGAATTCGTTTTTCCACCTTTAGGCAAACCCTTACCAACCGCCGGCGCCGGAGCTTTCGCCGGAGCCTTCGCCGGAAGAACAAGATCAAGAGGCAAAAGCACTTTATCAACCTGATAAATAGCAAGTTTACTATCCGTATAAACAGTTCCGGTAACGGTAGCATTAACAGCTCCGGTAGCCATACTAACTTGATTTCCACCGTAAGTAGTTACGTTAAGTTGAAGCCGAGCATCGTCACCGGCTTGTGTTTGAACAGGATTCGTCAAAGTATCGAAATTTGTGATTGAAATGAATGAAGCGAGTGTGTGGAATTGTAAAAGTTCAACTTTTTGTCTATCAGATAAGGAATTGAGAAACCCTGCTTTGAGTTTTGAGAATGATGAGTCTTCTGGTGCGAAAATTGTCAACCCTCCCGAACCTGATGATGATACTAGCTGTGAATTGAGTTGGTTGATTAATTGTGTTGTTTTTAGAAGACGAATTAGAACGGAGAATCTTTTTCCTTTTTGAAGAATGTTGATTATGTCTATGGTGGGTCCTTTTGGGATTATGGGTGATGGTGCACCAGTTGGTGTTGTTGGTACAAGTGGAACTGTGTTTAATCCTGGTGATGGTGCTGTTGCTGTTGTTGGTAATGGTGGTGATGATGTTGGTGGTAATGGTGGTGATGGTGATGTTGTTGGAGGTTGAATTGGTGATATTTGTGCTAAAGTTGTAGTGGTGGTGTAGAAAGTAATTGCTAGAATAAGGAATGAAGTGGAAATTAGAGATTGTTGTTGCATGATATTCTTCATTTTTGGTGTTTTGTTTTTTGAAGTGTTCTTGGAATTGATGTTTGTTTGTTTTGTGTTGGTGTGGAGGAAGAGGGAGAAAGGGTTGCCTTTTATATAGTTTAGGGGGGGATTGAAATCAATGATTGGTTAATTAGGTACAATTTTTTTGTCAGAAAGGTACACTTTCTGATAACTCAAATATTGTTTGTGCTGTCATGGAAAGGTGGTGTATCATAGTATGATGTAATTATAAGATTTGTGAATGATTAGAAGTGTTAGTACAGGCATGCAACTATTTGATTTCACATCATTGTTACAACTTACAATCAGTTGGATGAACTTTAAAGATTAAAAAATAGATGGAAAGGGGATGATTCGTTTGTATATAGGTTTAGTATTTCCATCAACATGGAGGATGATTAAATAAACTCAATATATTTTAGCTCCATAGGTTGCATTGCAATTGTCTGAAACTGATAGAAAGGATGGAGGGCCTAATTCCATATATGAAGATTATTATTAGATAGGTGTACCTACATATCTATTGATAATGTCCAGAGCAGTTATAGTGATTTTCTTTTAACTTGAGAAAGATAATGGAATTACTCATTCTTATTCTATGTTAATCTAAGAGATTGATTTTTTAAGTTGTATGCAAGGATATTTTTATTTTTAGACTTCATTTTGATTTTGATTCTTAAGTTTTAATTGTGCGAATTGAGTCCTCCAATATCATCTTATTACAATTGGGGTGTCATCTAATTTTTAATGTCAATAGTTTATGTAACTAATATAGGTATGAAATAGTGATGAGTAAAGTCAATATATAAAATGTGCATGTGGACAAACAACACATAAGCGATTAATAAGTGATAGTGAATGTTTGCAGGTGAAGACTCATCTCTTGTTATAGTCAAGTTATATGTACTATGTAGACTATTATTTAGAAGACTAAAATTATAATTACGTCTTATTTTTTAATTTGACAAATTTTAGAGTAAATAAATGATATAATTTGTTTTCTTTCATATTTATCTAGGGTATCTTTCACAAAAAAACAACAATAACATTGTATATACATACAACTACAATTTTTTAATATTTTATTTTATCTTGCTCTGCGTGCAACACATAGCAACCATGCTAACTGAACTATATTTATGCGGTGTACACCCCTTTTATCTATTTTTTATGTTTAAATACCAAAGTTGTTTGAATAATGATAACTAATACTCCTAACACTTAGAAGATTAACTAGTTAATGATATTTTTTATTTCATAAATATACTCATGTATCTACCTAGATTAATGGATGACAGATTACTTGGCAGGTTAACTAACATATATCCATGACTTCATAGGCTAATAAAAAAAATTTAAAAGTTAACATAAAGTTGTCCAAGTGTGTTTTTTCTTTCATAGTGTAAAAATCAATCAATAAACTTGATTTTTGTTGCCTCTATACCTCGGTATGATTAAAATGATAAAAAATAGTTTTATGTTTTTTTAATCAAAAAATAATTTTATATTAGATAATAAAAAATAGTTTTATACAAAACTTGCTCTTAGACAATTAGTTGGTTAAATTCAAGTGTTAATAAATTTCAGTTAAATTTAAACCACATCAATTTATCAAAATTAAATTTATTCAAAAACACTTCAATAAAAAAGGATCACCAAAACACATAAGATATCTTGTTGTGTAAAAAATGTATATATCTCTCCCTTTTATAATTAGATACATAAATATTATTAGGGTTTAATTTAAAAAGAGATAGAGACAATTTTTTAACAACAAAGTCAAAATGTTGACATAAAAATTCATTTATAATACTACTATTAATGTTATTTAACTATATAATTCTGTAAAAAAAATGTTATTTAACTATATTGTCAACTTGTCTAAGCCATTAGGTAACTAGAAAACATCAAATATAGTAGTTTTTCATTTTTGAAGTCTTTGTTAAAGTTACAGCTAGCAATGTCAACGTGATAACTTTGTAACAAGAGCATTTCCATTTTCTTTTCTATTTTATATATTTATTTATCAAATAAACTTATCTTAACTTCATTAAATCAGCAATTTTAGTAATTTCATCATCAACTTTATACAAATAAATAGTACGACATTACATACTTTTTTTTTCCTGAGTTATTTGATTGTTAACTATAGATAGGTTGGAATAATATGCTTCCCATGGTTCTATGTTACTCAGTTGCTGACACACTATTAAGGAGTTTCTGAATAGTGCAGATAGTTTATTTTTTGAAGGAATAAAGTGCAGATAATTAAAATGCATAGAATTTGGTACAGGAATTAATGAAATATTCTTTTTAGTCTTAGACAATAAAACAATCATATAAATAGTTTTAATGACAACAAGAACAGAACAAAATGGTTCACATAGCTTACAAACAACACTTTTCTTAAAATACCAAGAAGCAACATAAACAGAACTCCACAGCAATAGCATATGCTTGTTCTGAAAACATATAAAGAACTTGCAAATGAATATTGTTCTTCAACTTCAACATGGCACAGTTGTAACAGCAGCTACAAGCAGAGAAACTCCAAGAGACACCAACACTGTTCCATGCATATTAATCAAACTAACAGCATCAGAACTATCCTTTTTTGCCTGACCCTGATCATCGTCATTTTCAGCAGATGAATTCTCTTTATCAGCTTTAGGTGCCTTAGCAACAGCTGGTGCTGGAGCAATAGCCTTAGGCGTAACAAAATCCAAAGGAACAAGAACCTTATCAACATGATATATAGCAAGTGTCTTATCAGTATAAACAATCCCTGTGATTGTTGCATCAACAACCCCAGTTGAAATATTCACACTGTTACCATATGCTGTAACATTAATCTGAAACCCAGAAGGACTATCACTTGCTAAAGTCAACACAGGGTTGCTAAGAGAATCAAAATTTGAACTTGATACATAAACAGGAATAACATGATACTGTAGCAGTTCCTTTTGTTGCCTCTCTCCCAAGGAATTGAAATAACCAGCTTTGAGCTGCGAAAAGGCGCCGTCGTCGGGTGCAAGGATTGTTAAGCCACCATTTTTTGTTGTTACAAGCTGTGCATTGACTTGGTTGATGATTTGTGTTGTTTTAAGCAACCTGATTAGTGTGTTGAATGATTTGGCTTTTCTTAGAATCTTGATTATGTCTTGGTTTCCTGATGAATCAGGATTTGTTGTTGGTGATTGTGGTAATGCTGGGACTAATGGTTTTGATGGTGCTGGAGAAGGTACTGTTGAAGGGGTTGGTTTTGTTGGAGCTTTTGGGGATGGAGCTGGTGATGATTGAGCTAAAGTGGTGATTGAGAAGATGGGGGAAAGTAGTAGTAGTATGAGTGAGAACATAAGAGTTTGCTTCATTTTCTTATGGTAATTGAAGACTCTAAAATTTTAGATAGTTGCAAATGAATTGGTGTTGGTGTTATTACTAAGTGTGTTTGATGTGTGGAAAGTGTAATGAGGCATGGTGGTTTTATAGATGCTAAGTAGGTACAAAGGTTTAGTTATAAAACAAGGTATAGTTGTTTTTTATGGTATCTATTTTGGAAGATTAAGGTGGTGTATCAAGGTAGATAAAGTTGATTGAGATGTGAAATTGGCTAACTTTATGGCATTGCATTTTGCTTGGAAGTTCAATTGGTTGTGAGGTGATAAAAGATACACATTAATTGGCTGTGAGATCGATGTGCCTGAATGCATGTAAGCTGTAGTAATGATAGTGTTATCAAATTAAATGCCAATCTATTAATGAGAAAAAAGTACATCCTAGCCGGGAGTTGAACCCGGATATTCATACAAAGAATTTTACCAAGAGTGGTACTACGGATTTGATATTAGAGTGCTGCAACAAATGATATATATACATATACGATGCAACTTTAATTATTGTTTTCTATTATCTTTTAATAGTTATTATAAGTGCAACTTACAAAATATTATTAGATTTTATATTGATTATAGCAAAAGATTCACTAATAATTAGATAAAATAAATTTTTTCTTTCGCTTAATTATTAAATTTTTAAATATATATGAAAAAATCTTAAATAATATTTATTATAAGATGGAGAGATATTTTCGTTTGATGAATAATTAATTCGTACAAACTTATAATAATGGAGGGTTTGAATACACCATAGAAAGTAAAAAAATTCATAATAATTTTTTTTTAATCAATGTTTTTCTAAGCATGTCAACAAATTTAATATGACTGCGAAAACGACAATTTGATAACTGTACCCGAAAAAAAAAATGAAAATTTGGTGTTTAACGAAATGGGAAGAAGCGGTGGAGGGATTGTGAGCGCCACCTCAGCAGCTCCTTCCTTTGCTTGCAGTTCCACACTATGATGACATGACATTAAGATACTTTACCCAAACGAAACAACACATATATAAAAAATAAAATTAAAAAATAAAAACAAATTCGAGACTCACCACGACATTTTCGATTCCATTGCGTTTCGTGCATTTTTCAGTTCCATTCTTCGTCTCTCTCTCTCTAGGGCAAATTGCAAAGCCTCTTTCAGTTTCACCATTCATCGACGGAGCAATGAACATCTTCAGGCTCGCCGGTGACATGACTCATCTTCTCAGCATTCTCGTTCTCCTCCTCAAAATCTACGCCACCAAATCATGCTCAGGTCACAAAATTCCTTTCACATTTTACAATTTCAATTGCTTTTTCATTTTTTCTCACTATCACTCACTGCATCAGTTAATTAACATTCATTCGAAAAACAAAACAACAAAAAATTGATGAATAATTAGTGATGATAATTTAATTTGTTAGTTTGGTATTGTTAGAAATTACTATAAATTGATGTTGTTTTTTTTGGTTTCAGGGGTTTCTCGCAAGACTCAAGAGCTATACGCAATCGTGTTCCTAGCACGTTATTTGGATCTATTCACGGACTTTATTTCCGTTTACAACACCTTTATGAAGGTTGTGTTCATTGTTAGTTCGTTGGCTATCGTTTGGTGCATGCGTGTTCATCCTTTGGTCAGGAGAAGTTATGATAAAGACCTTGATACATTTCGCCATTATTTTCTTATTGGCGCCACCTTTGTTTTGGCACTCGTTTTGCACGAGAAGTTCACATTTCAAGAGGTCCCTTGCTTTTTTTAACTCCCTATCTTAGTTGCTGTTATTTTCTAATAATCCATGCTTTGAATGTTGTCTTTCTATTTAATAAGTATTTTGCATTGTGAATATGTTCTCTGAGCAGTGTTGTTGTGCCATGGTTGTGTTTTTTTTATTTTTCTTGTGCATTATTGATTCTGGACTAAAAGTTATTTGAGTTGTGTGATTTTATTGTGTTTCATTGTTTGTTGTATTTCCGGTTTTCAATCATTGAGCATTTTTTCATTTCTCCAATTGTTTATGATAGAACTTAGAATTTTAATGGAAGAAAAAGGTATATTATTTCTTAAAATTTAGGGTAGTATCTCTTACAATGATGAGATCAGGACATGATGCAGAAAGAAAAACTAAACCAGTTCTAAGAACTCCTAAACCAGAGCAAAATTGCTCATAACCAGAGAAAGAATTCTCCTAATTATTTCTTAAAATATTTTCTGAATATCTTCCCCTCTTCCCCTTCCCTTGTTGACGTTATTAATTAGCTTTTATTCCCTCCATTCATCCTTCTTGAAACATAATGCCATTCCCCCTTCCCATTCCCTCATTCCTTTAATGGAAGACCAATAGAATAAGAGACATTATAAACTAGCTTTTATCCCCTCCATTCATCCTTCTAGAAACTAAATGTGTGTGAGGTGTGTGACTTGGGTGAGTGGGGTCCACTCTTTGGGCCCTCATTCCTCTTAATTTGCGGTGTTCTATCGGTTTACTTTCGTAACATTTTTATGTTGCCGTCTCATTTGTATTTCAGAAAGCCATTGGTATTATGTGCTGTATGTGCAGTAATTAGATATGGCTGCACATCGACAAGCTTTAGATAAGCAGGGAGCAAATGATTGTAAACTATTGATTAAAGGTCAACCTAGTTTTGTTTTGGTCATTATAAATATAGGGAATGAGGATATGGAGTTTTTTTTATTGCTTGGAGTTCTTATATGACCTCTTGAGAATTTTGTTGCTACGGATGATTCTTTTGTTAATCTTGCATTGCAAACATAGAGAAATTGAGAGTGAGACAACCAATTATGGTGGCTAGGGTTCTATTTGCATCAACCAACATTACAAGATGAGTAAAATAAGCTATATAAATATAACAATGAAAAAAATTAGCTTAAAATGAAAAACAGTAAAAAATCCGTTTCTTTTCATTTTCCATTTTCAGTTTTTGTTGATATGTTTCATCAATAATTATTCAAATGCGACATTATTTTTACTGTGTTCTTTGTTTATACCATTTATTTTGCAATTGTTTGAATATACAAAACAAAGTTTACACAGTCATTTTTGTAATTATCAATAAAAATACATCAACCAAAAATCAAACACACCCAACCCAACATTTTTAATTTCTCCATTTGGTATTACACGTTGATGTGAATTATCGTCTACATTCTTTATTAGAAAAGTTCATTAGATTACATTTAATACGAGTTTTCAATATTTTATTGAAGACTTCAATTTTCTGTCAAATGTATTGAATCTGACTATATTGCCAAACTTTTCTGATCAGGCGTGAAATTCTCTTGCTCTGTTTTCCACTAGAAAGTCATTTCTTTATGTGTTTGAACTTTGAACGTTGTTCTTATAAAATCAAGAGCTCAAGAAAAGAACAGTTTCAGATATGTTGAGTGTTTCTTAACGTGGAAATGTGGAATGTCCATGAATTGAACACCGGTTACAGTTTAGTTGATTCTCAATCTGCACTATTTTTATTTGTCACTGCTAGGTGCTACTTGCTAGCATAGTCAATGGATGAGTAACTTTCAAGTAAGATTCATATGGCCCATATAACTGGATATAGTTCTTAAGCTAATGAACAATGCCACACACACACACACACTATAGATAGATTATGATTTGTGTCGACCTAATTGTTTAATTATAACTATTCATCGTCTTTGATTATTTGTGTCAAATCTTGTAAATTTTAACAAGAATAAATTTATAATCAAATGGTTCTTATTTTAATTGCATGACTTTAGTTTTGAGATATTTCAATGATGTGATGTATTACATAGTTTTGAATCATTGTGCGTGCAGCGTGTGTGT
The DNA here is from genome assembly GCA_037974755.1 of Cicer yamashitae. NCBI lineage: Eukaryota > Viridiplantae > Streptophyta > Magnoliopsida > Fabales > Fabaceae > Cicer > Cicer yamashitae. Next base: position 4,596,455 of record JBBPBQ010020323.1, on the reverse strand, counting down.
CTTTCTGTATGTGTGGGTATCAGTGTGTTGGGCACAATATCATGCAAATTTCTTGATAAGTAGTTATTAATCTATCTAGAATTCTCCTAAGTACTATGAAATCTTTTGTTCAACTGTGTCTATTCTAAATTAGTCAAATAATTTAGTCGGGTTCCAAGAACAATTAGATTCTTAAATTTGAAAGGATGGCCGAGTATCATGCAACTTTTAAGCTAAATGTTTTGACATAGAGATGCTTTGTTGATAGTTTGCAATATTCAATATTTACATGTCACCTTATTATGGCTCCGATACATGGTTTACTGGATAAGACTAAAAGCCATAAAATGACAGTAGGCTACTCGAAGTCTAAAAGCCATAAAATGACAGTAGGCCACTCGAAGTGTGGGATAAAACAAATTTTCTGGGGATATGATATTCCTTAAGGAACCTGCTCCATTTGTGTTTTATTTTTCCCTCCTTTTACTTTGTTTTTATTCCAGGTAAGTATTGCAACAGCTAAAGAAAACCTGTCAATTGTTTTCAAATGTCGTTCCTATTCTTATTGATTGCCATTGTATGCATCACATGCTAGCTTTATAGTAATTCATTTACACAATGTAACATAATAATGAATGTGCATGTTGGTTTTATGTATGCCTATTTCAGATCTTCTGGGCATTTTCAATATACTTGGAGGCAGTTGCAATACTGCCCCAGCTGGTTTTGTTGCAACGAAGTGGAAATGTTGACAATTTGACAGGGCAATATGTATTCTTTCTTGGGTATGTGCACTTCTGTTGATTTAGCCTCTCTTTTAAGATCTACCTTTATATTTTGACTGTTTTATACTATAAAGTATAAACTTTCATCTTTATAATGATTGATAGTTAGCTGATAGTTCTGAGATATTGGGAAATTTTCTAGTTGTTGTTCAATGAGAAGAGAAACAAGAGAGACATGTTGAAAACCCGTGTGTTTCAACTACACAACGGAAATTCTTTATATAGACTCTGAGCAATAAATACAAATAATGATAGGAATAATTACAAGATATTCTACTCCTAATTATATGATATTCTATTTGTTTACATGATCTTATTTTATTTTCAACACTCCTCCTCAAGTTGGAGCCTATAAATCAAATGCACCAAGCTTGTTACATATATAACTAATTCTAAGACCTTGTAACGACTTTGCAAAAACATCTGCCAATTGATCATTGGAATTGACAAAGCTAGTGATGATGTCGCTTGATTCTATCTTTTCTCTAACAAAATGGCAGTCTATCTCAATTGTTTGGTCCTATCATGAAAAATAGGATTTGAGGCAACGTGCAATGCAGCTTGATTATCACATATTATTGTCATTGGGCTGACCTCTTCAAATTGAAGTTCTTATAGTAACTGTTTCAACCAGATGAGTTCACATGTTACTAGTGCCATGACCATGTATTCTGACTCAACGCTAGATCTTGGAACAACATTTTGTTTCTTACTCTTCCAAGATATTAAATTTCCTCCGACAAATGCACAATACCTAGAAGTGGATCTTCTATCAATGAGTGAGTCTGCCCAATCAACATCTGAGTAACCAAGTATCTAAGTATGTCCTCTATCTTCATATGAGACCTTTTCCCTTCCAGGAGCACTTTTGATGTATTTCAGAAACAATGGTGTTGGAGGGTAGGTGACGGAGGGTGGCGTCGGAGGAGAGTCTACAATGGCCTCAGGAACAAGCATAACAGAAGGTGGGCAATGACAATGATATGTTTGTAATGGTCGTGGAGTTGGGGGGTCAACCGTAAAGGTATCTAGGGGGCAGACTCAATAAGTTCAAGAGGAACAAGAGTGGGCGGAATATGGATAACTACCTGAGGAGGTTTAGGATTAATTTTTGAGGGGGCTTAGTAGCTACATGGGTCGGCTCAAAATTGGTACAGACTCGAAGAAGGTAACATCAGCAGATATAACCCTTTTGGGACCAATGATATCCAAAAAAGACACCAAATTGAGTTTTAATTTCTAGATAAAATTGTTCAAAAATAGAAAACAGTTCATATCTATTTTTCATTAAAAATAACCACGTACAACGGGAATATCATCAATAAAACTAACAAAATACTTAGACTCTAAAGTAGACATAGTATGAGAAGGACCTCAAACGTTAGAGTGAACTAAAGCAAAGGGGGACAAAACCCTTTTATTGACTCGATCAGGAAAATGACTACGAGTGTATTTTCCTAACTGATACGACTCACAATGTAAAGTGGACAACTTAGAAAAACACAACACCAACTTTTGAAGTTTAGGAAGACTTGGGTGTCCTAACTGAGCATGGATAGTAAGAAGAGAATTTGTGGTAGAGCACGTCTTGGATGCCAGAGAAAGGTAATAAAGGCCTTAAGACTCACATCCGATGCCAATCATCCGTCCCGAACTCCGGTCCCGCAGGGTAACATTGCCATTAGTAAAAGCAACAATGCAGTCCATGACTGAGTTAATTGACTAAATGAAAGTAAATTAAAAGGGCATCCAGGTACATAGAGAACATAGTCAATTGAAAGGGAAGGGAGAATTTGGACAGTGCCAACTCCTTGGGATCGGGTTTGGGAGCCATTGGCAGAAGTTATAGTAAGTAAGAAACCAGATGCTGACAAAAGTTATAGTAGGTAAGAAACCAGATGTATTATGCCAAAAGTATCGTACTTTCTACCTCAGAATAGCTAAAGTTAAACCCCGTCAAGGAAATGTGTTTCCTCTACTTAATATGTATATGACTGTCATAATTTGATGATACATGTTTTGAAAGTCCTGTTTATTGGGCTGAATTGGCACTCTCGTATGCATTTTCTAACTTGTCTCGAGTGTTGATGCTTGCTTAATTACTTGCGCAGTTTGTTGTAGAATTTTTACATATTTGTCAATTTGAACTTGTCTGAGAATTTATTATGATAAATAAAATATTATACCATTTATTCTTAAACTGCAGTGCATATCGTGCATTTTACATTCTCAACTGGATATACCGCTATCTGACTGAGCCACGTTTCACTCGATGGATAGGTAAATATGGTTAAAAATTAAAATATGAATTGCTATTTAAACTAGGAATTATTATGAATCTCTGATTGCTTTCTTGTTTTTGCAGCCTGTGTCTCAGGTGTGGTTCAGACGGCTTTGTATGCTGATTTTTTCTACTATTATTTCATCAGGTAATCAATATTTATTTGTTTATAACTTCATCATGTTTTTATTATACTGATGCAACAAATAGGTAATATCAATAATTTCGTTTTGCAGCTGGAAGAACAATTCAAAACTAAAGTTGCCTGCTTGAATCATCTCAAGATTGTTTTGAAATTTAGACCCTTGTTAGGTGAGTCCCTGCTGGATTTTAAGAGCGTAGTAATCTAGAGATAGATTAGATGAGGTCAACTCCGCCCCTAGTCATAAGTGGGGTAGATGTGGGGTTTTTCGGGAACAATGGTATATGGATTTTAACTTGTGATAAACATAACAGGTTCATAGCAATGCAATAATAGGTTAAAATGAAAGTGTTACAACTGATGATATGGTTTGTTTGTAGATTCAGGTCTCCATACCATGGTATTGTATAGTTTGAAGTGTAAGGTAGCTGATTTTGGTTATGATTGGAATGATCCTGGCTAAGGTATTGTTGCACTGTAAAAATTATACAATTTGCTTTTCACCGAACCTGCAAAATGAAGTCGGATTGTTCTATCTATATTATTTAATGATGTTAATTGGACAATGTCTCTTTAAAGAAAAATGTTAAATGTAAGAAATTTTAAAGAATATCAACTAGACAAATACTTCAAATTAAAAAAAAATTGAGTAATTAATTTAAGTTCATTATGTAAAATAGTTGAGTTCATTATTTAAAAAATGAATGGGAGTTGTGTTGCAACAAATGGAGTTGGTGTTGTGCGATAAGAAGGAATTTATAAGTTGGTCACTTCTTTTTTGGATTTTGTGATGTGAGGGAGTTTTATATCCTTTGATGGAATTGTCGGTATAATTTTCGTTAGAGATTCACTTGACCATTTATGTGCAATTTTGGGAGGATTTTAGCTGGAATTGACCATGGCTTCCCAGCTACAAGTTTAAATGTTTTTTGTTTTCATTTGTTATCAATATATTTTTGGTGTGCTGAAGATAATTGTTAGTAGTAGGGGCGTAACATAGTTGAGATGTGAGCTATTCTAGTGATGCCTATGAATGTCAAGGGCGTGAAAGTTGCTTAGTGCCATAATACCATTTATAAATTGAAGAAAACGTAGTCGTACAACCAGAAGTAAGTTGTAACGGAGTACTAATAATAGTGCATGAATAAATACAAACCTAAGCTTTTCAGTGATTCCCTCCAACCTACTAACAAGGCTGAAAAAGCCTTAATTTATTTAATCAACCGATAATTACTCTCTGAAAATTATAGCTATGGTTGTGACTAATTAAACCAAATCTTATCCAATCCAAATATACGTGAATTTATCACATTCACATTATGAAACATATAGATAGCGGAAAAAAGATCTAAACCTTGAACCATCCATTAAATGCCTCAGACAATGCCTCTCTGCGAGACTCAAAGTAAACTAGCATCTTGTCTCTTGGGGGCAAGCTGTCCTTGATCACAGGGTGGCTGAGAAAATTGGCCATCCATGCAGTAATGGCTGGACATTTCAATGGGTCCATTATCTGCTTAGATCCAACTTCCTCAAAAACAGGAAGCCAATAAGAAATCCATCCAAGTGCAATGTCAAGGTACCCAATATTATCCCCTCCAAAGAATTTATTCCCCTTTATCTCCTCTTCTATTTTCTCTATTGCTTCTCTGGCTTGCTTTAGAGCTATTTCCTGGTCTTCCCCACTGGTACACATAGCAACCCATGCTACATTCAAAAGCTATGACATATGCATTGAAAAATAAGTTATTGAATAGACTTAGAATTTTGTACATTTCAAAAAATATAATCTAAATAAACTATTTTAAATAATTGTGAAACCCGAAATTACTTGGAATGTTTTCATCTTGTGTATGTTGAGGTGAGAATGCTAAATGGCACGGATATGATTTGTTGTAACTTGTGTTCTATTATTATTTTTGACTGACTTATGTTCTATTATTGTCAGATACATTTTAAATAAAAAGGGACTAGAAGGAGTAAATTCAAATTGATTTTTTTTAATAGGACTTGCATGAAAATCATTTAATAAACCAAATAAAAAATAATGAAGAGTATATAAAAAAATGTTGGAATGATTAATGTTATAAATAAAAAATATAAGAGTAACATAACACAACAATAGAATGTTCATTTTAATATCTAAAGGATAAAACTGTATAACTTAATATAAAGTTTCAAATAGATGTTTTTCTTTTAGATATAGTTTTAGTTTTTTTATCTTTTATCTAATATTCGTTTTGATTATTTATATTTTTTTATATATAAATTTTTGTCCTTTATCTTTTACTTATGTATTTTAGTTTTGTCACAATCACAACAAAAGCTATAACACCATATGATCATTGAAATATCTTCTAACATTTGTCATTATGTATCTTCTATAATAGTTCTTTTAAAAAAACATCGATTTAACCTCATAAGAGGCTTACACTTGAAAAAATTATTCTTGCACGTTTTGAAACATATATAAACTCTTTGAAATAAAAGATATTTATCAGACAATATATATATATATATCTTTCTTATTTTTTCTTTTTGATTAAAATAAAATATTACTAACTTTTACAAAATATATAATTATAATGACTAAACTAATGAGTAATCAAATGCAAAACTCATGAGTTTGTACAAATATTCAATTGATCTTTCATTTAATCCATTTCATTCTAACTATTACTACTATTGATCTTTCATTTAATCAACTATTCAACTATTTATGTGTATCTTCTAGTTTGGGGTCATATTCAACTATTGATCTTTCATTTAATCAGTTTTTGGGTTCTGTTACAAAGGAAGTTAGGACTTTGAGTGGATTAAGGTTTCTTGATTTGTCTGATAATTTGTTGGTGATGAGTGTGTTGATGATGTTGAATGAAAGATATATTTTATTTTAGTACAATGAAAGATAGATTTTTAATATTTTAATATGAAAATAAAATAGATGATAAAATTAATTACAACAATAACGACAACGTATAAAATATTTTATCTAATTCTCAAATATTATCTAAATGTCACGTTATTTAATAAAAGTGTCAAATCATTAAAAATATTATGAACCAAAAAAATTACAAAAATTAATTAATACAAGACCAACAAACTGATTTTAAACATAATAGAACTAAAAATTTATTTTTAATAAAATAAGAGACTAAAAATATATTTAAATAAAACTTTTAAAAGTTAAATAAACTACTACTGATGTAGTAACACCCATCTAAAGCTAAGAAAAATCAAAACTCAAAAGAGACACTGAGAATGTGACACTTCAGTTTTTCTTTTTTCTTTCTTAAACTGAAAATCCATAATTAATTAAAAGGATAAACAAAAAGGGTTTGGTATATTAAGTACCTTTTGTTCAGCAAAATCAGCCCAAAAGCGAGCATGAGCTCTTTGATAAGGATGGGAAGGTAGCAATGGATATTGCTTCCATGTTTCATCAATGTATTCAAGAATAATAAATGACTCTGCAATTGGCTTTTGGGCATGGACAAGAACCGGAACCTTCTTGTGAACCGGGTTCAATTCCAAAAGGAGATTGCTTTTGTTGAATATATCTTCTTCTATATACTCATAATCAACACCCTTAAGTTTCAAGGCCCACTCAACCCTCTTAGCAAATGGACTCACCCAAAAGCTCACCAACTTCACATCTTGGCTTCCCATGATCTTGTTTTAGAAGTGAAGGACATGAACTTCTTATATATACATATATGCACCTTTGTTATTAATGATTCTTTTCACGCAAATCTTCCTATACATTTCTTGTCAAATTCATTTTTAAGACTGTAGAGACGACAAATTTGACTATGTGTCGTTTGATAACGATGAGGTAATCACTTAGCGCATTCTTATCCACATTTCGCTTGAGGTACTGTTTACATCAAAATCAATACAAATAAAAATTGCAAATAAATTTTAAAAAATTGGAAACACCACAAAATTAACTTATTCGATAATTTTGGACTTCGTGCTGTGAAAATATATTGGAAGCTTTTTCTTGAAAACCAAATCCAACAAAACATATAAATTTTAGTTTTTTATTTATTACTATTTTGTATGTTTCATGCAGTATTGATATTTGTTACTTTGTAATATTAATTTTAAGTGTATTCTATATGTGGTGTTAGTAATTTTTTTTTGGTATTTCGAACTTATGCATGTAGTGAATCGAAGCATACAATTTTAATATGTATAATTTGATAAATTTTTACCTCCACCAATTCAAATTCGGCAACCCAACATGAAAGCTATATTTTAAAGAAAAAAATAGATTTTTTTTAATGATATCCTCTTGTTTAAAAAAAATTAATATACATTTGAAATTTATATATTAAAATGTCTTTATTTTTTTATTTTTCAAGGTCGCATCATTTTTTTAAGTCGTCTTACGTATTGATTTTATTTTTTTTAGGTCTTTTAGTATACCATATCTCTAGAATGTGACTATGTAATAATTACTTTTTTTAAATAATTAAAAATATAATAAAATAATACATTAAATATAATAAAAATAATAATAAAACTAAATTATATTAATAAAATTCAATAAAACACATTAAATATTAAAAAAAATATATCAAAATAAAAAAAATTACAAATTTTTAATTGACGATGTCCACCTAAATGGCCTCAGTCTCACATCTAGGAGGTCACCGAATTCGTCTAGTTCAGTTGTGGTTCATCCTCATTTTAATCATGTTTCTCATCGTCATTATTAATTATTGGTGGTGTATACAACTCAAATCCTTGATAATTTATGTGTGGATTAGAGCTACTCCCACTTGTCTCCATATAATTGAGTCCCGAAATTATACATGGAATCAAAAATAGCAAAAGTCGACTCAAGAGTTGTGCAATAAATTCCAAACAAATTATAGAAAATCTCGTGTTCTGTTCAAGTGACTGGGAATTTGTATTTTAGGCATTGAAGAAACATAATATGGAGTCGGTATTTCTGCAAGAGTATGTATATGTGGTGGTGGACTTTAATATGGAACTTCTATCGGGGTTGTAGGTGCGGTGACGGTAGACCATTGACCATAATATGAAATTATGGTTAGGTATCTAGGTGAGACGATGATGAAGACGATTATGTAGTCTTGTGTATGGTTTGTTCTTGTGGGGTTGATTGGGGGTTAGTAGATATGATTTGGCGGATGCAAACATGGATCACGCATATATTGTTTGATATAAATAAAAATTTGTAGTTTTTTATTTTGATGTATTTATTTTAAGTGTTTTTGTTAGATTTTATTAATATAATTTAATTTTTTTAATTATTTTTATTGTATTTAATGTATTATTTTATTATATTTTTAATTATTTTTTAAAAAATTAAACAAGATGCGACCTGCAGAAAGATTTAAAAAAATGAAACCAATACCCATAATCACGATGCAACTCCTAAAGAAAAAAAAATACATTTTGATATATAAGGTTTAAAGTAAAATATTATAAGGGATAAATATATACAAGGGCATGGTAAAGTAGGTACCCACTTATTATCATTATTTGGGAAATATCAAAGTCAATTATTTGGAAAAAGAATACAAGAAAGCCACTGTTATTCAATCAATCAATGTAAAAGTGAAATAACTCCATTTCTTTATGACTACATATATGACATACACAAGATAGTAATATTGGTAAATTTTTAAGTACCAAGAGTTTTGGTTTTTTTTTTGGAAGGACTTGAGTTTTGTTGGATATATACATTCCCAACTAAAAATTAAAATTAATTAAATATAAAATAATGAGAAATAATTGTTTGTTGGATACAATATCCAATGAAATTTGAATATTTGACTTACATTTAAGTTTGAATGGAGTAAGAGAAATCAGAATCATGAGATTGATCTCCAACTTGAACATGATCCCTTTCATTTAACTCTTCAATCTTAGCCACTGCTTCCATCCAACTCCACCTATTCTCCAAACTCCATTCACAACAACCCATTCCAATTCTCAACAGCTTCAACATCTCACCTTCTCCATCTTTACTCCCACCAATACTTTTATCCAACACTTCCCCACTCCAACCTTCCTTCACAATTGAATCAACCCACATTGCCAAATCCTCACTCGCTCCTTTCCCATGCCTCAAATAATTTGCAGGAAATTTCCCCGTCAAAATCTCCAATATCAATATCCCCAAACACCACACATCACTTTTTTCATTTGGACCTTGATCGTGTTGACTTGCCTCTGGTGATTTGAACCCTGCCATGAACTGTTGAGCGTGATTCTTTTCGATTATTGTTGCGAGTCCGTATTCGGTTAAACGAGGCTCGAATGAATGGTCTAATACTACATTTGAGGATTTGAGATGTCCGTGTGCAAGTTTTTCATCTGGCAACTCTCTGTAAAGGTGAGATAAACCTCTAGCTACTCCTTTTATTATCTTTAATCGTGTTCCCCAATCCAACTCATTACCATGTCTACCTGCGTTCATAATTCATTTCATTGTTGTATCTCATAGAATGATAGCTCTATTTGTATCACGTTGAATTTTGTTAAATTTAAATTTGAAAAACAAATTGTGTTGTTAAGAAGAAATTTGTTCGATGATAGTTACTATAATATAGATTATAAATTAAATTAAATTAATGTGGAGATATCATACCGTGGAGATGACTAGCCAAGCTACCATTTTGTGCAAAATCATATATCAAAAGCTTCTCTTCTTTTCCATAATAAAATGCAACAAGAGGGAGTAGATTAGGATGTGTCAACCTTCCAAGCTTTCTCATATGATCAAAAAACTCTTTCTTACTAACTTTGTTCATGTGTTTAAATCTTTTTACAACCACAACTGGTCCTGTCAATACCATAGCCTTATAAGTTGATCCAAAACTACCACTTCCTAGAACCTCAGCTGAGGCCCTTAACAAATCTTGCAAATCAAAAGCCACACTTTCATTCCTAACAAAGTTCAAGTCTTCACTTTTCCTTGATTCAACTGATATGTTAATTGATTTGGCCTCACTTGTGCTGTTGGTGTTATGAGACTGTGATTCTGCTTTCTCTGTCCATTTGGGTTTTGCTGCAGTTTTTTTCCTGCGGTAACGGATGAACAAAAGTACTAGTATTGAAGCCAGTACAAGCACAACCGCAAATACGATAATACTGATACGAACATTGTGTTTCTTATCTTCTTTTTCTTCTTCTTTTTCATGTGGAACACTTAAGGGTACATGGCTTTGGTTGCAGGGGAGGCTTAGAGGAATTCCACATAGACCTTTGTTGCCTGTTGCACTAGAAATATATTAGATACAATACATTAACTAAGAATGTCCTTTAGAATCTAAGATAATTAACTTTCACGAGTTTTGGATCATATATATTGATTATAATTATAAAAATTTGGATTAGACTAACTCAATCCTTCAAAATTAACTTGGAATTAAGGCGATGAATGTCTCCGACTTATAAACACTTGTCCCAGTAGAATCTCATTCAATATAGAAATCTTAACAATAATATATTTGTAAGATGAGTAAATAACTAAAGAGTTTTAATTTTATGGTGTAACAAATAAGATTTTAAGTAATGGTTGTGATATCAAGCTAGATATGTCATTGGATTGCGTGTAGATACTCTATAGTTATTGTTGTAAGGTGCAATAGTTGTGAGATCGATTAAGAAAGAGAAACTACATGATGTGTTTCTCTCGCTTAATCTAATAGACAATAGTCTTGCGGTCGTTGCACTATGCAACAACTCTAGAGGATTCAGGTTCAATTGGATTTTCCAATGACTTGAAAATAAAATCACAGTGAAATTAGGGACAAGATATAAGTTTAATTTGATGGTTGTGAGGAGTAGTAAAGGTACGAAATGATAAAGAGATCAATAATTCGATCATTATCTGCAACATAATACTAACAATGAAGATATCGAAATAGTATTTGCTACTCAAGTATTCATACAAAATTACAGGTGAATTTATATTTAGAGATTAGAAAAGGTTTGGTGTTAGCAAAATAGTGAGAGTCAATTCAAAATTAACAAACAATAAATTTGGAAAATTGTTTTGAATTTCTTAAAATAAAAGTAAGAACAAATAAAACACTTATTTCTTACCTGCAAAAGAACTTGGATCCACATTTCTTAAGGGTTTTGGTATTATACCCTCCAATCGATTATTAGATAAATTAAACACTCTGAAACCACTCTGTAGAAATTCTGGTATAGTACCATCAAAACTATTTCCATGTAAATCAACATCATAAAGTCTAGGCAATTGAGCAAGTGATGTAGGAATATTTCCCTTGAACTCATTTCCTGCTAAGAATACTCTCTTGAGTCTTCTTAATCCTTCAAAAGCATCATCAGGAATTTCACCATAGAACTTGTTATTGGTCAAAAACAATGCCCTTAATCCCACAAGTTTCTTGAATGAAGGCATTGGACCCTCAAAATTATTGTTAATGACACTAAAACTCTTCAAAGTTGACAATTGTTGAAGAATGTCTACATTAATTGTTCCACTTAGTCCCATATTCTCTAATCTCAAACCATGAAGTGTACTTTGATTGATACATATTAAACCAGTCCAAGTGCATACACTATTAGAATCATTACTCCAATTATTTAAAGCATCTGCATTGGTTAAGAAGCTTTTGAAGTTGATTAGAATTTGAGCTTCTGTGTCAGCTATTAAAGATGGTAAGAAAAAAGTGGATATCATGAAGAGAATGAGAAGACAGATGTATTCTCTTTCATGATGCATGATTGAAATTAAGATGAAAAATGATGAAATGGGAAATATAAGAAGTATATAGAATGAGAGGGATTAATTAAAAATTGAGAAACATATGTGTAAGAAATTGTGAGGTGACATTGACAAGGTGATGTCCTGCTTAATTCCTGCAAAGCATGAGCTGGTTAGGCCGGCTATATACGAATGTTTGGACTTCATTTCCAAAGACATGCGTTAGTACAACATACTTTATTATTATATATTCTTGGGCGTGGCCTTGTTGGACAATGTTTTCTCTTGTTATTGGTGAGGATGTTACTTCTATGTATATTACATTGGTCTTCTCTAAAATAAGTTTTTTTTTGGTGATGATATCTCAATAATATAAGTTAATAACAATTTTATGTAAAAAATTGTTTTGTCTGGTATGCTTGTTAAGATCCCTAGATAGTGATGAAGATGACCAACACTTTACAAATGGCAAAGTAAACTTTTTACTTTTTTATTAAGTATTCTAGTGGTTAAACTTGTACACTTTTAAGTGTGAAGAAGTGAGATATCCTAGATTTGAATCCAAATCTCTACATATTAATGTATTTGTAATATAGTTACTACTTATGAGACAGAAAACTATAATAAGGATAAAGATGAAAGAATTAAAATAACCAATACAACTAACTATCACTAACATTAAAGCTTTGATACTAATTTATTTAGAAGTACATAATTCACAGTACAAGTATACACGATAAGTAAATCAGAAAATCAAATGAAACTAGACCTCTTCTAACTGAAAGACTAATTCCATGAAAAAACTACTAATAAAAGGCTAGACCTTAATCTTCTTTATTGAATTAAAAACCAAGTTTATGACTCGATCCCTATCACATGCATAATCAATAAGCATGATGAGTTGAATAAAACTCCTCAATGCGACGATGACAATAACTAATCATTTTATCCCTTGGTGGTAAGTTGTCCTTAATTACAGGATGGTTTAGAAAATTAATCTTCCATGAAGAAATGGATGGACATTTTAATGGGTCGAGTACCTGCATTGACCCAATTTCCTCCCAAACTGGAAGCCAACAAGTAATCCAACCAAAAGCAAGATCAAGGTATCCAATATTGTCCCCTCCAAAGAATTTATTCCCTTTAATCACTTGTTCTACCTTCTCCATTACTTCTATAGCCTCCTTCAGAACCTTTTCCCGTTCATCACCTCTCCTCACCATTGCTCTCCATGCACCCAGCGCAAGCTACAAAATTATGTATACACACTGTGTTAATCTTATGTACAGTATCATTAAACTCTTTTGTCCCTTAAAACACTGCCAGAATATTTGATATGCTAAGACAGACGCAAATTCAAAATTACAATATTCCATTTTCTTACACTCAATTTGTGTGATTTTCGCGTTCATTAGAAAGAAAAAAAATACTTTAACTACTTTTCCTTTATAAACATTTTTTATGTTATGTCAACTCCAACATGATGAAGATAAAAAATGAAAGAGGAAAGAAGATGAAATTTTTACTGGTCTTTTTTTTGTTTTTTAAATCCAAAATTTTCTTTTAAAATAATTATGTGTAAAATGAATAAATAGAAAAATAATAAAATTAGTAATGTGTCTCGGACACGTCAGTAATTTAGAAGAAAAAAGATGGGAAAATGACAATGAATCTAAATAGGAAAAAAGAAATAAATGAACTAAGGTGTTCTAAATAAATATAAGATAAAGTACATTCTTATTCTTTTTGTGGCTTATATAATTATTACTAAAACTTCTGCAAGCCCAACTATAAGACACTTCTCTAGGGTTGGCTTGTGTATTGGACTGGATTTGTATGCTAAAACTCCAATGTTGTATCAGAGTCCAATATAGTCTATTGGTTTGTACCAACTACCAATCCAAACTAAAAAAAACTCCACAAATGAATAGATGTAGTAGCTACACGACTCAGTTGAGTATCAGAGTCCAAATAGTCTATTGGTCTAAATCTTGCTTGTGATAGAAAAAAAAAAAAAAAACCAAAGTCTAAGTATAATTTATTATTTGTTATAGTCTTATTTTAAGGCTTCAGTGACATTTTTAAAAGGTTATTTAAGGTTTGAGTCTCATATTTCTTAAAGTATGATATGGACTCTCAATTATTTTAAAGGTCTATTCACATGAACGTCTTTCAAAAAGTAATTTAGAGTTATAAGAAACGAACTATTAATTTGTCTTTAGCTAGATCAACAAGTTAATAGATCAATATAGTTAAATTCTATTTTAAAATTTAACATAAAATTTTAAAGAATTTAATTTTATACAACTTCTATTTAAATTCTATTTTATAAAAATACTTTAAATATATGCCAAAATTAATATAAGCTGTATAAATTATATACAAAGGTAAGAAAAAAAACGTTTTAACATAAAATTCACAATTTAATATAATAACATTAATTTATTTATATTTACTTAAAAAAGTTCACCTGATAAATTTAAATGGTTTTTCCACCCATAACTGAATACATACCCATAAACCCACACGCACAAAGAGGCCCCATAAAAATAATCCAAAAGAAAAATTAATTGAAGATAGATTTTTAAGTTATTAACTAATATTAAAATTTTGATAGAATTATATAGTTTAAATTAGAATTCGTGTAAATCTTTTTAATAACATTAAATATTTCATCTCACAAATAATTTTAATGACATATTAAAAATTTAAAAATACTAGGTAAAACAATAAAAATTCATTAGTCAAAGTAATAACTAATAGGCCTAGTTAAATTTTCTCCATATCAAGAAGAAGAAAAAAAGAGATAAATCATTACCTCATCAGATAACTTAGCCCAAAAGCGAGCAAGAGCTCTTTGATAAGGATGATGAGGTAGCAATGGATATTGTTTCCATGTTTCATCAATGTATTCAAGAATAATTAGTGACTCTGCCATTGATTTCTGTCCATGAACAAGAACCGGAACTTTCTTATGAACCGGGTTCAATTCCAAAAGGAGATTGCTTTTGTTGAATATATCTTCTTCTATATACTCATAATCAACACCCTTAAGTTTCAAGGCCCACTCAACCCTACGACCAACTGGGCTCAACAAAAAGTTAAGCAACTTCACATCTTGGCTTCCCATCTTTTTTCTTTCATTTCATTTTGTGGTGTTTTTTTCTTCTTCTATATAAATATCAATATACCTATAAAATTTACTTTAATGTCCATAGCTTATTGTTGGTTCTTCAACTATATATCTGCAAACTTCCGCGTGTCATTTTCTTATTTTAGAGGCGGCTATTTTGACCAAATACCATTTGAACAACATTTTTTATCTCTATTTTTTTTTTTTGTGGGATTGTTAATTGACAAATGACAAGTGAATAAAAATGTTATCCGGATTAGGTTCCAAATGTTTTGTCAAAAAGGTTAGGTTTGAAATTAAAAAAAATGATGATATCCATTGAATGGATGGACTAATCTACATGTATATCTTGTTTGAAAGACAATGCGGAAAAACTAAATGAACTATCAATAGAATGTAATTGATTTTTTTTTTTCTAAATATAATAATAGTGATAAGTTATAAAATATTTCCGAAACTTTTAGAGTTTAGAGAATCTTATTTCATTTAGTATCGCATCTCCCCTCTCTTCCAACGATCCATTGGATATAATTTTTTTTTTAATTTTTTTTTTATTAAAATGATAGTGATAAGTTATTCAAATATCTCTCAAACTTTTAGAATTTGGAGAAATTTATTTCATTTGGCATCGCCTTTCCCCTCTCTTCTCTGATTCTCTACTCATATTGGTCTCCTTGGCGGTTGGTCTCCACACGGCGTCGTTCTCTTCCAATGTTCGTCTCTCCTTCTCAACCTCTTCTCTGCAGCCTCCACGCAACACGTCGTTTCTCACTTAGACTCTCTCTCTTTGCATCTCCATTCTGCAGTCTCTCCTCTACGACCCGTTGTCGATGCCCGTCGCTCTCCGCTTCTCCGTCTCATAGTCGCAGCGGCCAACATTTCTCAATCTGCTTATTATATTGTTCATTGTTCAAGTTCTTACTCTTTTCCTTTTCAACTATTTGTTAATTGTAAACGATTTTAGTGTGGGAATTGGGATTATGAACTTTAGTGTGTGAATTGTATTGTTTAATGTAGTGTGGATGTGTGATTGTGAATTTGTGAACTCTTTTACTTTGTGAATGCGAGTTGTAACCTTGAGAATTGTGAACTATTTTTCTGAATGCGTAGTGTAATTAATTTGTGTATTTTTTTTAGAGTGATACGATGTTTAAACATAAGACAATTGATGCATTTTTCAACAAGAAAGTTTACGATAAAGATGAAAATTGTAGAACGGATACATTTTATTTAATTGAATTGTGTGAAACTCTAAAAACTTGGGTGAATTGTGACTTGTGAAAATTGTAAAACTTGTGTGAATTGAAGCTCTAATTTTTTTCAATTTGTCGACTATGTATGAATTGTGTGAAGAAGGTCTAAAAAAACTATATGACTTTTATGAATTTCAATTATAATATTTTAGATAATATTTGTTGTTTCCCCTAATATTTTGTGTAAGATCCGTGTAAGATCCGCCATTGGTCGTACTGAATAGATTTAATCCATCAAATTTAAAGGCCCTAAGTGGATTATGTAGTTTTATCAACAAAAAAAAAAGAGTAAATTATGTTATTTATGTAGTTGATAATGTCAAAGGTTTAGACAAGATATGATACACAAAATTATAAGTGTGAGGATACCGCATTGTCTCATCAAAATTAATATATTTAATAAATAGTTTTTAAATTTGATGTACATCAATGATATGTCAAACGATTTCAAATTAAAATTAAAATTTATAGATATAATATTTGTGATTGAAGATTTCAATTCAATGATAGATTTTGTGATTCAAAATATGTGATAAAAAATTATTAGATACGTGTGTTATAATTGAAATTTGGCACCACATGTCAATTGAATTTAATCCATATAATATAGATTGATTAATTTTTGACAAATGCTAACAAGTGTTCTAATCACAATTGTTAGAGTATCTCCGATGAAAGTTTTTTAGAGGTATCTTAATATTAAAATATTATTTGTGTATGTCACGTGTGATTTTAGGTTTCATAAATTTAGTTAAAGTTACATATTTAAAGAACTTTAAAATTGAGTTCAATAAATATTATTTTTATGTATTTGCAAGTGTAAATTGAAAGAGACAATATGAAATATTGAAGAGAGAAATATTATTTTAAATTAAGCAATTTTAGAGATGTAATCGTCCATTGGAGTAAAAATTGTGTGGGTATCATAAATTTGAATCGGAAAAATTGTGTGGGTATCATTTTAGATACCATAAAATGCTATTATTAGAGATGTTCTAAGTGACCTAAATATACAAATAAAGACTCTAAGTGATCTAAATATAGAAATTAAGTGTTGAATTTGTATAAGAACATGTGAATTAAACTTTTAAAAGTTTAAATTTTATTTTTTGGCAAAATAAAATTTCTAATTTTGGTTTATTAATAAGTTGTCAGATGCTAAAGACCAATCATAGCCTTGCAAAAACTCAAGCTGCGTTGTACATTTTCCGTCTCACAGTGAATTTACACATATTAAAAAATGTAATAATTAGAAGAAAGAAATAAGAAATTTCGCTAAATTATTTATCTTAACTATTGGTGAATTTTTTACTATTATCAATGCAAAATGTAACAATCTTTTAAAAATTGTGGATATAATAATTTTAAGTTGAACTACAAACCATATACTCTTTTTCTTCTCTCAAATATTGTATCTTTTTAAAAGAGGTTAATTGTAATCTTGGTAGGTAAAGTTTATATTTATTAACTACATTTTTAGACTTTTTTACACTAATATCCTTTTTTTTCAAAAGCACCAAATTGCTCTACTGCCAAATTTAAATACAAAAATGCCCTACTTTTTAGCTCATGCTGATCGCAATCTAGGGATGCGACTTGCTGAAGGAATTTTTTTTAGTTGTAGTAGGAGGTCGCATCCTGGGGATGCGACCATGTACTATGTTTTTTTTGTTCCATTTTATTTATTGGTATAATTAATATTTAATTAATTATAAATAATTAAAATATTTAAAAAAATCAAAATTATAATAATAAAATAAAATACATTATTAAATAATAATAATAATTTGAATAATATTATTAATATTAGTGACTTATTATTAATTTAAATTAATTATAAATAATTAAAATATTTAAAAAACCAAAATAATAATAATAAAATAAAATACATTATTAAATAATAATAATAATTTTAATAATAATAATTCACTAATAATGTATTTAAATAAGTCACTAATAATGTATTATTATTAAAATTATTATTGTTGAATAATAAAAATAATAATAATAATAATTTTAATAATAATAAATAAAATACATTAATAATAATAATATTATAAATTTTAATAATAATAATAATAATAATAATAAAATAAATTATATTAATAAAATAAAATTAATTAAATCGAACAAACAAAACAAGTTAAATTAAAGAAAAAAATACTACAAATTGAAAAAAAATACATCAAATTCATATTTTATTATTATTATTATTATTTTCATTAATTTTTATTTATTAGATCCAAAAAAAA
>JBBPBQ010020323.1:4535635-4577511 GCA_037974755.1 Cicer yamashitae | reverse complement strand
AAAGAAATAGGAGTAAGTTGTTATAATAGGGAAAGTTGTTATAATAACAACTCCCTTCTATTTAACTGTTTTTTTTTTCTCTCAAAATTAATGTGTTTATTTTATTTTATTAATAGTATTTTAATTTTTTAATTATTTTTAATTTATTAAAAATCAATAACACAATTGTTAACAAAATAATATTAAGTGTTATTTTAACTTCAAAATAGGATTGAGTTGTCAAAATAATCATTAACCATATTTAATTATTATTATTATTTAATTACATTAACAATATTTAGGAAAATAAAAAAAGAAGTTAAATAAGAGGGAGTTGTTAAGAAAATAAGTTGTTATTTTATGACCAAATATTAGGGACACGTTATATTTTGGCACGTTATTATACAACTTACAACTTACTCTTGCATATTATTATAACAACTTCCTCCTTTTTCGCACATTATTATAATAACTTCCTCCTATTTTTTTTGATCTAATAAATAAAAATTAATGAAAATAATAATAATAATAATAATAATAATAATAAAATATGAATTTGATGTTTTTTTTTTCAATTTGTAGTATTTTTTTCTTTAATTTAACGTGTTTTGTTTGTTCAATTTAATTAATTTTATTTTATTAATATAATTTATTTTATTATTATTATTATTATTATTAAAATTTATAATATTATTATTATTAATGTATTTTTTTATTATTATTAAAATTATTAAAATTATTTTTATTATTCAATAATAATACATTATTAGTGACTTATTTAAATACATTATTAGTGAATTGTTATTATTAAAATTATTATTATTATTATTATTTAATAATGTATTTTATTTTATTATTATTATTATTTTGGTTTTTTAAATATTTTAATTATTTATAATTAATTTAAATTAACAATAAATCACTAGTATTAATAATATTATTAAAATTATTATTATTATTTAATAATATATTTTTTTTATTATTATAATTTGATTTTTTTTAAATATTTTAATTATTTATAATTTATTAAATAATAATTATACCAATAAATAAAATAAATAAAAAAAACGCATAGCATCGCATTAGGCCAATTTGGTGTTTTTGAAAAAAAGGTATATTAGTGTAAAAAAGTCACATTTTTATGTTTTTTGTCTAAAAAACTACATCTTTGTTCTTTTATATTTTTCGTAAGTTTTCGTTCCTTATTTTTATCCTTTGCTCTTCTAATTTTGTCTATATTCTTTTTAAGTTCAATTTAATTTATAAGTGTAACAAAATTTAATGAAAACACAATAGAAATCGAACGCTCATAATTAAAATCCACAAGATTCAAATACTAAACGAATTACCTTAATAAATAATAAGCTAATGAAAAAAATTGAGAAATACTCAAAAGATTTGAAAACTAACTCCGAAGTCCTTTTTGTATTACTAATAAGTCCTAACAATTGAAACTTGAAACATATTTAACCTAAAAAAAAACTAACAATTGAAACGTGAAACATATTTAACCTAAAAAAAAACTATTGAAACCTGAAACATATTTAACCTAAAAAAAAAATTAATACTACTCTGAAATAAAATATAAACAAAAATAATAATTGAAAATTAAAACTAAATATATTAATTTTTCAATTACTATTTTTACTTATATTTCATTCTCCATGGAGTACTAAATAGCTTAACATTGTACTTCTTTAGCTTCCACTTTCACGAATTTACTCCAATAAGGATGATTCTCCCACACAACTGACATTTCTTCCATTGGAACTCCCTTCGTCTCTGGTAGAAACTTGTAAATAAATGTGCTCATCACAACAACGAAAAAGGCGAAGAAGATAAATAATCCAAACTTCATGTGACATAGCATTGTAGTGAAAATTTGAGCAATAACAAAGGTAAAAATCATGTTAACCGAGACATTTATACTTTGAGCCGCAGAACGAACTTCGAGTGGAAAAATCTCACTAGGTACCAACCATCCTAACGGACCCCAAGACCATGCAAATCCTGCAACGTACACACAAATGCACATAACAACAATAATAGCATACCACTTTGGCAATGTATCCGGGTCACCATCAACTCCAAACTTGCAAGCAATAAATATCGCTATAACAATCTGGAAACAAAATGAATAGTTATAATTTATCAACAGTGTATAATATTTTATACGGCGTATGAAAATTAATCTAAAGTTTAGTTAATAAACCTGAGAAATCAACATTTGGATACCGCCTTCTAAAAACAAAGTTCTTCTTCCGAATTTATCAACGGTAACAATCGAAACAAGAGTGGCAATTGCATTACATCCACCAGTGATCAATGCAGACATGAGAGAAGCAGTGCTACTAAATCCAATAGTCTTAAACAAAACAGGAGCATAAAATGTAATAACATTCATGCCAGTGAGTTGTTGAAAGAATGGAATAGCTATTGCCATTGTGAGTTGAGGTCTATATTGCCTCTTCAACAAAGAAAGCCAAGGGTGTTTCACAGTTTTCGAAACCTCACTAGCTGCAACCAAATCTTGAAACTCTTCATCAACATCATTAGTACCACGAATACTAATCAATTCTTTTTTGGCTTGTTCTTCTTGACCGCGCTCGATCAAAGAACTTGGCGTGTCAGGAAGGAAGATTGCACCAAAGATTATCATGATTGCGGGAATTGAAGCAAAACCCAAACTGTAACGCCATCCTTCTCCATTTTTCATTTTTGCAAACATGTAATTGAGAATATTGGCCACAAAGATGCCTATAGTGATTGCTAATTGGAACATCATATTCATAGCTCCTCTTGACTTGTATGGAGCAACCTCAGACACATATATTGGCACACTCTATTAAACAAACATAAAATGTAACATATTAGTTATCACAAAGTATATTGACAAATACTCCCTCCAGAGTAAAATATAAATAAAAATTGATGTATCCGATTAAAAGTTAAGATATATTAATTTTTCAGATACTCTTTTTATTTATATTTCATTCTAAAATGCTAAATTATAAAAATCTGAAACATATAATGTAACATAACATAATATGAATGTGAGATATAATTAAATAAAACAAATATCAAATAGCAATAAATATAGTCATAACTATTATAGATTTAAATGCACTTTTTAATCTATTATATTAACTGAAATATGATTTTAGTCTCTTTGTGTTTTAAATCCAGGATTTTAGTAGCTTAATTTTATAAGTTTTAAGATTTTTTTGACAATCTAATTTGGATTTTTTTTTACGACGTATCATTTTCATTAATAAATATAAAATTACGTTTGATTATGTGACATTACTGTTACCTGATTAGCACATCCAATTCCGAAACCAAGCAAGATTCGACCAACAATGAGCATCCAAACATGTTGAGCAAAGCCATTGAAGGCAGCACCAGCAAGAAAAAGAGCACCTCCAGAAATCATGGTGAGACGTCTTCCAAACAAACGAGTAATTGTGGATGCACCAAGAGAGGCTACAAGAGCAGCCAAATACAAGGAAGAGGTGAACAATGTTAACGTTTGGCTGTCAAATTTACAGTATTGGTTATCAGATGCTTTTATATTCGCTTCCTTTTCATAAACATCTGGAAAGAATTTCTGTAGAAAAGGATCCATAGATGTAACTCCACCTACACATGTATAACAAATAATTAATTAATAAAATATTTTTTTTTATAAGTAAAAAGCCTATGTAGCACGACACATTTGATGAAAGTCGTATCATAGCATAAATGTCATGTACACGCTCCTAGTTCCAATTTTTTTTATATAATATAATAAAATGAGGATAAATTTTTTTTTAGTTGAATTTGTTTTAGTCCTATAAAATATGATATTTCAAGTTTAGTTCTTAATTTTTTTTTTCACTTCTAATATTATATTTTACTGTATAGGAACTTTTTTTAAGATTAAAAATCAATTTTTTACAAAAAAAAAAAATCCAAAATAAGGTTTAAAAGTAAATAAAAAAAAAGGATTAAAACATTGAAAGTTTTTATAAAAACTAAAAATAAAATTTTGAATTTTTGAATTATTAAAATTAGACTTTTTTTAATTATTGACCCAATTTTTAAAATTAAAACTGAATTTCACTAAAATGTCTCCACAAGAATAGCTTAATGGTTTGGTTAAGAACATGAAAGTGTTACATGGAGAAGATAAAGTTCAATTTATGGAATTAACATTTTTCCCCTCTTAATATATATTCGCATATTAATAACAAAAACTCATGACTAGAGTTCATATTCAGGGTCAGTTAATAAACAATAAAGTAAAATAAAGAGTGAAACAACAACGAACAAATGTAAATATGCAAATGTAAAATGAGAATGTGTAATATATTTATATTTATACCTGAGATACCAAGATCATAGCCAAAAATCAAACCTCCAAAAGCAGCAGTAACACAGGTCATAAAGACTCTAAAAGTAAGCTTTCCGGGATATTTTTTCCCAAAACCATTGTTGTTGATTATACCAGCACCTGGCATTGTGATTAGGTACTACTAACAAAGTAGGGATAAGGTATGAGAAAGTAATTGAGAAAGTGTTGAAATATTTCTATATATAGAACTATCTACTAGGTCGGCCCAATAGATACGGTGACCTAAAACGAATTTTAATATTAAATTTAAATTGATTTTTTTTAAATTTTAACGGCTCAATATAATTTATATGTTTTAATTTAAATATTAAAATTTGAGAATTTTTTATTAAGTAAATTTTTTGTTGAGACTTTATTATGTTTTTATAATTTATATGTTTTAATTTAAATATTAAAATTTGAGAATTTTTTATTAAGTAAATTTTTTGTTGAGACTTTATTATGTTTTTCATGGAGATCTAAAACGATTACTTGATACGGGAGCTTAAAAGTGTTTCAACTTACCGGTACATTATAAATTTTTATCGATTCAGTACTTGTTTTACAAAATTAGAGTTTGGAGAAATTCATTTTATTTGGCGCATCTACCACTACTCTATTTGGCGGCCGATTGTCGTTCTCTTTCATATTTTTTTTTAAAAAAAAATTACTAAAATAACGGTGATAAGTTATAAAATATCTCACGAACTTTTAGAGTTTGGAGAAACTCATTTCATTCGGTATTGTCTCTCCCTTCTCCACTATCTTCTCCCTGTATTCAGACTGCTGGTCTCCACATGTCGTTGTTCTCTTCCAACTTTATACGGCCGTGTATTGGTAATAATAAAGGAACCAAAACTGCAATAAAACCAAATCATAAGAGAAAAAGTTGTCCATGTATAATTTGATGATAGAAATACTCAAACTTTTACTTTTATTCAGTTGGTTTCACCCAATAAAAAAGCTGACTCGTCAAACGATAATAAAATTTTGTATACTTTGTTGTCCTAGCTCGTCCGACTAGTTTCTTTTTTTTGCATTGACTCACCAAGCGACCAGACAAGTTCACTAAAAAAACACTGAAACAACATGATTTGAAGATTCGTTCTTAGAATTAAGTGATTGAAGATTCAATAAATTTTCTCATATGTAATCTCTTCTTTATGAATGTTTCTACTTCCTTAAAAAATACTTTTAAAATTTAAATAAGACTTGAGGCTATGTTTCAATCACCGTGCTCTTTCGGTTAATATACATATGGTAATGTATCCCACTAATATGCAACCTTGGCCCCATTATTCGGTGGGATATACAAATAGAAGTAATCATACATGAAACTTCAAGGAATGCTATATAGTGTGGACATAATTGGAACAATTACCTCACCTGTCAACATTTTCTGCACTAGGTACTTGACCACTTGGTAGTGCAAAATGCATAAATTTTAAAAGTTTTAATTATTAAATTTGACTTCTAAAATGTTGTGTACAATGAATACCTTAGATGAAAGAGTTGTGGACAAATCATTCTCATTTTTCCTACAACTTCTGCTACTGCAGCTTATCCCTTACAAGTGATTACTACTGAACTAACTTTTGAAGACCACAATAATGTTTCTGACTACACTGTCCCCCACAAATATATGTAACAAATTAAAATTTTCAATATAAAGTCAGGACAATAGTAAACTTTATTTCTCAAACTAAGTCACTACTGCACTATTTTTATATATATCTTTATTTTTAAAAAAATTGACAAATATATTACACGTAGAAATTTATATACTAAAATGTGTTGATTTATTTTTTTAAATGTTGTATTTCGTCCTACCATCATTTGAAGAATTATTGAGGTCGCATTTCGGGGATGCGACTATTTTTTTTAACAATTGAATAATTGTTAATTTAATAAATAAAAATAATAAAAATATTTAAAAAAGTAAAATTATATTAATAATATCAAACAAAATACATCTAATAGAAAAAAAAATACATCAAAGTTAACGCGATTGAGTAGATGTGCGAAAACAATAACTGATGTATTATTTTAACAGCTCCTCCTATTTTGCAGATAAATTTATATTATTTTAACAACTTTCTCCTATTTTAATAAACAATTGCTATATTATTTTAACAACTTCCTCCTATTTTAATAAACAACGGCTATATTATTTTAATTTAACAACCCGTGTAGATAAATTAGCAACTTAATTTTATTCTATTAACAACTCCCTCTTTTTTTTTTTATTAACAACCTCTCCTATTTTTTCTCTGGATCTACTAAATAAAAAAAAATAACAAAATAGAATTAAGATGTTAATTTATCTCCAAAATAGGAAGAAGTTGCTAAAATAATATAACAGATTATTTAATTTGGCACATATTAATTTTGATGTATTTTTTTAATTTAATGTATTTTGTTTGATTTTATTAATATAATTTACTTTTTTATTATAATTATTTTTATTATTATTATTTATTAAATCCGGAGAAAAAATAGAAAGAAGTTGTTAACAAAATCTAAGTTGTTAATGAGTTGTTAAAATAATATAAATTTATCAACAAAATAAGGGGAGTTGTTAAAATAATATAATATGTTTTTGTAGATCTACTCAACATCATTAACTTAGACGTATTTTTTTTTTAAATCTTATAGATGATGGCATCACTGTGACCTTCTATTGCAGAAAAAAAAAAAATCACTTCACATTATAGATATTACTACCTCTTGAAAGTCAAAAAGTGGCATTTTGATATATAAATTATATATTGATTAGTTTTTAAAAAATAGGAATATATATTTAAAATATCCAAATATTGTGTAGGATTCCCAATCGACAAATAAACTATTTTTTATATATATAAACTGCATAAGATTCCCAATTGTAGCCGTTGATACTTAAAATTGAAATAAACAAGTTGCAATAATGAATTGGAACTTTTGTTGTGCTGCCGCATGCAAAAAAATGACCAAAGAAAAAACAGTCATTCATATACATAATTATCAATAAACATTACATTGGTCTCAAAATAACTGAGTTTAAATCTATTAAGCAAGGTCTTATATTTGATTCTTGTGGATGAAAAAATATAATAAAATTAGAAAATTTATTAACGATGGTCAATAAAACTCTCCAATAAATATGTTAACAAAGACGTAATTTATATAAAAAAAAAATATACATAACTATAGAAGAATACTTAGTTTAGTGCTTAGTCATCAAGTGTTTTCTCCAAACTAACATGCGAGTATCTTCTAGTTTACGAAGAAATAAACAAAAGTTTCTTGACTCCTAACCTTTCATTTTTGTTTCATAATGTTTTCAAACAGTGAAGCATCGTATAGATTAACAGTTCTTGGCTACCTCATTTTTCATAATTTGGTAGGGTCCATAATTACATCACAAACAAAAACATCAATCACTTAACATAATAATAGGTCCCACATTATCATCTCTCTGAGTTGCACTACGAGTATATTATTCCCATAAATCAAGTAGGTGTGAAAAAAGAAAAGGAAGAAAAAAAAAATGAATGGCTTCAATGTCAAAGTTCTTATACTACAAGCCTACTTCGAGTATTTATCATCACAAAGCAAAACTTGCCTTTTTCTTTTCCCGCTCTTTAAAAATTCTACTGTAATTTGCTTAATTTTCCACTTACTTTCAATAATTTATGTTATTATATATTAATATCAGTACTACCTCGAACACTGATATAGTAGTCAAACATTTGTGCCTGCTTTTCAAAATCAAAATCAAAATCTTCTGTTTTTTTTTTTTGCTGCAAACATTTACTCACACAATCTCAAACTCTTTCCCTTCAAATTTTATCATTTTCTCAATTAAACTCTTATGCTTCAAACAGAAACTTTTTTCACTTGAGATGGAAACTGTGAAACCAAAATCAGCAATGAACAACAGGAGACAAAAATTTGCCAAGACATTCCAGAAGGTAATTAGTCTCAAAAGTGCAACAAAAATTGCTTCAAACAATGGCATTTGCATGCTAAACTCAAATCTCAAAGTGAAAGAAGATCTTTTCACAGATCATCAGACCAAAACCAAAGGCAACAACAACAACAACAGCAAGGTGCGAAATCGAAACAAAGCGGTTATGGAAGCTCTAATTGCAAGGCTATTTGCAGGAGTTACAACCATAAAAGCATCATATGCAGAACTTCAAATGGCTCAACATCCTTACAACAATGATTCAATTCAACAAGCTGATCAAGCAGTGGTTGATGAACTAAGATCCATCTCAGAATTGAAAAGAAGGTTCTTGAAGAAAGAGCTTGATCTTTCACCTCAAGTTACAATAATGCTATCAGAGATTCAAGAACAACAAAGCATAATGAAAACATACGAAATCACCATCAAGAAGATTCAAGGTGAGGTTGATGCAAAGGACTCTAAAATCTCATCTCTCAGAAAACAACTTGATGAATGCATTGCATTCAATAAATCACTTGAAAAAAAGCTCAACAATAGTGAGTCTTTGTCACTCTTTGTTAACCTTGAACTTTCAATGTTGAATCCAAACCACTTTGTTTATTTTCTTCAACACACTTTGAAATCAATAAGGAGTTTTGTGAAGCTTATGATTGGAGAAATGGAATCAGCTCATTGGGATCTTGAAGCATCCGTCAAATTCATCCACCCAAATGCAAACTTCACAAAACCAAATCACTTTTGCTTTGCTTTTGAATCATTTGTAAGCATAACAATGTTTGAAGGCTTCAACTACCCAAATTTCATTGTTCAAGATGACCCTTTTCAAAAAAACCAAAATATTCAACACCATAGCCATCAAAATCTCTACTTTGACAAATTCAAAAAGCTCAAATCTTTGAACATGAAACAGTACTTAGAAACCAACCCAAAATCTTCTTTTGCAAGATTCTTAAAATCCAAATACATTCAAGTGGTTCATGCAAAAATGGAATGTTCTTTATTTGGAAACTTAAACCAGAGGAAGGTAGTGAATTCTGGAGGGTACCCAGATTCTGCTTTTTTCTTAGCTTTTGCTGAGATGGCAAAGCGCGTTTGGACCCTGCATTATTTGGCATTGTCATTTCAAGAAGATTTCAACATTTTTCAGGTGAAGAAGAACACTAGATTCTCTGAGGTTTACATGGAAAGTGTTACAGAAGAACCAGTTTCAACTTCAGGTGATTCCACCGATTCGAATTCCGGCGAGCTTCGGGTGGTTTTCACGGTGGTGCCGGGTTTTAAAATTGGTAAAACAGTGATACAGAGTCAAGTTTACATGTCTTTGATGGATTCTCCTTCAAGTTCAAGATAGAAATTAAATTAGTATTTTATAGTACCATATATTATGAGTATATAATACTCATAATAATGTGTTGTTATTATAATTAGCCATTAGTTTTATAGTTTTAAGATATTGATTAAATGTAATAAAGCTAGCTAAAGTATTCATGTATGATTAGGCATTTTTGAAGTTGTATTGTACATTTGATCTCAAAATAGGGATGATTTAGGTGCTAAGGGCTATACATTTTATAACTTTTTTTCTTCAATTCTCAGCAATCAATTGTAGTTCTATGTTATGTTGTATGTATGATGGTACTATACTGTAATCAGATAAGGACAATTAATTCTAGATACATATATTTACCAACTATAAATTTAATGTTACATGTTCAAAGAATAATCCACACCCCAATTTATTTTAAGGAGGTCCTTCATGACTTATTAATGAAGTTTCTCATTGAGTCAAAAAAAAAAAAAAAAGTTTCTCATGTTGTTATCAAATAAATAAATATGTTTCTCATGTGCTTGTGGTAAATAGATTTAAATCATCTACACCTACTGCACAGTACAATAACAATAGTGATCCTTAGATTTAGAAGGATAAATTTTTAAATCATCTACATTCATACTGTTAAATTTTTAAAATGAGTATCCATGTAAATTTTCATGAGAGAATAATATTGTAAGCATTGAAGAACTTTTTTTTTTTTTTTTTTATCTCAAACTTGTCTAAAGTGAATAAAACAGATGTATCTTAATCCTAATCCCAATACCTCGCTAAAATTAAAAATTAAACTCCCTATAATTTACTCAATGAATTGAAAATCTCGCTCTAAATAATAATTCCACCTTCAATTTAAAAGGTGAAACATGATCCTATTTGTCTTAGTGGTACTTATCTTACATTGGATGGCTTCTAGAGACTAGAGAAGAGTGTTTATTGTAGAAGCAATGTAATGATAGATATGTTTTGAATTGGAAACGTTAGAAGGTAAAGAGAGGGTAAGCCTGCAATGGGTGCATGATGATGGGCCAGGGATGCAATGAGAATGGGGAGAAACAATAAATCCAATTGAGTGGTATCAAAATCAATAACAGTAAGAATGCGCGGTGGGATAAGTCTAGGATCAAGTGTGAGGTAAAAAAAGGTCACGGCTTTGGGCATTTTGGGCCCACATGTACTGCTCCATAATTTATCACCTAACGATTATATTTCAACATCTCAACTCTCCAATAATCCTTCCATAGCTTAATTTTTTCTCAATCTCTTTTTGTATCACAGTTTCAACGATTTTTAAATTTTTATAAAATTTTAAAATTTTATTTTCAGTTAATTAAAAAAAGTTTCATGTTTTAGTTGTTCTGATCTCTATAAATTATTTTAATCTTTACTGAAACAGAATATACTTTAACTTTTAAATTTTTGAATAATTTTTTACAAGTATGATTAGAATATTATTAAAATTTTGTCCGCATAAATATAGATTTTTTTAACTTGAGATGAATTAAATATAATTTTTTTAAATATCATATCTTCAAAATAAAAGTTTTTAAAATATGGACTTAGAAATAAACTTTTGAGCTCATTCTTTGTAGAGAAATTTTTTATAATATTGTAAATATGTATACTAAACAATCACTCAAAAATATATGTTGATGCTCCACCATGGACTAAAACTGATCATATGATAATTTTGTATGAACTAAAATGTGTAATTTTTTTATACGGGAACTAAAAATAAAATTTTATAAAGACGAAAAACTTATTTAATTTTTTGCACATATCACATTAGTTTTTGTATTTTTTTTTCTCTCAAAGTGTAAATTGGATGTTTGAATATCCAAAAATCATTTTCCTTTATTATAAGCTTATTTTTCCATTTTCACATATAATATAAAAGTAGATAGGCATAAATGTAATTTTTGTCTTTTATTTTACCAAAAATGAACTTTTAATTGTCGCATTTTTAAAATCAATTTTTTGGTCCCCTATTAACTAACTCTTTTGATTTTTTCGATCCTCGCCATTTTTTATTGCGTGGCACTCTCATTAATAATATAATAGGTGAAATTTGTGATTTTGATAAAATAATTTCTATGTTATTATTGTTGTAATTAATTTTATTATTTTTTAGTTATATATTATATATTAAAAAAAATTTTAAGTATTTTATCTAAATATTTTAAAATTTTAAATTATTTTTGGATAAATTAGAAATTTTAATTTTAAATATTATAATACATAAATAAATTTATTTTTAATATTTTAATATATAAGTGAACTAAATAAATTTTAAACATTTTTTTAAAATGTTTAATTTTTTAATATATAAATAAAAAAAATAATTTGTAATATTTTAATATATAAATAAAATTAATAACAAAAATATTGATATAAAAAATATTTTATCCAACTCACAAATATTATCTAAATATCACGTATTTAATGACAGTGTCACATCATCAAAACGGTGAAATACCAAAATATTCTAATAATTAGTTAATAAGGAAAAAAAAACTGATTTTAAAAATGAGATAACTAAAAAGTTATTCTAAGTAAAATAGATGAACCTAAAGTGAATTTAAGTCAAATAAATAATATATGTAATGTGTTTATTTTATATATCAATGATATTAAAACACTTTTTGTATATAAATTAATATTTTTAATTTTGAGTTATCATCTCTTAAGAAAAAATAATAGTATGAATAAGAGATACATTTAAAAAAATAAAATAAATGTAATATTTTTCTTAATACAGATTATATTTGGAAAAGGAGTTGATATTTGATAGTATATAAATTAACGAAGACGCAAGAGAGTAATAAATTGATCCGCTTTTTCATTTGATCGTAGAATTCTAGAGAGATGGAGACTAGTGGCGGGTTAAGGGATAATTTTAAGGTTTCAAAAGAGAATACTTAAATACTTATGGCAGGTGTATAGTATAGCAGCCGTAAAAGAAAATTAAATTTAAAATAATAATTTTTTTTATTAAATCTTATTATTTATATAGTTATTGCATCATACAATATATATGGATCAACATACGATGATGGAGTAGTTTTGCGCAAAAATATAAATATATATGTAATTATTTTTAAATATATTATTTAATTTAATTTTTTTATTTTTAAGTGTATGTGCGATACTTCCTTTTTTTGTCAAATACACCATGCTATTAGAGCATTATTATTTAATCGTTTGATTTGACACTACAATTGCTTAAATTGGATAACGAATACCTATGCAATATGCTGCTTATTAGCTAGTTTATACCTAACCCATTATGTTGATAGAGTTGTTCAATTTGTTGACAAAGTAAGAGTCTTAATTTCCTAACCCATGTTGGAATTGCCATTTTTCTGCGATAATTCGGTGTTAGGAAGAACTGATAATTGGAGGTTTAATTTGACTGTATATAGTTCACAGGATTGATATGCTACATGTCAGGACAAGATATATCTAGTATTGTCTAGGCATAAAATAATAATTTTTTTGACAAATTTTGAAATAAAATAGTTAAGCCTCGTACTATATATACTAAAGAAAGTACGTAGGTTATAGAGTTGTCGAGGAATTTGGGGGTAATAATCTATCCCTAATATGGATATTTTAGTTTATTCGTAGCTTGATTTGCACTCAAACCCCTTGGGAGAAAATAATAAGTACTAAAGAGGTCATTAATGTATAGGTTTGCGTACCTTTAAGAAAAGTTGAGAATTCAGTTAGAGACAATATTGGATTGTTTTCAAGTTCACAAATAAAATATAAAATAATAAAAACATAATGGCCCATGCAGGTCTCGAACCTGCGACCTTGGCGTTATTAGCACCACGCTCTAACCAACTGAGCTAATGGGCCATTTGTTTTTAAAAAAACAATAATCTAATTTATTACAATATTATTTTGATCAATTGTTTGTTTTCTCCAAATGTTGGCTAGCGAAATATATTTGGGTCGATGAATTATCCGCTACAACTGGACTTATACGAGAAGACGATGCATGGCAGGTAAGTCTGGGTAGAATATATAAATATTTGTTTTTTTCTTTATTAAAAATATTGTATTAATATCTATACTTGCTAGACAGTTTGTTTAATACTTATATTCTTAAGCAGCAAGGTATCCTCATTTTCTAAAATATAAACAAAAATATATTAAAGAAATGATTTACATTTCATAGGCGAAGTAGTTTCTACTCAATTGACGTTCGTGTAAGATGTACTACACTATAAATGTTCACTTGAAGTTTCATGTCATAATTATTAATAACAACATAAATTAATGGATGAAATATTTTAAGTGATATTTTACCATTTTAAAATTGTACTTGTCGATATACAAAAATCAAGAACTACTAATGTAATACATACTGCTAACTAATCACTCAACTAACATGAAGAAAGAGGATAAGAGGAAAGTTATATGAGGGTGAATCTCTCATATGACTCTAGCTGGAAAATAAAATTCCAACATTGCACGAAACTAAGAGAAGAGAAATGAATATAAACTTACAATGTATGAGTCCAATAATTAAGTTTAGACTTTTTGGACTAACGTGTTATTCTCAAGCTTGATGATCAACCAATCTAGTCTCTTAATTTATTGAGTCCCCTCTCATGTTTCCAGTATGACAATTTAGCCACAAAGCCTCTATATATATATATATATGAAAAGGAAGATAAACATATGCCCTTCATTTTGAAAAAATAAAAACTACAATTTAACATTCTATTTTGTTTCATTTATGATTTTGAACCCTTTACTTTTAAATTCACAATTTTAGTCTCTCAATTATAAAATTTTGATATTTTCTCCATTGATGCATTTGAGAGTTGATTTTTTTGGGTCTATTTTGAGAGTTGAATTTTGGTAATATGACAAATGAAATGTTTGTCTAACAACTGAGTTGATGATCATGAAAATAAGTTAATAAGTGAGAATCCACTTAAATAGTATATTGCATCAAATTGAGTTGTTTTTGTGATATAGATTAGTGAATATTTTGATGATATGAAAATAAATTGTTAAATTGTGAACTCAATTGCCACATAATTTCATCTAATCTCTCACATTAAGAAATTATAGCCCAACATCAAAACTGAGAAAAAAGTCACACATTTTATTTGATAAAATATCAAAATCGTAGATTTAAAAATAAAAAAGCTAATTTGGCTAATGATGCAAAATAGAGAACAAAAGTATAATTAAGAAAAAAAGAAAAAAAGCAAACCAAACGTTAAGAGGATGTCCAACAAATCTAAGTATTAAGGCCAAATTTGCCAAGGCCAAGCTTGCTTGCCGATCAGTCCACAATCTCATCTTTAGATAGTTTTTTTAATCATTTAGATTTCTAAAGAATCACATTTCGGTCCAAAAGTACATACTTGGAGAGAAAAAACAATATTTTTTGTTAGGTCGTGAAAAAATCTATATATTTTTTAATATATGCTTCGAAAATGCACGTGAGGTATGTAAGAATTCCCATTATTTCGCCGTTATAATATTGATCCAAACCAGTATAAACGAACAAAATGTATGGATGTATTTCCACATTGAAATTACTCATCCCAATTAGATTTTGAGCTTTGGATTTTGTAAACCTAAGAACATCGAACAAAGTGATTTTGATGTTTCAATTTTTTCTAACTAAAACAAAATTAAACAAATTCATTAATAATTAAATTTGTAATGTTGGAATTTCATTACAATTTCAAAGAATAGCAATAAATTTAATCACATTTACGAAGAATATGAGCCACTACATATATTTTCCTTCCAAAAAGTTATATTGAATAGTTGTGAAAGTAAGAAGATGAAATACTCCTAAAATTTAAAATAATTTGTATGTATTCATAGTGGTCCTCCAGATTTAAACTCATTACATAGACTTTTATTCTTTTTAATATTTTTTTAAATTTAATAAAAAAAAATCTGTTTTAAAAATATAAATAATTTTTTCCCAAACTTTATTTTTTATAAAAAATAAAAAACATTATTGGGTGACAAAAAAGTGGGCCACAAAACCTTAATCTAAGCCCACAAACACAATGACATAAAGAGGTTTGGGCCCAAACACTAACTAAATTAAAGAGAACGATAATTTAAAGATAAATTGACGGTTTTTATGTTCAAAATTAGTTTAAAAAACTTATGAATCTAATTTAAAAGTGATTTTGAAAAGAATTAATTTTTTTTTATGTTTTGACAAAAAAAACTAGATTTTTATGTCTAAAATCGATTTTAAAAACTTAAAACGGTTATTAAAATTCAAATCCAGTTTCAAAAGTGATTATGAATATGATCAGTTTTCTAACTGTTTTGTACAATAAAATTCCATTATACAGATCGTTATAAAACCAATTATTATATATAAGTTAATATGTTGATGAACAACCCTACAAATTTATACCCGCATTTTTTAAAGTGGGTTGAGTCAGGGTAGGTACATGCAAGTTCGGGTTCTATTGTAATGCCTAATCATCGCAAATGAAGAAAAAGCTTAACTAATTTCAGCACATAGCTCAGAATGCTTTGCCAATGGAAAGAAAAAACTTGTACTAGTTGTATGTAATGCTTTGGATACGGTCCATGCATACAAGCACTGGTCTCCCACTAAGGTTGCATTTGGCTAATAAATAGTTCCTGAAAAAAGACGGAAAGCGCGTCCAAGAATCAAGATGTAGCTTATCACTAACCATTAACAAAGGCCACCGACAATGTACCAAATATAAAAACAAAGGCGACCAACGTTGTTTCTTTAGATTTCAGAAAGGGATCACCGTCCGTGGTCTTTGTTTTGCCATTTCAGCTTGTCACCTAACACCCTTCTTTTGGGGGCTGAATTTTAGCTTTTTCCCCACTGAGGTGACATTTTATTATTTTTTTGCCCACTAATGTCCAAAGTCTACAATGTGGTAACAAAGCAGAGGAAAGAAAAATACAATGTTAGACATCATGTAGTAAGTAAACTATTGTTCTTAAACTTTGATTGTCTAACTTCATAAAATGTCTGGTCATTTTTTTGTCAAGCTGAGACTGTGTGATTCAAAATCAACATAATAAGAATTTGATTTTGAAAAATAATCAATTTTACATAAAATCATGGCAAAATTATACTACACATTAGTAGTATTAATTTTTTGCTTTTATAAAGAAAAAAAATTAAGGTTTTTTGTTTTTATAAAGAAAAAAATTAAGGTAAGCAAACAGCGTCTCAATTTAAAATAGAAAAAACCTTCGAGGCAAATGTAAATTGCAAGAAAAGTTAAAATGCATGAATTTGTAGGAGTGTAGAAACTTACTGAAAATTGACGCATTAAATTAAAAGGTGTACTCAATCTAGATCTATAAATAAATGCTTGAGTAAAATGCTATGAGTTTGATCAAGCATCTCAGCCATATCCTAATGTGACACGTGTGTGACAATTACATTTGCATACATGACACATATATTAGTTAAATTAGTTACATCTTGTCTAAAGTGCAGTACTTGAAAATAAGCAATGTTCAAAACTTAACGAAAAACAAGCAATATGACCACAAGAGGACCATCTTTGTTTTCTATCCAGCTTGACAAACTCATTGATGACAGCTTCATCTTTTCTTTGAAAAAAAATGTGTATAGTTTTGTCTTTTCTTTGATAAAACCTGTGTCCACAACTTTGTTTGATCCTAACACTTATCTTTTTCATTCTTTTTACTATTATGATTTTCAAAATTGTCACCAAACAATTTGACAGTTAATATGTCTCAACATTCTATTTTTCATGAGATGATATCATATTTACACATTTGTTGTTTGACAATACTATCAAACATGTTTGTCTCTTGAAATAAAAAATTAAGATGTCTTGCTAACACCATGTAAAAGCAAGTTTGGGGAGATTCAAACCGATCTCTTAAACATGCAATCAAATGCAAAGTGTAATCTCATAAGCGGCAATTCCGACTAAAAAAATCATTAACAAATCTTTACTTACCTCTTGAATGAATTTCATATTATCGAAGTCTCTTTTCTTTGCGAATAGTAAGGTTAAGACAAAAATAAAACCAAGTTCAAAATTTATATATTATCTTTTTCTCATTCAGATAGTCCCAAAACAGAGGAAAACATGCAATGCATATATACATATTCTACTTAATTTTAAATATATCCTATGGTCAATCAGAATGCCCTCCTGACATCGTATACAATACAAAGAATCTAACAACTAAATAGAAAGTATTCTGAGGTAATCACAAAGAAAATTCAATCTAATGCCAATAAAGAAAAAGAGCAACATGGAAAGAAAAAAATTTAATGTCCAATGCCAGGGCTGGGAACAGATACAATAAGAACTCGATCCATGCTTATGAGATGACGTTGTATGAGCTTCTCATCAACAACCACAGCGTGTCCTTTTTTACTTGGGGAAGAAGATGGCGTAGTACCCTTTGGAAGTGCGCTGAAAAATGGTTTCATGTTCGTCTTTTTCCACTGCTTCTCTGCTCCCACAACAAGATTTCTTCCTTCTAAACATGAACAGAGTGAAGCAAACACAACCAAGAATACGAGTAAGGAAGCGCTAAATCGTGACATGTGAACTGAAACAATTGCCAAAAGAACGAGGTAATTGAGATAATGAGAAATTGAGAATGACTTTAATATAGAATGGGAAAATGGGTGAAGACAGAGAAAAGTTATCTTTGAGATTTGGGTAAAAAGATGTGTTGGGTTTGAAAATATGTGATTTGGACATCTGGAGCAATGGTGTATGGGGTTGTGTTGTGTTGTTGGAGTTGAATTCTACATGGATCTTGTTAATTCACAAATTAATAATTCAATTAGTTCAAATGTAATACTGGACATGAAAAGGAAACAATAACTATATTCAACGGAATATCCACTAATTTAATCTATCAAATCTAAATTAGGTCAACTTAATCCATACTACTTATTTTAAATGATATTCCACGGATATTCATTTTTTTTTCTTTTAACTTGAATATTCTAGAGAACTTAAATGTGTGTTTTCTTTAAATAATATAGGTGTGATTTATATTTAGTTTTGCAGTGAAATTATTAAAATTACGGTGAACAATTGTGATTTTATTAATTCTACCATAACAAACATGTATTAATTTGTTTTGTTGAATGGTTTTAGTTTAGTCTAATGTGATATTTTATCGTGATTTTGATTTTTTTTTTAAATACAGACCGTAAATAGTTTATGCAATATTGAAAAATTTGGTGTCACCTCTATAACAATACACTTAGTTTTTCACTTCTTCTTCATCCATTAGAAGGTAATTTAGAGTCATTTTCTTTCTTCCAGAATCACCCTTCTAAATTATTTAATTTTTTCTTTTTATTTAAATAAGTGGTATTTAACGTATATTTAGTTTTTTTTTTTCATATTTTATTTTTGATTTTGTCATCTAAGTGCGATCTTGGTGTGTTTTTTATGTGGCGTTGTGGTTTTTCTGCTTTGTTGCAGTGTTCACAGAGGCAAAAAACTCGTTTTTATTAGAATTGTATTTTAAATAGAGGGCTTAGGGAGATTATCACCAAAATCAACACTCTCTTAATCTTACATATATATAACTTGTAAACATCTAGTTGAATTGGTCATGTTAAAGACCACATATAGTCGATATAAACAAACACCAGTAAATATTTATTGAAAACTTTGAATCTTGTATTATGGTTCACTATTTGTCATACGTGGAAGAAATTGATTTGATTGTTACAATTAAAATTTTAATTTAATTACTTCTCATTAACTTCTGAAATAATTATATGTATCATTAGCATATTTTTAATTTTTTTAAATTATTAAATTTAGTCTCAAAATGTAAATGCATAATATATCATCTCATAGTCAACTTACTTGTATTATTCTTATTTTAACATTTGAATAAAATTTATATTTATGTCAAATAAATTAAAAGTACATTGGATTTTAAAGCGGAAGAAAACTCAACCCATGTGAATAGTAGATTCAAACATAATTACTTAATCATAGTATATGATTAACAATTTATGAAAACTGTAAATTATCTTCTTTCTTTTTTGTTACACAAACATGAATACAATATTAGTGCCATCATATAAGATGAAATAAACAAGTACATGACTATTTCCAAATATTGTCTATCCAGCAAGAATCTGCCCACGAGGATCTCATGCAACAGTGAATCTAATTAAGCATGGAAAGCAATATATTGCTGACTTTGATGTGGAAAATCATGTTGAAGGATAAGGGCAAATTAAGGGAGGCGAAAATGAAAGGGTCAATGTCTTGTTGAATAGAACTTCAGCGGGAATGTCAAAATAAAAGGTGGTGGTGTAGGGAAGAATGGATACAGAAAAGACATTGAATTAATTTTATATCACGGTGCCGGTGTTTCCCTTCGACATGATTTATCTAATTACCGAAAGTACTTCGCCTTGTCTGCTTTTAATTACGTCATCATATATAGAGTTTGAATTACCAAAAAAAAAATTTGAGTTCAAATCGTATCATTAGAAATATTCCATCTATGTTATACTCTAAGCCAATAATATATAACAATTACGGGATACAATGAACAGCTTTGTGATGACCAATAATATATACCAATGGTAATTTGTGATGCATAGTTATACTAGTATTTTTTTTTGGCTTAATTATAATTTTATTCTTTAATTTTTATCAATTTTCTAAATCAGTCTTTTATTTTAAAATTTTATAGTTTTGATATTTTATTATAATTTTTTAATTAAAAATAGTGATGTGACATATTTTAAATAATGTCGTATATAATACGACGATATAAATAATTAACATCCAAAAAGTCACAATAAAATTCTATAAAAATTTACCTTTCAACGTCAATTTTTTTTATTTTTATAATTTAGTTAACGACGTATTAATAATTTATACATTTAAATGATTCTATATAATGAAATCGTATGTCACATCATTTAAAATATATCAAATTGTCATTTTTTAATTCAAAAATTCAAAGATAAGACCAATTCTATAAATTAATAAAAATAGACATACTAAACCTATAGTTAAACATTTTATTAAGAAGCTATATTAATATGTATGCTCTCAATATTGAGTATTGTAACCAAATTGCGACCATGATCTAAAATATTAATAGGGATATGTAAAAACTTGAAGTTGAAAGTTAATATTGTAAATAAATTGAAAGAGTAAATTTTTCATTTAAAATGATTCTTTTAATCTTGACAAGAAAAATTATCTGATATTTATTTTAGTTCTAAAGAGTTTAAAAAGAAACTGATACACATTAAATATTAAAAAAAATTAAATTAAATTTCAATTTGCATGTCAACATATCAAATATCACCTAAAACTATCATTTAGCTCTACTTATACTTACAGGACTAAATCTAATATTTGTAGTAAAATAAT
Source organism: Cicer yamashitae (assembly GCA_037974755.1). NCBI lineage: Eukaryota > Viridiplantae > Streptophyta > Magnoliopsida > Fabales > Fabaceae > Cicer > Cicer yamashitae. Next base: position 4,556,473 of record JBBPBQ010020323.1, on the reverse strand, counting down.
TAAAATAGTAGATTATCAAGAGAATAAATATTTCCTTTTTACATTTTGTAAAGTCAGACATATTCCAGCGGAGTATGAAATTAAATACTATTTTATTTATTTAAATAAATAACAACAAGAGCGTTTGTAGTCCAACGGTTAGGATAATTGCCTTCCAAGCAATAGACCCGGGTTCGACTCCCGGCAGACGCATATGAAATTTTTGGTTAGTGCATTATTATTTTGTTTATGGTAATTATTTAGTTTTAATCTAAACTCTAAATTAATTTTTTTGTTTCTCTATACATTTTTATCAAAAAGTTATTGACCGTAAGTAAGGGTACCCCACCTGAAATGAACAGTTGTTGCATTTGTGGTTCATATGAATCTTGCACTGCAAATATCACCGTAACTTGAGACCTTATTCCCTACAACTACTAACTTCCGTAATGGAATTGTGTTCCACAACTCTTTCATTCTCTCCTTCTACTTCGCTTCTCAATTTTCAGGTATATTTCTCAACTCATTATTAGAATTTATAACCAATAATAACAAGTTGTTATAATTTTAAGTATGTCAAATTATTGTTTAATCAGCATGTGATGCACATAACTGAATAGACCTTGAAGCATTGTTATCCTTATCCATGCATGTTCATTGCTCTGTTGTTTGCTGAAATTGAAATTTCCCACTTCATAGCTAATAAATCAAATGTTATACTTGCAGAGCCCTATATTTCATAAGAAGAATTTCTGTCAGAAAATTTCAAACCCTACATTGCCTAAACCATTTTTTCAGATTTATGGTAAACCTCAGACATTAGTTTATGAACGAAAATCAACGAGACTCTCTCCTAGAAGAGCATTCATATCAGCTGAAGCTGGAAAACAAAATTGGGATTTTGGAAGATTTATAAAAACACTATACTTCTTCAATGGACCCCCATCTCCTGCTAAGGTAACATTTTATTCAATTGTTTTAAACTAATATAATTTAAATGAATGATAGAAAACCTTGGTATGGATCAACTAATGAATATTTATCATTTCTGAATTGTGAAGTTCTTTGACTTTCTAGTTGGGAAACTATCCGGTCCTTCCGCAAGTGAATTAGTTACTTCGATGGGGACTTCTGATATTGTCCTCGTCGCTGGAGCTACTGGCGGTGTTGGTCGAAGAGTGGTTGATGAATTACGGAAGAAAGGAATTCCAGTCCGAGTATTGGTATTGTAATTTGTTTGTGACTTACATTTGAATTCAATGAATAATAGATTATTGTATTTAAATTTTTTGTGTCAATATTTATCAGGTTAGAAATGAAGAGAAGGCAAGAAGGATGTTAGGCTCAGATGTTGACTTGGTGACTTACTTTAATTGAATGTGCTGAAATACTTCACAAATGATAAAATAAATATGTACTTTCTTAGTTAGCAACAGTTTGCTTTTGGTTCATAAATTTTCAAAAATTGAAGCAATCATTTTGTTGACAATGATAATTGAACCTAAATATGAGGGATCCAGCAATAATGGAAAAAAGATGTTACTTCTTGAGGGTATGTGTTAGTTTGCCAAAGAAATGATAAATTGACTAGCATCCATGTACAAATTCTTTACTAATTTTTGAATGAAAGATTTACGAAATTTTCAAGGCTAGTTGGTGGGAGATAATAATGTTCATCAATGCTGAGCTTTCTTGTTTTATATATTGTGTGTGTGATTACATGTATTATACTGCAAAAAATTGATAAATTTTCTTTACCTTCTACTTCCCCTCCGGTCAACTAACCTTTTTTCTGAAACTAAGGTTGTTGGTGACATTACAAAAGATAGTACTTTGATCCCTGAATACTTTAAAGGAGTGAAGAAAGTGATCAATGCTGTTTCTGTCATTGTTGGTCCTAAAGAAGGAGACACTCCGGACAGAGCAAAATACAGCCAAGTATGTTCACTCAATTTATTAAGAATAGCATTTTGATTTTTCTTATCATTGCATATCTATCATGAGAAATGAGTGGGCTATTGCTGACTTATTATATCAACCATTTGGTTTTCTTAATGTTTTAGTTATTGAATGTTTGTTGAAGGCTTCATAATTATTTCTCTCTAACTGATTGAATTTGTTTCTGGTGCAGGGAATTAAGTTCTTTGAGCCAGAGGTAGCTAACTGATTTTCCTTTCTGTGGACACTATCTTCAGAGTCAGATTTGTTGTCTATTAAATTTAGAAGTCTAGTTTGTATCTAAGCTCATCATGAGAAATTCCAGAAGCTTTTCTCTTAGTTGTTGGTTTTTGAAAACAGATAAAAGGTGATTCACCAGAAAAGGTAGAGTACATAGGAATGAGAAATTTGATCAAGGCCGTGAAGAAAAACCTTGGACTTCGAAGGGGAAAGCTATTATTTGGTTTTGAAGGTAGGTTCCTTGTTGGAAGCAATGCTTGATTGATTCCACTTCTTAATCGATTGATCTAATTTTCTACATATGAATAACCAGTGTCCGCCAAACTAGATTTATGTGTTTGACTACCAAAAAGGAAATAGTAAAAGTTGATTTATTTATTTTCCTGAGGAGGGAGCTGATGTACAATCCATGCATACCGAACGATATTATCTTGCTGTTGGCATTTGAGGGCATATTCCGGTAGGCTAATAATAGGAATAAATTTTGAAGGACAACATGTTGGATATTGGGTTGAACATTGATTTTTAGGACTGATTAGAGTGGCCTTCTATGTTAGCAGAAATCTCTCTCTGTTGCATGGATTGACTTTGAGTTACTGTTGCTTTGTTCTTTATAATGAGAGAGCAACTGATTTTATTTACTTTAGTGCATCCTATTGATATTTTTTTTTCTATATTTCTGGCAGGTGATAGTTATAGGCAGCTTTCTTGGGGCGCATTAGATGATGTAGTAATGGGTGGAGTTAGTGAAAGTACTTTTCAAATAGATCCAAATGGTAGTGAAAATGGTGGAGCAGCTGGAGTTTTTAAAGGTATGTGTCAAATTCTTGCAAATGTATGCCATTGCACTTTTGGGGGACTAGAATAACCTGTACTTTGTATTTTACTGCTCAAATAATACAGCCTTGTGTGTATTCCAGGTGTTGTTTCAACGGCAAATAATGGTGGCTTTACAAGTATCAGAACAAAGGTAAACTGCAATTTTTAGTCAACTTTTTTCAATAAGGCCTAGCGATGGTAGAATAGCATTTCTGAATATGTACTTGATTCATTATTTGTGCAAGTGGGTAAGTCATTCACACATCAGGTGAATTGATTCACCTGTTCTATAATTTTTGGAGGTGTCTGACTGTAATCATTTTCGTGTTTCTTGTGTTGCCTGCCTAAAATTATTAGTTATTGTTGCACGTTATGAGCATATAAATTGTCATTTAACTTTAACTAAGTACTTTGTGAAACTAAGTTGTTAAATGAAAAGAAGAGAGTTTACATAATTGGTCTTCAGAATTTTTCAGAACCCGAGGATCTCTCTGCATATGATGGTTTGGAGTTCCGTTTAAAAGGAGATGGGCGTAGATATAAAGTCATTATTCGCACAAGCCTTGATTGGGATGCTCTTGGGTACACTGGTGGCATTGACACAGAGAAAGGCAAATGGCAATCGGTAGTTGAAATCTAATACAATAGATACAGTCTATTTAATCTAATGACAACTCAAGGGTGTTGTTTTTTTTGCCTTTCACAGATTCGGTTGCCATTTTCTTCCCTGAGGCCTATATTTCGAGCAAGAACTGTGACTGATGCTCCGCCATTTGATCCAAGCAATGTTGCGTCATTGCAGGCATGGCTCTGCTGTTAGTATTTCTTTATGTCTTTTGCCCTTGGATTGTCTCACACTGGTTCTTAATGATGAAGCAAAATTCTCTGCAGCTCATGTTCAGCAAGTTTGAATATGATGGTAAATTAAATGACACTTTTGTGGAAGGTCCGTTTGAGCTTCCGGTGTCTAGCATAAGGGCATATATAAAGGATCCAATAACACCTAGGTGTAGTCTTATTTTCTGGTTGCCTTTAACCTCCTTCTTTCATCCCTATAGGCTATATGCTTAATTTTTTTTCTGTGTTTCTTTCATTAAGATTTGTACACGTGAGCTCAGCGGGAGTTACCAGACCGGAAAGGCCCGGACTTGATCTCAGCAAACAGCCTCCTGCAGTTCGATTGAACAAGGAACTGGATTATATCCTCACATTTAAACTAAAGGTTGAAAACTGTTGACGACTCCTTATTTGGCAAAGTTATATTAGCAAATTTTCAGGTCTTGCAAAGAGTGATGCTTGTTACTCTATTTGATCTCTGGTTGGGAGAACTGGTTTTGTTGGTTGATATTTTCTCAGATATGAAACTTGAAACTGAAATTGAAAATCAAACTATTGGTCATTGACATAGAGCTAGCTCTCTGAAAATTCTCTTTTTTTACTATCCAGATATACGTCTGGCGTCTTTTATATTTTTGTGCTTACGAGAAATCTGAAAGGTTGATGTAAATTGTAAATTGTTTCAATGTAAAAAATCTTTGTAATGGTATTTACCTATGCAAATTCTCTTATATATCTCTTGTAAAATTAACTAACTGCCGAACTACTTAACCCACTTGCTGAGCTGGTATTTAAAAATGGAATTTCCATTTCTGTCTTAAATCTTCGTTTGCTAACTGCAATTAATGTTGCAATAGGGTGAGGATTTAATTCGAGAAAGTGGCATTCCATATGTGATTGTGAGGCCTTGTGCATTAACTGAGGAACCTGCCGGAGCTGATCTTATCTTTGAGCAAGGAGATAATATTACGGTATTGTGAAAACAAATGATAGATGCTTTTCTCGGTTTAAGTGCTATTGCTAAATATTCTCCTCTCACAATATATTTCAGTATAGTACCATTTTGCTTCTTTCTCATTTTGCCAATTTAATGCAAAAATAGGGTAAAATAGCAAGGGAAGAAATTGCTCGCATGTGCGTAGCTGCACTTGAAAGCCCTGATGCATGTGACAAAACATTTGAGGTCAGCCTTTTCCTTTATAATCTCCAATCCATTTTTTTCATAACGTATTCAGTATTTTAATGTTTTCAGATATAATCTGAATGATATAATCAGCCTTTGATTAAGTATTCCAATGTTGCTTCTATTTGTTAAATACCACAATCACATCACACTAAATATGAATGTAGTAATTTGATTGTGGACAGTCTCACTCTAGTTTGGAAGCTTTACATGATCTATATCTATTGCAGGTCAAAAGCGTTGTTCCATTTAGCGTGCCGTTTACTGTGGATCCAGAAAATCCTCCTCCAGAAAAGAATTATGACATATACTTTAAAAATTTAAAAGAAGGCATAACTGGGAAGGAAGCCCTCCAACAAAATCCTTTGCCTGTTTAATGTTTCTGCATTGCAGTTTAGCTATGGATATTGGTGGATATATATAGTACATTGATAGCTGCACATACTCTTTGAATCCAAAGAAATATAGACCAAACAAATTTGTGATACTTAATAAACCTAGGCATGGATGTCGCCTTAGTGCTTAAACATGCTTTCTTTTCCTTGTTTGCTTTAGCAGAAAGGAAGGCAAAAAAAAATTTCATATTCATAATCTACACGACCACACCACAGTTTCAAAAACCAAAAGTAATTTTGTTTATACACTCTAATATGTGCATAATATATATCCAAGTCTGATTTATTTTCACATGCTTTATTGCTAACAAATTTTTGGTGGTGCGGCAACCTTAATATTGTGTTGTTTGTGGCAACCTAAAAATGTTGATTTTTGTTTTCTATCTTTCTACTTCAAGATTTGATATGATTAGTTTACTGTGTTTGTAATACAATATCACAGGATTAACAACAAAAACGTGACTCTCCTTTCTATGAATTATATTCCACGTACTTGATTGGAAATGATCGAGCAATTGTATAGATTTTTTAGTCTTTCTACATCATAATATCAATGTGTTTGTTATACAGTCTTTAATAATGCATATGATCGTTTTAGATATTACCAGAAAAAAGGGTTATTGACTGTTGAGAGACATGTGGGAAGGTTGGTGATTATTCAGTGCTACAGGCACATGGATCGGTAAAGCTACACTGCATAGGGCAGTACACTCATACAAATTATTTTTAAAAATTCAACTATTATTTCTTTCAAACAACTGCCCATTGGGGTCTCAGAAGCTGTATCCATACTCCATATAGAGATTTGGTTGTAAGACTCACGAGTAACAACTCACAAGCTCCTTGTTACTACTAAAAATTCAATTATAAACAAAAATACCTACTCTAAGACATTTGCGAGTTAAGTGTGAGTAATAGTGTTACATTAGATAAAAATGGAAATATTGGGAGGCAATCCTATACTTAATACTTACATGTTTTTTACCAAGATTTTGTATCCAAAATATTTGTATGATTGTTAAAAATCCAATGTGATGATCCATGACTCCTTTTATTATCATATATTAAGAATTATAATTGAATTTATTTAATTTTTTTGATTTCATGTAATAAAATGTTGGGTATAATTCATAAGTACCCACAAGTGGGCAAGTACAAACGAGCCAATGAGATGGAGCAACGAATTGTAACACTATAAACTTAAATTTTTTTTGGTGATAATAAGATAAAACTACATTTGCTCTATTCGAAGATGTATATATAATTGGCCAAACTTCATTATAAAAAAAGTATTTTATTATTTATGTTTTATGATTTCGTTTATCTTTTGTACCGATTTAGTAATCTAACATAAAGAAGACACAATTTTTTTGCTAAAATAAAGAAAACACATTTAATGTGGTTAATTTAATTGATATTTTAAGTTCAAAAAATGTTTTTGGACAAAATGCCACAGCCCCCATTTCGTTAGTGCAATGAAGATAATGTATGGAACAAACATTACATGATTACAAACAACGAATTTCTTCGAAAAGATTTACTAATTAATTAAAACATTGTTCTAACAGAGCCGGGGAATTTTATTGACACAGTCCTTTATATTAAAAAGAAACAAAACACATGGCTGATATAGCACCTTTAATCAATGAACCAAACCCGTTAGAGCATGTTAATGTGGCAAAGGGACCACATAAAGGTACCTCACGAATCTCCTCTAAAAAGAACTCATTCAGCATTCACAACAAATTGTACCCAAAAAAAAAAAAAAAGAATTCACAACAAATTCATATTCTATATGCTTCTTACATAAATAAATAAACATATACAATAAATCATAAATCAAATTTTGGCTTGATAAAAAGAAAACAAATATTCAAATCAATATAGTAACTTCATGTCAATATGATGATAATTCAATCATAGTAAAAAAAAGTTATTCTCTTTGTACTCTAACATGATGCAGTGCTTCAAATCTTCATACTTTCTTCACATAACTCAATGTCAGGAACAACAGAACACCTGCGAAAAATAAAGGTAGAATTTTTCAGTACAAATTAATTGAGAAAAATAAATAAAAAAGCAAAGGAATTGATTTCAAGTTTTGAATAAAATGGAAGCAATGGAACAGGAAAAAGAAAAAAGAATCTAGTGTACACTGAAACAGACTCTAATTTTCTTGCTATGATGATTTCGTGAATTCATGCTTCTGAGTCTTTCAAGCATTTCTTGCTGAGTGAATATGCTTCCTGGTGAGCTCAAGAACACTGTACGAGGAACTGGAGGAGACCACAACCCACTTTTCTCATAATCAAAATCGAACTGTGGCTCATCATAGAATTTCTGCAACAACCTATCAGAGACAGATTTTGTAACAATTTGAACCTTTTGTGGATAAGTTTCGTTGGTTTTAGTTAGCATTTCAATCAGAGGTAAGAGAATGGTAATTGAAAATATGAAGAATGAATGAATGATAATAATGAAAAAATACAAGTTGGAAGTGATTGTAGCATTTGAAAAAGGGGACAAATTTTAAGAGGGGCTAATGATGCAGAAAGTGTGGGAGCTGTGATAAGGACGTGTTTGGATGTATGCAATCATAGATAGGTCGTGAGCACCATCATAAGATATGATTAATTTAATGAGATTTTTATTTGGTGTTTTAATTGAAAGTGTTTAATTAGTTTAGTTTTGTAATTTTTGTTACATGAACTTGAAGTATACATTTATATACAGGCAATATTTGGTGGAAGTGGAAGAACACTAACTAAATTGTGGTCTACCCCTACTTTGGTTGTTGATAAGAACAGAAGCATGTGTAGTAGATGTGACTATGCGAGACTAATCATTTATGGGACACCCCTTTGTCCACTTATTTATCATATGCAAAGTTGCAAATTAGTACTTTTTGTTTTTGTTTTTTATATAAATAATAATTTTATGCAAACTATTAGACTCTTAGTCATTCTATCAACATGTAAATAATATTTGATTTTGTGTTTAATATTTAGGTGAATTGTTCCCTAATTATAAACATCTATTAATAATTTTTAATTTATTAGATACATTTATTATTATTTTATCAAACATAACTATAATTAATACTACTAATTTATTTTAAAATATGAAAAATCATTATTGAATACATCAATATCAAAAGATATTTTAGTCATTTTTCTATATGAAATGAACACATTAACTACACTTAGGACCGGCTATTGAGCTGTGTAAATAGTCTAATAGCATATGATTTCTTATTGGTCAGGGCTCAATTTTTTTTTATAATATAATAAAATGAGAGTGATTATTTGGTTAAATATGTTTTTAATTTCTACAAAATTATAACATTTTCAGTTTAATCTCTAAAAAAATTATTTATTTATAGATTCTATTTTGATTTTATAAGAAATAAAAATATCATTTTTTTGCAAAAAATAAATTAAAATAGGAATGAAAGTAAATAAAAAAATTTATAGATTAAAAATTGAAATTCTTTTTATAAAGACTAAACTAAAATTTAAAATTTTATAGGAATTAAAATTAATTTTATTATATTTTTAATTATTAAAATTTTAATTTTTAATATTATAAGAGAACCTCTGAAATATTTGAATATTTCAGACGGTTCTAATTATATATTAAATTTTTATTAATAAGAACGAAATTTGTGATAAAACTTATATTTAGCGACAAATATGAAGATTGAGGAAGTGCATTTAGTTATTGAATTAATTAATAGTATTGAATTAATTAAGAGAAGATGAAGATTGAGGAAGTGCATTTAGTTATTGAATTAATTAAGAATGCACATGGCATGGGATTTAATAGTTTGACCAAAATTCTGACAACACTAGCCGGCCAGTAGTGCATGTTGTATCTTTTATTTATTTTTTAATTTGAAAAAACATATATGAAGGAAAACTACTTAAGCCAGGACGGGTATGAATATTTACAATGAAATGAAATTTACGTACAAACCATTTCTTTTCTCCTCTTATAAATTCACCTTTTCTTTTTAATATAAAATATTTAACTATACATGATAAACTTAAATTGTAAAGTGGATGGGGAAAAGTTTGATATGTTTTACTTTCATATTTTCTTTTCCAACTATGTCTTTATTATTATGCTTATGTGTGTGTGTGTTTTGTGGAGTTGTCTGCTCTTTCTTTATTTCTTCATTTGAATGTCAGATTTTGTTGTCATCTTTTAGGTACAAGGGGTAAATGAATGAGGTGTATGCATTCTAAAACATAATATTGATAAGACACATATGCATAAGTGCCAATAAGGATTGTTAAGCAATAGTTGATAATTTTTTCGTCTCAAAATAGATGATATATTTATAAAAAAATATTTATTTTAAAATAATTATTATTATTTATTTAATTTTAATTATTTTAATTAAATTGTATTATTTTAATTAATTTTGTTTGTAACACCCTCAAATTATTATTCTTCATTTTATATTTATAAAAATAAAAATAAATCAATATTTGATATGATTAGTTTAATAAAATCATAATTCTATTCATTCATTTATTGTCTTTATTTAATTTATTTGAAATGATCAATGACAACAATTATTTTGAGACATAAAGGATATATGTTTGAAAATTGTTGTTGGCAATTTGGGTTTGGATTCTCTCTCCTTGTTTCTAATATTTAAATCACTTATAATATCAAAATAAAATATCTTTTTGTAAGTTGCTTTAATTAATTTAATATACTTTTTCATTTCAAAATAATTGACTCATATATAAAAATAATGATTTATCTTAATGCGATACATGTAGATCATGGTATCTTAAAGAAATATCTATCTTACAACAATATAGATCATTTTAGAGATCAATAATAGGAATAACGGAATAATTGACAATTCAAAATAATGATTTACTTATAGATTGATACTAAGAACAAGGTTTTGTTTGGGAACTAGGATAAAAAGCAGGAGAAGACTTTCAAGGAAAAAGGAGAAGGAAGGGAAACGTTAGTAAATCTTTAACTTTTGATTTCCTCCACATTAAAAGGTTTAACTAGTTCAATGAAAAAAATAAAATATTATCTTGAAAACAATGACAACATCCATGATGAAGATATCATTTATAGTCTACTTTGGTGCTAAAGCGTTTCTTGTAAATAGAAATCATTCATTTATGATTTTTTAAATATTTTTTGTACCAAAAAGGGTTAAATGCCCAAAGAAAAAAACAAAAGAAAATTAAGGAATAAAACACATGTTCTGAGACATGTAAACTCTATAAATATCATTAAATAGAAGTTGTTTAAGTTTACTAGGGGAAGACTCCAAAACTACAGGATTTCAAGAAGTAAAATTAAGGCTAAAGCTATTCAGTCAGTCCGCACTTCTATGCCTTCACGACACATGTGAGTAAACTGAATGTGTCAATCCTTCTAAATAAAGTCTTGGATACGCCAAATTAGAGGAGGACGCACCCCAGGAAATTATACTTATCTGTGACCATGTTAATGAGCACTTTTGAGTCACTTTCGACAATGAGGTGAGATAAACCATCCCCCCTGCCATGACAAACCCCAAATGCATGCCCCACATCTCAAGATGCATGACATTACACACTCCAATCTTTCTCCTAAACCCTTTAATTCATTTGTCATCTAAGTCACAAACTAACCCGCCACACCTTGCAATGTCACCATACTCCTTGCACGCCACATCACAATTAAGATTTATCCAACCATGTTGAGGCTTCTTCAATCCAATGTAGAAAGTTTCTAGATTATGAGGAGAGCCGTGTAGATGAGTGTAATCGCTTTCAACAGTAGTCCAAACGAACGACATAGGTAGGGTTGGTAGGTTGCTGGAACTCTTCTTCGAAAATTACTTTATTTCGTTAATTCCACAAATGCCAACAAGTTATCATGAAAGTTGATTGCCATCAATTGATCTTGAGATGATTAAAGACCCAATGAAACTAATAAACACTTTGTAAAAAATTCTAATAGACTCCTAATTCCTCTTAGTACCTCAAAAAGTTTACTAAAGAGCCTCATAAATAACTATATATCATTATATTTCAACGATGTTCATTTATTTCAATACAATTTATTGATTGGAGCCCAAAAAAATTGAAGAGAGAGAATCCTGTGATAGATACCCTTCTCCATATGCATCACAAACATCTATTTTACAATATAATTGACTATTTAGTATGATGTTAAATAGGTAAAATACACTTCATTATAAAAGTTCAAAGTATACATAGAGAAGAAGAGTAAGTGGGAAAGAGAAAAAGACCTTCATAGAGTTTCAATAGAATAGTACTCCCTCCCTCTATAATAAAATATAAACAAAAATAATAATTAAAATATTTATGTATTTAATTAAAAATTTAGTTCAAATACATCAATTTTTTAATCATAAATCATAGCAATAGGAAAAAAAGAGCTAAAACACTAAATAATTCTTAATACTAATATACTTATTATATTATCTAATACTTCTCCATCTAAAGGCATTGATTTTTTGTAATCATAATACGAGATAAATAGGAAATTATGTACTTCCTCAAATAAATATGCAAACAATAGAAAAGAGTCTAGGGTAGAATCCATTCTTATATGTGAGTTTTTTTGTATTAAATTTAAATTCTCACTTTTCAATACAAGACTTTTGTTTTTCAAAATTATTTTTTACATTAAACTGATTAATTATGTGTATTATTAAATATTATTCCTTTCATTTTATAATGAAAATACTCATTTAATCATTTCATACATGTGAAGACATAATCTTCAAGGACCTCCGATTTATCAGAAGCACAAAACACAAAAAGAAAGATTATCAAGACCGCTGGTCGTCTCAATATGAAACATTATTATTTAGGTGTTTCTTTTTCCACCCACAGTGTTCTTAAATATACAAAAAATACATGTTCAGATTTATCAATTCGAACGTGTAAAATATATCTCTTGTTAACTAATTCAAACAAAATTTAGAAACTTTTAAAAAGATCTGAGGTGAGAAAATAATATTTTATTACTTTGTGAATGAATTCTTAAAAACGCAACATGAGTCCGCTAAGGGGGATTAGGACCCAACCCATACTACATAAGGCCTAGTAGTACTATCACATCTTTTTAGTTTTTATTATAAACAAAAAAGCAACGTTGCAAATACGCAACTATCTACACCCCTGTTTTTTCTAAAACACATAAAATCTATAGAAGTTTACATACAAAAATTAGTTTTTCAATATAGATCAAAATCATAAAAATCAAATATTAATAGATATAAAATTTTATAGTCAATATTTTATTTGATTTTTAAAAAAGTATGTTATCCATTTTTTACGTAAGAAATATATTATCGGAACATTATTACTCTCAAAATTGTGCTAATGAATATAATTAAAGTCTTGCAATTTTTAGTTTTTAAAACATAATAATAGATTTCTAAAGTCTTTAATATTTTAGCTATCATGTAGGATTATTAAGTTCATACTCCCCAATTTTTATATTGATGAGTTGATTTATTAATTTCAATTATTATTTTAATGTAGGGGATATCACATTCAACCATCTAATTTGCATATTATAATATTTTTAAAGTTTTTTAGAATTATATTTAAAAGTTAAAGATCTCTAATGATTTAACAGTTGTATTTTTACTACAACTCTATCGGTACAATCTATTTGATGAATGTATACCAATTAATAGGAAATAGTTTTTATATTAAATGTGTAAGGAACGTATATTTTCTTTTTAAAATTACTTTCAATTATTAAGAGGGAAAAGTTAATTCTTTTTCTCTATTTAATTAGTGATATTTTGTTAAAAGATAATTAATAAAAAAAATAGTAATTTGATAATGATATTATGGAAATGGACAGTAAAATTTTACAAAAGATGTAGTAGTACAAGATTACGTGGTATATACGGTGGATCACATTCGTAGATCAATGTTTTATAGAAAGTCACTTTAAACTTTAAGTACAATAGGTCGTAAGTACAAGTTAGCCACCATCATAATCTTTACAGTTAAGATTATGACTTAATCGATGTTAATTCATTAAAAACAAACAAAAATAAATGTATATCTCACAATTCAACTTGTCAAACCAACAAGAATCAAATTTCCGACTTAAATATGAAGGCAAAAATAATTGTTAACTTATATTCTCTTAAAAGCATCATTGATTATCGTTAAATTTTTTAGTGACATTTAAATATTAGTCCATAATAAATCAAATACCTTAAAATTATAATTTTTACCGCACACTCTTTAACAAAGATTTTTTAACTTACTACTTTTTTAATAAAATCTATGTGAATTTCAGCAATTTTGATGAGATCTACACAATTTTTTCAAGATTCATATAAATTTCAATTGATATAAAATATTGCATTAAAAAAGGTGTCTTTAATCCTAATGTAGTTTAAAATTATAAGATTATAGTCCTGCAGCCGCATTTAAATAAGTGGACGCATTTAAGAGATGGGTCTAGTAGAGAATAAAAAGTCAAAGAAGAAGAAATGGGTGCCGCCACAGCAAATCACAAGCTGTTGAAAGTAACATGGCGCAAGCTGTTCACAAGAACGACCAACTTATACGACATCACAACCAATCCTCTCATCTCATCTCATCCCATCTACACACCCAAACCTAACAAATTTCTATTTTTCCTTTTCCTACCACGGATGACAAATTTAAAATAAATAAAATCTGAAAAAAAAAAAAAAAAACAGGATGTATCTTTTTCTTGGGTATAGTGTAAACGCACGTAGAACGTGTCAAATAGGGCACCAATTTGTCAAGCTGTGGTCCCACACTACGGAGCCGTTAACCGCCGCCGTGAATCCAACAACCCATGCCGGAACACCGTTGAGCACTCGGGCAATTCTCCAAGGTCAGCGAAAAGCGACTCATCCTCTTCCCCCATGGGTAAAAACACGGACGCCACGTCATCATCAAACTCCGCCATAATCGGGCTTTCCAGAATAACAGACGACGTCGTATCAATTTGAAGCAACCACCCCGAGTCGTCTCCGCAAAGTTGGTCGACAGTTTTGTGATCCGGTTGGACCGGGTCCAGTTGGGACTTGTTGGCGATGGGTCTAGTATTTCTTGAAACCGGCCAGGGATGGTTGTGGTCTGAGGAGTAGGTTATGACGAGCATTGTGGGGTCCACGCGGCTTCTCTCCACTTGTTTCCTCGCTGGACAACCTTTGCAACTGCTACACCTGTAGTACCCTCTGTTCCCACACACACCAATTTCACAAATCAACAACAACAACCTAGTTCAGTAATTTCTCCTACCTTCTTAAAATTACCAATTATTCATTTTATTTTATGGAAATAATACTTCCTATTTTTAATTACTTCCTACATTACATTTAGGGTGCATGAATGCTACCTTGAATTGAATTAGTTCTATTGGTTTTAAAAGCTGACTCAATTGAGGTTTTTTTGATAAATTGCATAAATTAATATATATACCTGGGATAAGGGGAACCTTTGATGGGTTTCTGACCGTACTTTCTCCATGCCCATGAATCAGAGGGTGGGGTATTGCTCTCTCCTTTTAGCCTTGATCCTTCATTTTCCTTTATTGGGATTTGCACCACCCTTTTCTGTATGCTTCGCCTACTAATTTAACAACAACAACAATTCCCATTATTTTTTGTACTAATTTGTTACATCAATTCATTCAAATTAATTGGATGTGTAATTATTAGTATATGTGTGTGTACTAACCTTTTCTTAGACGATGAAGAAGAGAGGGAAGTGTCTGAGCCATCAATGTTAAACGCGGTTGAAGAAGGAGGGGAATCTTGATCTATGTGATCATTCTCTTCTTGTTGAGTACTCCTATGTGGGTTGTTGAATTTACTTTTCATTTCTTGAGATTTGGAGCTGGAATATGGCTCGTCACTTTGTAATTAATCTTGACCCTTGATGCCACTATATGTTATATGTTTGATGATATGATTAATGTGGCTAGCTAGTATCTAAGCACGGAAATGGATTTAGGTAGATTACACAGACTAAAAGGCAAAGTGACAAATAAGAAATTTAAAGGGAGAATTAGGAAGTGAGAGAATGGGGAATGGCCTTTAAAAATGGGGATTCATGTTGACAGATTGGCTACGCTACATTTATGGTCTTTGTTTATTGGGGACGTGCAAACAAATACTTCATATTAATATTAGTCTACAACCTCATCATACTAATATATCAATGTGTACATGTCATTTGAAAGCAACCTATGGTTTCTTTAATTCTTATTTTATCTTGAAATTTTCCTTGAGGATAAACTCGTTGATTAGTTGAAGGGAACTAAGCCCCTCGTTTTGACTTATATGTACACCTTTTCAATCACAACTAATTTGTGTTTGTGTGTGTACACACGGATATTTTATGCGCCTAGTATTATCTCATCAATATTTAATTTGAAATGTTCCTAATATTAATATAATATTTATTTATTTGGTATAGGAAGGATTAGTGAAAAATGTAAGAAAAAATTGATATAGTTATGTATTCTTACAAAAAGTATTTTAAACAATTGATTAATTATATCTATAAATTAACACTAAACTCATATGACAGTTAGCTATTATATAATTAACCTCCTTCACTAATGCAAAAAAAAGATACATTAAGTCCTTATAAATGTCTTTTTATGTTGGTTTTGTAAACCGGTTTTCTATGAGCTCAAAAAACAAAATTAACCGATTGATATATATATATCCTCCAACTTAACACGTCATTTTTTCAAATGTTTATAAGGTATACTTGAAGCCAATTTTCATTGACAACTTACTTAAATTTAATTAAAAAAAACTACAACTTTATCTATCATATCAGTTAAAAATAATTATATATTACAACAAATGAAATGTACTTATTCTCTTTTCTTCAATTCTTCCTCAACTTCAAGTCTTGTTACTCTCATCATTTCAACAATAAGTGACATGAGGATGATTCCAAACTTTTGACAAGTGTATATGAAAAGATGGATGAAGATGGTGGAAACAATGCATGTGATGGGTGTAGTTTTTTTATTTTCCTCAACTTGAAGCCTTCTTAGTTTCTCCATTTCATCATAGGGTGGTTAGAGAGGATCATACCGAATTTTTGATGAGTGTAGATGCCTCTCATAGTGGAAAAAGATGAAATGTAGTGGAAAAAAAATGCCTTTCATGTATAGTTTCTCCATTTTCCTCAAATCTTATTCAACAATAATTAAAATTGTGAAATATGTGATTTATAATTAATTATTAGTTATTTTGCATAAAAGTATATTAATAAATAAATGAAAATCCATTTTTAAGATATACTAAGAATAATTGTTTTGCAAGAAATAACACTAAACACATATTAAAATCAATTAAGATTTTAATAAATATCGTACATTCGAAAGAAATATCAAATTTACATTTAGTTAATATAAATTGTGTGTAGCCCAAGCTAAAGTTATGTAATGGGTACCACAATAATTAATTATTATATATGTGTTTCATTAAAAATCTTTAATGTATGATAATTAAACAATTGATTTGTATACATATATTTTTGGCTGCCTAAGGTATCCTCAGCTTAGAGGCTGAACAGTAACCCGTTAAAGTACAGACATCTGTTTAATGAGATCACATCTCCAAGAGATTTTTATTTTCATACACACATTGATCACTATATATTAAATATTTGACTAAAATTGGAATGCAAACCGTGTAAGAAATATTAGATTGAGTCTTGTAAAAAATGTCTATTACAACGTTGAGTTGAGTTGGATTAAATATTTAAATCCTTTAATTATATAATTTTTATCTCGAATTAGTTAAACTAACCGTCCACCCTTTAATTGTTACTTAATAAACTAAATAAGCAAAAATAATCACTAAAAAGCAAAAACAAAAGAAGACAACAAAATTGAGCTTAACGGTCACCCACCCCCGAAATTGTTTTATAATATCTGGTTAGAAAATAATATATCCCTTTAAAGTATGGTTTTTAAATGATCACATTTATTTGGATCTAGACTATAGAGAATGGGTAGCTTTCGCAAAGTTTAAACAACAATTTTATTATCATAAAGGATTTGAGATCCCATTATTGACTAAGTCACTTATGGCTGGATCTGTCACTCTCTAAGGGGAACTACAATGGAAGCCTATTGGCTAATATGCTTCATCAAAAATATCAATGACCCAAAACAAATCAGTCTTCTAAATAGCGTGAAGCAATGCAACAACTCATTTTATTATATTGAGAAACTCGTTCAAACCTCTTTTTTGTTTTCCTTCCTTCCTATTTTTGTTTAGTCTATACTTCTTCAAAATAATAATAAATAAATCAATCCACGAATGAATCGAAAAAAAAAAAATCATAAAGTGGTTTGAACAATTAGAGTGACAAGAGGTCGTAAGTCTAATTTATTTCTCTAATAAAATTAACAATTACTAACATTAACTAAATGAATTGGAAAAAAAAAAAGTAATGTAAAAATATAGTAAATAAAATAACGTCCGGCCCATTGTTCTTCTCACCTTAAACTTTTTCTGATCTTGTATATTTTATTTTTGCTTTATTTTTATTTAAGAAAGATGTCAAAGTATCAAAATATCTTTTACTAGAATAGTCTAACATGTTAATTGACTCTTCAATCTTATACAACAATTGTAGTTATCCTTAATTTCAATTGAAATTATTAGTTTTCTAATAGTTTACCATCACTTCTAATTTTATTAATTTGCTTTTTCAAATCATGGATACAGTCAAACCCAAACTTTTAAACCCCTGATGGATAAGATAATGAAGACGGGAAATGATATATTATCGTATTCACTATTAGTTTAGTATAATTTGTTAAGGCAGCATGATCGAATATGTGAATCTTTTATTTACTGATGTTATCTCTACATAATCCCACAATTATGCCTTTTTTTTCCAATGGTAATTTAAGTACTACATATGAAACAAGTTTCCACAATTAACAGTTTGGAGGATATATATAATTATATTTTTAGTTATATAAAAAAAATATTAATTACAGTTAACTAATATTTTTAATAATATGAAATTAAATATATTATAATCAATATAGGAGCGAGTAATTATTAATTACATGCAATGGATAAACCATCCCACTTTAACTTCACGAAGTGTGGAATATGTCCAATATTTTATTACGTTACTCCCTCCATTCATAAATTTTTTATTCTTTTAGTTTTGAATACACTTATTAAAAAAATATTTAGTCTTTTTTATCCTTTATTTATTAAAATAAAATTCATTTAATTTATGTTTTTGAATTTTTAAAGGTTCAAAGGAAAAATACCATTAATTGTATTTTAGTTTTCTAAAAGAACAAAAAATTTAAAACAAAAATAAAATGTTTAAAGGACTAAAAATCGAAGACGAGTGAATTAATCAATCAGTACATTGCTTGCCCTATAGGATCTTCATGTAAGAGATTTGTCACTGTGACGTTTATCCTCTAACTCTTCATTTTAGTCCAAAAGAACCTTGTTTTTTATTTTATTTTAATCGTTGAAATTTTTTTATTTGATTTTTATCCATTTAAATATTTTTGTTTTTGTTCCTTATTTTTTTTTGTTTTAATCTCTAATAATTAAAGGGCTAAAATTAAATATTATATATATTGTAGAAACTCATTCTAATAAAAACAATTTTTACAATGATTAAAACAAAATAAGAAAGACAAAAATAAACAATAATATATTTCCAAAGACAAAAATAAAATAAAAACACATAATTGTAAGAACCAACAGGATGTTTAAGCCTTTAACTTATATTTGGTATAAAGGTGAATTTCTGAATCATGGTGTGCCACCTATAATATCCCCTTTTTTTTTTGTATATGACTGTTTTATTTTTTTGCAAGTGTAGTGAAGGTAAGGCACGGACTATGAAGTAATTATTGAGGTGCTATAAGGCACCTTCACACAAGCAAATAATTTCCAAAAGTTTGAGGTTTTCTTCAACAAAAAGAGTGAAGAAATGTAACTTACCTTGTTAGTGATAAACCACATTCGTAGCAGTTATTGTTGGTGCATGAGTGAATTTTTAGAGCTAAAATGCACGTGAGGCCGAGAAACATAATTGGTGTCAGCCTATCGACTTCATTTGTAGGGACTAGTTGCCTATTTTGTCTTTTGGACCCTTTTACATATATTTCGTCTATGCCAAATGTCTCTTTAATTACTTCACCTTGTGATATAACTATAAGGTGTCAACATTGACCTTAGAAATTTCACCACTAACAGCAAGATTGTTGGTTAAGGCGGAATGAGCTTATTGAAATGTTGGATATGTAAAAGGTTAGAGTGATTTTTTATCCTGTAGAGGTTGAAGAGGATACAAGTTTCCATTGTTTCCACCGATAGTGCAAGATAAATGTGTGTCATGGCATCAACACAATGACATTATCATCATAACATCCCGAACTTTTGGAAAAATTATTTTAATTATGTATTTTTTTATCAATTATTTTGTAGTAAATATTATAAAATATCGGTAGATTTATAGACCTTTTTTCTCATTAATTTATTAATTATCTTTTAATTGAAACACATTACGCAGATCAAAGATATATATATACCCATCTCAATCGAGTGGTCGATGCTTACTAACTTGGGCACAGACCAATGGAAAGTACTTCACATGCCATCTACAATCCTGAAACATGTTGTAACGTGTAAGTCGCATTAATGTTCAAGACATTAATTAATTTGGAAAAGAGTTGAAGACCTTAATAATTTTCTACCCGTATTATTAATTCATTTTGCAGTCTGTCATTTTTTCAAATTTCTTTTGCAGTTTTATAATCAACTTGTTAATGAGTCAAAAAGAAAATTAATAATCATTATAAAAATAATAATCAACTTGTTAATTGTGTCAGAAAAATAGTCAACTTGATAATGTGGATATTACTACTACTTTTTATGGATATGGTGATGCGTATGACATGCATGGGTGCATATTAACCTCTTATTAATTTTTTTTTATAGATAACTTTTTATTATTAAATTTCGCGGATAAATGATAAACCAGTTAAAAGGGGATAAGTTTATTACTCTTAGTACTCATTAAAATGATATACTAGCTGAAAGATGATAAAGTAGAGTTAATTTTATTACTCTTATTAATCATTAAAATGATAAAGTAGAGTTATTTTTGTTGACAGATAACCTTTTATTACTCATAAAAAAACAATCATTAAATTTTACAATTTTTTATTTTACATGTTTATTTTAGAAAGAATTGTAGGAACTTTGATACCATTTTAAAATAATTTTGTTTCAACAAATAAGTGTAAAAAAAAATTTAAACCGTAATATACCAATAGTAATTACTTATTGATACAAAATTGTAATTTTTTTTACAGTGTAAATATTTCAATTTTTGTATTATTTAGCCACCTTTGACATTATCAGCACAT
>JBBPBQ010020323.1:4437274-4535216 GCA_037974755.1 Cicer yamashitae | reverse complement strand
AAATTATAAAAGATAAAATGGTGTTTTAGTTAAAACAGAAATGGTATAATTGATAAAAAGAATTATACGTTGTAAGATATAAACTTAAAAACTACTTGAAGTAGTTTATTAAAAAATATTATAAGCAAATAAAATAAAATATAATTTTATGATATAACTATTGTTGTTAAACATGTCTTTTATCGAATAAACTTATAAACTAATTTAAACGTGTTACGAAATAAATATTTTGTCTCTATAATTTTGTTTTTATTAATAAACTATGTTATTATCTAAAATGTTATAATACAATGTTTTCTTGCGTGGAGTAAGAAAAAGTGTTATATGTGTAGTTATTTTTAAGTATGTTTTCTTGTGTTGAGTAAAAAAAAAGTATGTTTTCTTGTGTTAACAGTATTGGTTCAGGGAGATTTTTTTTGTTTAAGTATGATTTAGTGAGATTTTTTGTTTTGTTTTGTTTGTTTTATTACTTATTTATTTATGAACTTTATTTTAATTATTTAATAATTTTTAATAGGTGAGGCTTAGGTTGCTTTTGAAAATTTGTGAGTAATTTATCTATTATCCCATAAAAATTGGTCATAAATCATGTGTAAGTGGTATTTATAAATTTATATGTACTCCACTTACAAATTTATTTATGTGGCACATTTTTATTGAATGTTGAATAAATTACCCACAATTTTGCAAAGGTAACCTAAAAAATCTTTTTCAATATTATAATTTTTTTGAAAGAATTTTTAATATTATAATTAATGGATCTATCTTATTTTATTCTATTGTTAGTTTTTATTTGGTTAAATGTATATGCTATTATTTTGCCAAGAATCTTGTGTTTCAAAACTCGAATAGTTAATCAACCCCATCAAGGCATTGAATTATTGGGTCACTAGTCAACTAATGGATTAGTAATTGAACTATTAATTCAGTCTATATTTAAAAATTCTAAAAAAAAATCAAGACATATAAGTTTATGTTTAAAAGTATGTATTGTGCTATATTTATTTATTTATTTATTTATTTTATAAGTCTTGAAAAATCAAAATATAACAAATTATTTACTAAAACTTTAATGCCAATATTGATAACATATCATTGTACATATGAAAAAATAATGGTATACTAGTCGATAAATATGTATTGTCATTTTCTGTGTAGAATTTAAATTATGAAATTGAATTAGTTCATATACAAAATATATTAAACTTTGATTAGTGAAATTGTAAGAGTGAGAGTTGATTGATTAAAACATTTAGCATTATATATTCACGCACACAGTTGATGTTCTAATGACAATAGCATTAGCTAGTCAAGTTGTTTTTGTTTGAACTTACTTTGAATTTCTCGCTGCTAGGTCATTCGACCTGCTGATATAGTTTGTAAATTATTTTTTAGACAATACTTAAGATTTGATTTTGTTATAGAAACATTTTACTTTTTTTTTAAATTAAATTAATTTTAAATGATATAATGTCTTCATTATGTCGAATTTGTTTTGACTCACTTCGTTATGTCGAATGAAACAATAACTAAAATGCAACAAAATAATTTCATGAAGCAAATCCTTACAACTCAAATATATATAGTATAAGTTAGTTCATTCACGTATGGATATTAATTAATGAATAAAAGATAATTGAAATTTTGTCACACATTTAAAATATTTAATATACTAGTTATGTGAGTATTTAAGTTTAATTGCAGTTTTTGTCATCATATTTTTACAAATTCATAAAAATTGATTTTCTATTTTAAAATTTAACCGTTTTGATCACTAATTGTAATTTTTTAACTAAAAAATGACAATTTAACATATGTTAAATTAAGTGACATATGATACAATAATATAGAATTATTAACGTCTATTAAATTGCAATAAAAACATTTAAAAACTTAACTTTAAACATAAAAAAAATTTCGTTTTTATAATTTAATTAATGACATGAATAACTAATGTATTTAGATAATTCTATGTCATAAAATTGTATACTACATCATTTAAAATATGTCAGATTTTAAAATAGAAGTTCAATTTTGTGAATTAGTGAAATTAAATAACTAAAACTACAATTAAATTGACTATTTAATTATGCTTGTAAAAAAATAAATATATCAACCTTAACAACATTGTTGCAATTAATTTTAAAAATATTAAAAATATAATAATTAAAGTTGTATCGAGGTTCCATATTCACAATATTATTATGGTTTGTTTGATGTACAAATGTAAAGTTGGATAATAGTAGAGGGTAAGAGCACAATACCGGTACCAGGTACTAGTATGGATACGAAGTACATCATTTTATAAAAATCAAGCTACAAATATTTCAACAAAAATATGAATTTTTTTTTTATATAATTTAATTAAGAGAATTAATTTATTCAATTTACAATATAAAATTATAATAGAAATTTAAAAAGTCATGAATTGTATTGTCTTAAAACAACAAATTAACTCAAATACACAAATAATAATTTATTAATATATAAAAAAATCATCAATTTTATTTATAATTAAAAAATATAAAAAAAACTGAGTACCACAAATGCTAATTTTATTTTGCCAGGTGTATTTATTATTACTCATTTTTGCTGGGTGTATTGTCAGGTTGTTATTTCGATTTTTGAACAATATATAGTGTTGCTTGCTTTCCATAGTAAGATGCAAGCCTATTAAACAATAATAAACTATAAATTTGCCTAATAAATAATATTCTAATTTGGTTTAATTGTTTCTGTTCTACTACTTTTATCCATTGTGTGTGTTCTTAGGTTGCTGTGTCTTGTTGGGCCAAGCCCATTATACAAATATATGAGTTGTTTTTTTTATTAAAAAATTACTCATATCTACAGTTATACTTCTATCTTTGCTAGACTGACCAAATTTTATTTTTGCCCTAGTATAAATGTAAAAAAACTTTTCATTTCGTTCGGTTTCGTTTGAATTTATCGGTACACAAGTGAGTGCAAAAAAATTTAAATTATCAAAAAATGTTTTTCAAATTTTTCAAAACAAAAATTACACTTTAAAAGACTTTTTTTTCAAGTTTTACAATACATTAATTTATTCCGGGAAACTTTATATAAATTTCTCGTAAAATTTATATACTGAAAAATATAAATTAAGTTTTCTGGACACAATTAGAAAAATTTTACATTCCAGAAAACTTCAAAGAGTAATTTTTGAAAATCTTTGAATGATGAATAGTGAAAAGTAAATTTGAATTTGTAAAAATAAAAAATGATAAAATTAGCATTTTAAAAAAATTATAGTGGTAGAAATATAATTGTAGGATATATGGTTAAATTTTCTGTTTTGTAAGGAAGAACTAACTTTAGAAACCAGGTTAGTCAATTCAAGTGGAATACCAGGACTGGTTTTAAAATTTGTGTCCGTTCAACAAACTTTATAAATGGGATAGACATTACTTTTGGAGAAATAGATTTCATACCCCACAATTTGATCTCTGTCTTTATATTTTGCCACTTTTTATATGAATTTTCCAAAAAAACCTTCACAGATAATATAAAAAATTAAAAAAATGAGACATTTTGTTTTTAAAATTTTCAGTGTGTACAATTTTTTTCCTTCTATTTTTTAAATGTATACCGGAAATTTTGTTTTCGAGATTTTTGTTTTGTAATATTTTTCTATGTTTTTTCACAATTTTTTACATGTAAATTTTTTTTTTCTCTTTTTTAATGTTGTTATGTAAAATCCTTCTCCATTTTTAATGTGTATTTTCAAAATTTTCGATATGTTAATTTTTTTTCTTCGTTTCTTATTGTGAAATTTTCAATACAAATACATGTATCGAAAATTTTTAGTATGTAATTTATAAACTAAAATTTTAAAAAACAATTATATAATGGAAATTTCGTAGTTTGTGGAGGATGGGAGTTAGGTCAGAAAATTTTCATTGTGGGTTAAAACGAAATGAATAAAATTGAATTTTTAAAAAATTGTAGGATTGAGATTGAATTATTGAGGTATGAAATCCAATTTTCAAGTTTGGGTTGGTTAACCATTTTTTTGCAAAAAGTGTTTTGTGTATGATATTACACTTTAGTTATCAAGACATATTTGTTTGTATTTTGTTTTTTTAGTGCAGTTCAAATTGGATTATTAGTCACTATCAGACTAACATTTGTGCCGAACACAAAAGACACCACATTAGTCACTTATCACTAACTATAAATAAAACAAGCATACCCAACCTTATTAAATTTGACTTGTACATGGAGCTAATGAATTCATTTGTGTGGCTCATTAACTTTATATATCAACAAGTAAAAGATCAAGGGTAAATCAATGTGTCAATTTCAAACACTGTATCTAATTTTTGTCAAAAACACATTGTATCTTCTAATTGGTGGCTAATTATAATATATCGAAGTCAGTATCAAATATCAATATTTTAATATTCTAAAATAGAAAGAAGAAAATGCAGAAGGAATCCAAGCAATCGAAACAATATTTATCCTTCTCATGTCATCATTCAACAACACTGTTACAAATATAACAGAGCAACATGAAACTGGTTGAGGTACACAAGATTAAACAAATCAGTGTACTTGAAAATTCACAAATTACTAAAGTTGTCAACCGGTTTTGAATCCTTTTCTCCACTCTGCTTTCCAATAGCTTTTAGAAGCAGTTGAGTAACATCTCTAACATCAAGAGTTTTATCCTCCTCAGCCACAACAATAGCTTCCATAGAAAACCCATTTTCACATGAAACTCTTGCTTGCTCAACATTCACACACATCACTTCAAAAGCCTCTAAAATAGCAACCAACTTGTCACCTCCTTTCTCACATGTTACCCTCACCATAAATGTTCCTCCCCTTATTTTCTCTACTTTAACTTCCTGTTAAATTTTGTAAAAAAACATTAAATACAATCATCAATATCATTTTATTTTTTCTTGGATTTTAACTTTTATAAAATATATTGTTAGGCCTTGGTTTTGTGTTTGCTATGAGGAAATGATTAATTATGAAGAGAGTAAAAATAAACAGACCTTGTTATCTTTGACATTATTCAATAGGGTAGTGTAGTCTCTTCTGGTAGCTAACAGATTTTCATACTCTCTTTTGATAGTTTCCAGTGCAAGGTTTAGCTTGTGTATGTGTAGAAAAGTACTCTTTGCAATGGAATTTGTGTTAGTGTTGGCCTACAAAAGAAACCAGCAAGAAGTTGAGTATTTATTGAAAAATGAACATATGTAGTGATTACATTTGAGAAAAAAATAGATTGTTTTACATTGTTGTTTGAGTTGGTAAGGACTCTCAGAATTTGAAGTCTTCTGCGTAATGATACCCTTTTCTGAACCTTGCAAGCCATCTCTTTCTTCTAACTATTGTGATTTGTGATTTAATGTTGAAGTGTGAGAGTAGTTAAGTAAGGCATGGTATTTATAGTTGGTAAATGGAGTTTTGTGTGTGGTGGATTCTTGCCATTGGAATTCATAAAAAATAGACCACGGCTACTTTCTGTCTGTCGTATATGAAATGATGGGTTATTCACTAAAGAATTTATTCTCTTGAAAATGATGAAATTTTCATTAATCACTCTTAATTTCAACTATTTTACATGTAAAAGTAAAATCACTTAAAATATTGTCTTGAATCACTATTATAAAATTTCTTGGATCCTCTGTACCAAAAAGAATTCTAATTTTTTATTTTTTTTATGAATTAGTCTCTTTTCTTTAGTTACTATAACTAAAACTTCAAATTAGAAATTAATTTAAAATAAATATGAAAATGAATTTACATAGCTAAAATAACATTTGTCTGTAAAACGAAAGACAGAGCAGACAAGCATAGGATAAAAAAGTGAAGGACATATATACTGCATCGAAAATATAACAGTTGTGAATAATAATGATATGAGATTGACAGTGTAAAAATATGCATGGGAATGGATGTTGGAAATAAACCAATGGGCTGGGCTATGAGAAAGGATCAATAGTCTCAATCACAAATAGTATCTATCAGTATCAGTGACTGACTGAGGTAGTCAAGCATGTCCAATATGTACAAATATGTAATATGTTTGTATGAATTAATACATGTCTGTTCTTCACAGTTCACGGGCCTCTGTTTCTTTCCTTTTGCTTTCTTTCTCTCTACTCTATAATAATAATAATGCATATTACTATATTACATTCATTCCCATGCCAAAAACCTTCACTACCTTCTTTGTGGCTACAGTTGTATTATCACATGTGCTGACACAACTTCTGTTTTATTCTTTATATCGTTCCCTTTTTCGACTTCTTCACTTTTAGTTTTAGATTCGCTGCCTTTCTAACCACTTTCACTTCTTCCCTAAACTATAAACTTTGCTTTTTCAATATACACTAATTCTATGGCTTCAAAATCATTCAAAATTTTAATGATTATCGACTATGATATGTTTTTTAAAAAATAAATTAATTTTCTTTATAACTGAGACTAATATCTAATTAATATTTATACGATGAATTGAAATTTGAAAGACATATTCAATTACTTTTCATTTTTTTTAAATTGACATTATCCCAATATTAAATAGTAAAAGGATATAAATTATACTTTTGAATAGATAGTTGTTTATCTAGAATTTTGAATGAATGTTAAACACTATTAGCCACTATATTTTTCACATTTTTTTTTTGTAAAAAAGAAAAATTTTAGGTAAATTGGATGGGGAAAGCTCTGTAAGTTTAAGGCAGCCTCAACCCTGAAGGCACATAAAATTTATTTACAACTGCTTTGGAGTAAAGAATGTGCATTATATGCATACATTCCCCTCCTTTTGTCTCATTTTGCAAGTAGGCGCTTATAGTATTTGGTATATTAATTATATTTATTACAAATTTATTCTTTCAGTTTAATTATTTTAGAAAGAATTAGGTTTATTGTTAACTCGCTCGTGACCTAAATGTTGATGAACTTTAGAATTTATTAAATTTCTTCGCTGAAGATATCATTGATAATTGGTTCATAACAACTGATCATAAAATTAAAAATAGTTAAACCAAAATAATTATTGAGTTGATTTGTATTATTGATTATTGATTAATAATTTATAATCTGTCTCCCATTATTGAGGACTGCGTGCACTACTGCCCTATTTTGTTGCTATTGCATACATACATGAAATAAATCAAAACTGGAGCAGAGGTATATCGAGCTGACGGATAAGCGTTTCAGATAAATAATTGTTGATTGAGTGTGGTCTTTTGAATATCATCTCATTTTTGTTGACTTGGTGGAGATACTTAGAACCGTATGATTCAACCGGATTGTCTTTCAATTAAAATTGATTAATTGATTTAGTCTTTATATTTTTTTATGACATTTATAAAATGTATGAGAAAACTATCAAACACATTAATGTAATTTCACAAACTCATTCTTTAAATTCAATATAATTTAAAGAATCATAAACAACGAAGTCAAAAGCATAATCATGCTATAACAGATTTTAAAGTCAAAAGCACAACAAAGTTGTAACAAATTCAAAAGCATGACAAATTGAAAAGATATAAGAAATTCTTAAGTACAACAAACAACAAAACATATATATTTTTTTGGTATAAAACAACAAAACATATTAATTTGAGATTTATCTTACGATGAAGATCAACACAACAAAACAAACATTATTTGAAAGGTAACATTCATAATTAGAAGGGATCTCACGAATACATTAAGATGTAGTTCTAATATTTTTTTATGAAAAATGATCCGTAATTAGATAAGTCGTATGTAAAAATGGACAATACATTAGATTGAGCAATACTCAAAGAGAATATCATATCGTAAATTATATTTGTTAAAATAAGATGTTATTTTATGTCATTTGAAAACTACTAAATCGATTTATAAATTTTTTATTTATAGAAAAACCAAATTCAACGTCAAACATAGTACAAAATCTACATTAAATTTAAGATGTGATATTACACTTATTGCTCATTGAACTACCGGTGGTAACAATATATTGAGATATAAATCCCTTAACCAAAGAGGTTGATACTAGAATTGTGTATGTTATATTGTCATTTTTAAATTCTGAATGCGCATTTAGACTTTAGAGCCTATTAAATAGAATTTTTACTCTACCCATTACCAAACTAAATAGACACTTATATTGTAGTGTTAGAAATTTAAGTGTCAAATAGGGAGGTTCCAAATTAAGGATCCTCTGATAGAGAGTAGTGGGATAATTGACACTAACAAGGTTCCAAATTAAGGATCCTCTAAGGGAGAGTAGTGAGATAATTTTGAAAAATACATTAGTAAGATAATTTTGAATTTGTCAATATACTATAAAGTATACTTTTAATTTAACAGAATTTATAAAGTATATTATAACTTAGTGATGCACTCCTAAATAACAAGTGAGTATTTAGTTGTTTAACTGGAATTGTACATTTTTTATATATGCAATTTTGATCGCACTTCTTTTTCAAAAGGAGTGGCAACCAAATATAATTTTAAATTTATTAATATGCTTCTAGTTTTAGAATTTGTTAATATAATTATTTGAATCTATAAAGAAATTAGAGTAGATGATTATTAGCAATTCCTCCGACGCACAAATTAATTCATACCGACATACAAACATATTTTAATTCCATTTGAAGGAAACCGTTTGGAATAAACAGTAGTGTGATTGGGGTGATCATTCTCTAAAGCTAGAAATTGACAAATAGATATAACACTCAACCTGCCTATAAGGCAATTGAAATGACTTGTCTGTTAGTACTAAATTATCTCATTCCACTCCACTGGTAAGCACTGGAACTATAAGGCAAAAAGAAGATTTGGATTTTAGTAGTTGCATGTCTCCTTAAATTGCTCTTATTAGCCTTGTTTTTTTGTATGCACTAATACCTCTTTTTGAAGGCTATGCATACATCCTAGCTATGTAAAACAGGACTACTTTATTGTCCCTCCTTATTTTCTCCTGTATCATCAATGATACAAAATATTGTCCTTCCCATAGGTTGTAGTTGTCCATTTGTGCTCGACATGTCTCTCTCACAATTGGGAAAAGGAAGTTGTATTTGTATCTATTCATTGGCTTCTAGTGAAATGCTCTATGCTTTATCCTCTATGGAATCGAGACTCACATGCCCAAAATAATGGTGATATATATAGTAAAACATGTCAAAGGACATGGGTTTGTGCTTCGAGGAATTAAAATAAAATCACAAAAATGAGAGATTATATGTTACTTTACAATTTTCATCTAGGTTTTAAATAATGATCATGTTAAAGATTTTTCGATTTTGGCTATACAAATTATGTAGTTGTCGCGTTTTGAATTAATCACATGTAAATGGGTAAAATAATGTATAGTTTTATTCTAAAAAAAAAAAATCGAGATTCTAAGATATTTTTTTTTATGAGCATGTCTCGTTGCAATTGTTGTTACACCCGTAATGACGTTTTGTTCGGGACGTTTTTTTAATGATTTTTCTTCACTTTATTGAAATAAAAAATAAGCTAAATTGTATTTGTGGTACTTAACTTAATTTGAGTTAACGTTGGTCCTTTATTTTAATTTTAAAAAATAATTTGATTTTTATGTTTTAATATGTCAACAATGTTATCCTTTTCTTTTTGCAAAAATTCATTAAAAATTTCAAACAAAACCTATAAAATTAATTATCATCCTCAATATAATGCAAATTTTATTAAATTCATAACTTAAATCTTTAAATAAACTCATATTTTCATCTCTAACAACATCAAATAAAGAATAAATGACCAAATCGGGAAAAAAAAAAGATAAAGGACTAAAACGTTAACCGAAATTAAGTTAAGAGACCACATATGTAATTTAACATAAAAAAATGATAATATAAAACTGTAAAATAACTATAAATATAATAAAATAAAGCAATTGAAATACTCATGCATTTTGATTTATAGCACTAACTCGGATATTTAATTAATTGAAATTGATCTTATTAATATATGAAGTAAACAAGCACCACAATAGAAAAATCTTCCATCTTATTTAAAGTAGGGTTTTCATAGGGCCTGTAAATTTTTTCCATCTCATTCTATAATGTTATTACTTTACTTTATTTTATGCAGTTGTCGACGTTAAAAAAATCAAGATTTTAGTCAAAAAGAAAAAGACAAATCAGGATTAAATATGGCAATACAAAATGGAAAATTTTACCCCATATCTTTACAATTATATTTTCACCTCACATTTTACACAAATTTATCTATTTTATCTTCTTTTTTTTAAAAAAAGTAAAATCAGAAAAAAATATTTAACTCCCACAATCTTTTCTTGTGTTTCAAAAAATTTAAGGTTTGAGATTTTCAGAACACAAATATATTTCGAAAATTTTAATTTTAATTTTTTAGAACACAAATTTATTTCAAAAAATTTAGTTTAAATTTTTCAGAATTTTTTTTGTTCCGAAAAATTCAAACATTTTTTCACCGATAAAATTTTTATAAGTTCTTCGATTGTGCAATTGTTTTTTTGAAAAAATGATTATTTGATATAAAAAACTTGAAATTAAATTTTTTGGAACACATTCGTGTTTCAAAATATTTAGAGTTTAAATTTTTTTGAAATAATTTTGTGTTTTGCAAAACTCAAATTTTAATTTTTTTTTCAAAACACATTTGTATACTCAAAAACTTAAATTAAATTTTTTGATACACACTTTAATAATTTGTGT
Source organism: Cicer yamashitae (assembly GCA_037974755.1). Lineage (NCBI taxonomy): Eukaryota > Viridiplantae > Streptophyta > Magnoliopsida > Fabales > Fabaceae > Cicer > Cicer yamashitae. Next base: position 4,524,507 of record JBBPBQ010020323.1, on the reverse strand, counting down.
TTTTTTGTTAATTTAGTATGCCCATAAATTTTTCAAAACTTTTCTGATTATCGTAGGATATAAGATGAAATTTTCTACCAAATAAAAATTGGTAGAGACATTCTCAGAGCCCATAGTCTTATTAGTGGTTTCGGCCTATTTCTAACCAAAACGATAGACCCAAAAACAAAAAAAACACTACAAAATATTATACTATATCTATCTCTAGTTATAATCACCTTTAAAAAGAAAGTCTCTAAATACAAACCTATTTTAAATTGTTGTGTTTTTTTTTTTCCAAACATTAACTTTATTAATAGTATCTATATATCTTTTTTTCCAAAATAATCGTTAGATTCGATTATTTCATAGAATTAAGAAAAGATATAGAGAAAATAGTAACTTTATCAGATTTTTTTAATTATCTATTGGTTTATTTAAATAATCATAAATATATTATAAAAATAAAATCATAAATGAAAAGTGGGAGAATCATATATTAGGAGTAATTTGTATAGTATTAATTTTTGAATATAATTAAAAAGGATAAAGATATTAAAATTACTTTAAAAATTTAAAATGACAGTATTTAAAAAAAAAATATTTTTACAAATGTGATAATCATTATAGGATTGAGGAAGTATATATCTATCTTAAAATATAAAAAGTCAAATTAGACATATTTAAATACAAAAATTATTTTAGAATATTAATACATAAAATAGATGCATTAAATTTAATATCTAATTTTTTTTAATACATGTAAAAAGATGAATGTGTGTGGGGATGCATGTAGTATTGTACAAGTAAAAAAAACACTTGCACATACAATGAATAATGGGAAGGTTTTATCACGGAACATACTTACCACCAATGAACCCAAAGGCATTATAGTAAAACTTGATTCTCTCCATCCGCTAACCGTTGCCTCCGATCACCTCCCACCTCACCTCACTATTGAGAAAACGCTGACGATGGCCTTTAAGTGGACACTGTGCGAGCCTTACCACTACACTGTCAAGTCACGGTGCAAAGGAAGTTGCTTTTTCATAATTTTTAGTAAGTGTACTCATTCGTTTAAGTAATGACATTGATAAAGAAAATTATTTGTTCAAAGATTGTATTTAATTTAATTACGCAACAAACTAAATATCACATAGATGGGTAAAAAGTTTATAAATTGTGTAAAGCACCATTATAATGTATGAAGGTGTAGTATATTGTCTCTTTGATCTTTGACTCAGTCAAAAACTTAAATTAATCATCAAAATAGTTTTTGAATGATACAACTTACTACTATATAAAAGTCTTTGAAAGGTATATTTTATTGTCAAATAGTTCATAGTTAGAGATTAAACTAATTGACATTTTGATAATTCAATAACTAATTTGAGTTTTTTTGCTGAATCAATGACTAAAATGATAATATCATATACTTTCAGGGACTGAAATAGTGGTTTCTCCTTTATAAATTAGTTGTTTGAGTAAAAATGAATTAAAATTAATGAGATAGAAATAATAAAAATGAATGATTAAGATTTCGAGTCGTCCCCTTTCCACTATTTAAATATTAAATCACTATACTTACATAAAATTAGCTTCTTAGATTAAAATCAATTCTTTGACTCAAAATCTCATTTTTATAACAATGAATCCTAATTCGTCAATTTATCAGACGCATGTTAATATTCTATATTTGTATGGTAGATATTGAGCATGAACATCAATTCTAAGTCTGATTGTTACTACCTATTTTCTAATAGTGAAATAATTTATAAATTCAATTCAATAATGATCAATCAACGAAGAGAATTAAGAATAAAAATTAAAGAATAAAATTAATGAATAAAAAATCAACTTCAATTGCATAAATAGTATTCACTCCGTCCCAAAATAATTTAATCATTTCACACATATTAAGAAAAATGTATAAATGAAATAGATAATACTACTTTTACCAAATTATCCTTGTTTGGTATTGGTGAATTATCAATGTCATAAATGTATAGTAAAAGATATTGTATTCGAAATCGTGCAAGTAATATTAATTAAAGAGTACAGTTGCAAAGAAGTGTATTGAAAATTGAAATGATCAATTATTTTAGGACTTTTTATTTTATTTTATAAATGGATCAATTATTTTAGGAGAGATGGAGTAATAAGGATTCAATACTACATAAATTCAAAGGAGAACATCTACATCTTAATCAAAAGGAAATTAGTCTATGATTAAAATTATAGTAATAATGGAGAAGATGAAATTACACATAAGAAAGATGAAATGAATCTTCACTTCTTACTTTACCATTAAGTGCAATGTTATGCAGTTTTAAATAAATACATTTGTTCGTCTAAAAGTATTCTGATTTAACATGCATATTTCACCTCTTTTATAGTTGAATATATTTCTCATCTTATAGCTATATGTTAAAATAACTTTAAAAACATTATAATGTTATAATAAAATATGATTAGATCTTCTTGCAAAACTAATTAAATTTAATTATAAATATTAGGTACAAATAAAAAAAAAGTTTAAAGATAAAGAAGAGAACATGATAACATTTAGGCCCCGTAGGTCATGTTGGAAAAACCTACCCATTCACACTCACACCTATGTTTTTCGAGGGCTGCTTTTTGCAGCTCACCTTTTTTCTTATATACGCTAAAAGAAATTCGTTTATAAAATACAGTTATGCGGAAAATTGATTTCAAGTCTTACGAGCCGTAACTCAACCTAGCATAAAATGCATCCTAAAGTAACTCAACCAAGGAAAAATGCTACCTAAAAATTAAATCAGCAAGGAAAATGTTCCATATCAATTTCTATCTATATCAATTTATACTATTTGTATACTTGCACCCTCTTATATTGGGACTGAGACTCATTAATTATTGGGTTGTCATTTGATACTTAGAATACATGATTAATTAACAAATGATAAGTCTATTATAATCGATTAAAACAACTGTTCAAAATACTTTGTTGATAAATCAACATTTTGTATGCAACTTAATGTTATTTGTGCTACATTATTTTTTTTAGGTCTCACCTCCTAAAATTGTTTCCCTAATTTTTTCCCTCTACATAGCACACATATTATAATAGTTATGTTTGATGAGTTATAGGGAATTTAATTAGTCTCATTATATAAGAATCTTTTTGGGTTTCTTTTGCTAACTCATAAATTACCCACCACTAAAACTTATAATCTATTCAAATAACCTCCCAAATTACTTTGTTGACAAATCAGTGTTTTGTATGTTACGTAATTTTATTTGTGTCTCATCATTTTTATTTTTTTCTAGGTGTTACCTGCTAGAAATGTTCCCCTAACTTTTTCCCTCTACACCTTTTGTTTAGCACCCATAATAGTTATGTTTGATGAGTTATAGTGAATTTAATTAGTCTCATTATACAAGAATCTTTTCTGTTTCATTTTCATTTAATTAGTCTCATTATAATAGATGTTTGATCAGTTACAGAGCATTTAATTAGTCTCATTATACAATAATTTTTTTTCGTTTCCTTTGCTGACTCATAAATTACCCACCACTAAAATATTTTTTTGTTTATGGTTTCTCATCCACATGTACATTTCATGGAGTGTTCTACAATTTTCTGCGGTCACTAAACATTCTGGTGCAGGATCATTTTGGTCATAGTTGTATTGTAGCAGATCCATCATTCATTTAAACATTAGCAAGTCATGCACTCTTATGAAAAATATACGTACAACGATTCGGTCTTACTTAAGAGCAATATGACGACAATGAATGAGATTTGTTCATTGTCAACATCCCCTTAGTGTATAACACTCAATACTTACCCTCAATTAATTATATCAGTGTTATGCTTTTTAAACAACCGGTAGTTAAATCTTTCCGTAGTTTATTCTCTTCAACATATTTTATAATTCCTTTAAAAATATATTTTATAATTGTTTGATGTCATTGTCTGACTTTCTATTTTTCAATATTTTTAAGATAAGATATAATAAGAGCAATTATAATGTTTTCTTTGTTTGTTCCTTATTAAGCCTTTACCAAATTGTCAAATGTAAAAAACTTGAACATCTTATTCTAAAACTAAATTTTCTTTACATCATGTAGACATGAATTTTTTGTATTTATTATCTCTCTGTATTATTTTCTCATTACTTTATATCTTAAACTTTTATAGTTTTTAATATATTTACTCCTTATATTTTTTAACTTTTGGATATAAATAATTTGTTTTTCTTTAACTAATATTCTTTTGGATCCATTGAACACTCTTGAATTCTTAAACCATAAAATGATTTTTCTTATTTATCAATGAAAAATGTGAGATTGTGTAACTTCTTGGTGAATTCTTCAACTAGGACAAAGTTTATATTCAGGTCATTTTCTTTCTCCACTTAATTTTATTCTTCTTCTATTTCTCTAGCTTTTCTTTTTTTTATCTAAGTCTTTCAATTCTAATTTAACATGGACAGCTCAAGTTTCTTCTGGTTTAGGTGTTTTTTCATTATTTTAAATCTTAAATTTTGCTATGTTTACAATATATTTACTTATGATATTTGTTAACTTTTGGATACAAACCATTTGCTTTTCTTTGACTATTATTCTTTTGGATCCGTTAAACACTTATGAATTCTTAAATCACAAAATGATTTTTCTTATCTAATCTTTGACATTTTCAATTTCTTTATTCTTTTAGATTTTTAGGTCAGCTATATATGATGGATATAGACAAACACTACAATTCATTTTAGGCAATAGTTTACAATGTCAATTAGCATAACAAATTTGTTTTGCTAGCCGTTTGACAATTTCGTTCACAATTCACATTAATTGCTCATTTGGACAACCAATAGTATACATCATACAGAATGTCAGTTTTAATCAATATTCTTTTGGATGTAATGCTATAAAAAAATAATATATAAATTTGAAAAGTAGTGAAGACAAGATAACTACTCAATAAAAAATAGAAAGAAAAAAGGACAAACAATGAACAAAATACAATATCTTTAAACAAAAAAAACTATGATTGAAAAACTAAAAGCATATTCACTCTCTATTTTTCCTTGTACCATATATTTACGTACATCTCTATGATTGAAAAACCATCAATAAAAAACATAACTCCTACTACAAACTTAATTTCATATTAAGTCACTCTTAATAATTCATTACATATAAATACATCACACTATTTTAGTTACATTTTAATTATTAAAATGTAACAACCACCTTAAATAACCACAACATACACAAAAACATAATCATCACAACTTAAAAACCAATAATCAATTATAAATAGACAATCTAATTAGGTTTAAACCAATTTAAATAAATAAATAAATAAATATTGAAACAAAAATATTTTAATAAATCTTAGCAATATAGTTGATAACACGTTCAAATACTTTTAAATGTTTATTTAGATATTAAAAATAGTCAATATAAAACTTTTGTATTTTATTGTTGTTGTTGTTGTTATTATTATTATCATCATTATTATTATTATTATTATTATTATTATTATTATTATGTTGTCACATATATTTATCATAACAAATAACAATTAATCAATCTAATAAAAAAAATTATGTTTTGTTTCTCTTATTCGTTATCAATGCATATATTTACCGTAAGCATTGTTTCAAAATTTTTAAAATTTATAGAAAAAAATGTTAAAATTTTAAAAATTCTTACATAACTTATATACTTTAATAAAAATAGAGTTTACAATTATCAATTATATAATTTATTATATAAATCATAGTTAATATTTTATGTTCATGGACCATGAGGTGTCAGCTAAATTGTACAAGTTTGATATTGTAGATATAATTCAAATCTAACTCGAAACGGTTGTAAAATTGTCAGTAGTTCAACTTTGATTAATAATAATTTTTTCATCCCTAAAAGAATTGTTAATTTTTTTATGATTAAACATTTGCAAGACATTGTTTTTATCTTTTTTTTAGGAGTATAAGTACTCATTTAATTACACATTCTACAATTTCTTCTATTCCATTTATTCTTCTAATAACCATAAAAATTTATCAGATTAATACATTAAAAAAATATATACGTCACCTTCTAAAAAAATTAAAATTAAATCCGCGCTAAACTGCGGATCATATTCTAGTTATACTAAGAAAATAGAATCGTTTATAACATTCTAAATATATTTGCAAAAAATCATTCAAACATTTAAAAATTAAAGGACAATTAAATATATTTTATTTTAAAAATATTAAAATTGTTCGTAGAATAAAAATGTTATATTTAAAATTTTATAAGACTAAAAATATATTAATTCATTATTTTATCTAGAAATTAAAATAAAAAATACATAATTAAGTAAACAACCCCTGATTTTAGTTTTCCAGTTTTTATTGTTAAAGCATATAAAATTATCTTGAATGCAAAATAAAAATTTCACCATAAAGGATTGTTCGCATACAAAGGAATAAAACCATGCATATATTGAAGGACACATGCAAGCAAAATAAAAGCATTGTTCCATAGGATATTCCAAACCAAGCAAGCTATAAATAACGTTTTCAGTCGCCACTTCCTCTGTGTAACTTCGAAGTTGCAGTAGCATTACAGGGCGAGTTCTCCATTGGCAGGTAGCTAGCCACTATGATACATGCAATTGATCATTTCTTAGTGTGCAATCTGCCAAAGGAGATTTGCCCAGCGATTCTCCTGCAACGCTAGCTGCTTCAACTAAAACCACATTTTTTGCAACTCTGTTTCTTCACAAAGACTTTCTCTTTACTATTATTCTCTCCTCCTTCTCTCTATTATTATTTTCTTCTCATTCTTTCTGTTATTTCTTAAAATTATTTTTTTTTTTATTTTAATACTTTCTAATTTTGTTTGTGTTTTTTAATAAATTTAAATGGTTTTTTATATTTTAAAATTAGTTTTCATGTTTTTTCATTTAATTTTTTTTTATCATTTTAGCAAAAATTGAGTGATTTGTAGCGATTTTAACTGCAACTAAAAATATTTTTAAAAAACTTATAATTTTGTGACGGTCAAAATAGGCACAAATTTTTGTGAAGTCTTTTATCCGTTCCAAATTATATGTTTTCTATTGGAGTGGTATTTGGAATGGGGATACTTGAGTGTGGTAGTTGGAGTGGAGGCGTCCACTTCTGTCTATAGAGGAGACTTACTTGAATGAGCTTAAAACCTTATTACAAAAGGTGGTTGTGTCCATAAATGCTAATGACAAATGAATTTGGAATTTATACTCCATTAATATATTCATATAGTGTGGCATCGACGTACTTGTTCTACCCGTTTTGGTGGAGGAGGATGAGGTGCTTTGTAAGACAATACTACATAATTGGAGGACGACAATTCTGTAATAATGTTTTTGTATGTTTATGTGGAAATATTGTTAGATCGATTACCTACAAAGAATGCATGATAAGAAGTATAATCGAGAGAAACATTTTTGAAATTGCGTTTTTTGTTTTTGTCATGATGAATATGTAAGTCACATGTTCTTTTGCTTGTAATAGTTGAAGATCTTTTTGGGGCTGGTTAGATGTGGATGAGGTTGGAGGTATTGAAAAGTATTATTCAAGTTGGAACGATGACTAATGGTAGAAAGAAGGATAAGGTCCATAGCTTTATTTGGAGCTGTGGTGTGATGCTTATAGAGAGTTCGTAACTAAATACTATTTGAAGGTTTGGTGACAGACAAATCATGAAAGTCTTATTTGAGTATATGCATTTCTTGGATCTAATGTAGTTTATTACAATGATGTACTGGATTTGAATACCCTTATATTAGTTTTTAATAAATTTTTTGCTTATAAAAAATTTAATTAAGGTCGCTTTCTTTCCAACACAAAGTTAAACAAGGGCATAATGGTCAAATCAGTGCTCTGTTTCTAGTTTCAGCATATTAACTTTCAGTTTTGGGTCTTTTGACTTTACATCCTTGCTGGTACAAGTCAAAGCGAGTGTGATGTTTCTTTAGTGTTTTTTTTCCTTTCTAAATCATCATTTTTTTCTTCTTTAAACATGTGTTGTCATTTTATTATTTGATTCAATTATAATCATAAATTAATTTTTAAATTATTAAAATAGTCTTTAAAAGATATAATTTATTATAATAAAAGTTCTTGTAAGATATAATTTATTGTTAAAATAATATTTGAAAATTATAATACTATAAATTAAATTGACTGATATTTTAATAATTTAAAAATAATTTAATTAAATTTTTAGCCGAGTCAAGAAATAAACTGAAACTAAAATGATAATTTATTTTTTTATTTTTTTAAGTTTACTATATTCTATTCAGCCTATATATATATATATATACAAGGTCTTTATTTTTTTGGAAAAAAAACATACATCAATTAAAAACTAAGGAATCAAATCTAAAATGGACTGGCCACAAGAGAACAAGGAAAATCAAATAACCACACCTTATTGACACAAACCCACGTACAAAATCTGAAATCATATATTTATTTTTCAAATGCCAAAATATTATTAATAACACATGAAGTACAAGATCTATCTCAAAAAAGAATATGATACAAGATTATATCACCAATTAAAATGCAATACACCACAAAACCAGTCACCTAATTCACTCCCAAAACAAAAGCGCTTTAACCGTACACAAAAACAACAATTATCCTATTATTCCCAAACACCCTATGTGGAGATGTGCACCACCTATTAAAACCATACTGAAAGTCTTGATTCTTATTCCTCAACCACCACTACCATAGTTGTACGTGTTCATTTTTCAATCATTTGACTAATTTGTAATTGTAATTTATGCCCAAAAATCACACTTTTACGAGTTTTTCAAATGTGCAAAAAATAAAGCCAAATAATACCGAACTTATCGTTTATCCCTTTAACACTTCTAAGCAACCAACAAAAAGAATACTTTAGTTTTGACTTAGATAAAAGCTTGTTCATACATAAAACTAATTATAGGAGCATTTATATTAGTGTTTGGGGTCGTTAATATAAATTGACTTTAAGTACACAAATAATAATAATAATAATAATAATAATAATAATAATATGAGTTAAATATGTTTTTAGTTTTATGAAAGAAAAGAAAAAACAAATTTTGATTTTGGTCGTTATAAATTAATTTTAGTCGACACCACTAGTTTTAGTTTGTCCTCTAGAACTCTTTTAGTTAAGAGGAAATTATCTGGAAAAAAAAAAAGAGGAAATTAAATTCCCTATGAACGCTTGAAAAAAAAATCTATATGAACCCTCCTTTTGCAAAATAAAGTAATAATAAGATTCTATTAGTAGTAGTAGTCCCTTAAAAATATAATAAATCCAAACACCAAACTAGAGATATATCATTGTGTGAGCATATTAGAAATTTCATATTTAAAAAAAAATTTAATTGATAAATGTCGATATTGTTAAGTTAAACATTTTATTTTTGATTCGAATTTAACACTTCACAATTGTGTGAATAATTATAATGGTATTTATCATCTCTTCTAAAATAAAAACAAAAAATTCGGAAAAGGTGTTGATTTTTGCTGCTTTGGAAGGTCACCAATAAAAAATGCTACATAAATTTGGAGACATCATTGGAGACAGTATTTGACAATTTTAAAATTGATTCTGAAGCTAAAAAAATTATAATCAACTTACTGAATTAATATATTTTGTGTAATTAAATTCTTTGGTTATACTATTGTTAGTCAATTGTAACAAAAAGACCTAATTATAAAAAATCTATATAGTAATTAAGCATAAGTTAAATTTCTTGTAAAAAAAATATAACATTAATATAGTTTTTTTTGTTAAATCTATTTAAAAATCTATATAGTAATTAAGCATAAATTTTCAATTTGTCCATAAGTTTTATAACCGTCTATCATCTTAACACATTGATCATTTTTCATTCCATAATTGTTATATTTGCCTCACATCAATATAAAATTGTCACCAAATTAATCCTTTTAAATCACCATTTTATTATGGTAATTTATAAAATATATCTTTAAAAGACTAATTTAGTGTAAATAAAATGAAAATTTATTCATTAAACATATATTTTAAAGGTTAAGTTACTATGGAGATTTTTAAACTATTTAGAGATTTTTAAATAGATTCTTAAACTATAATAGGTTGTAATTAGGTATTTGAATTAATTTTATATTTTTTTTGTAATTAGGTGCTTCCGCATAATGGTTGACTAATAATACGGTAGCGGATAGACCTAAAATTATAATAAAAAATAATTCAAAGATTTGATTATGATGTTTTTAGTTTAAGAACTTATTTAAAATTTTTCAAATAGTTTATGTATCTATAAAATAATTAAATCTTTTATAAAATCATTTTTAATTTTACTTTGTAGTCGGTTGTTAAAATGACATTTGATTATAAAATTTTCATTTTAATTGTGATAGATAAAAGATGAAAACTAACTAAAGGGAATACATTTTAGAAAACATTAAAAATAATATTTTGAAATTTTTAGAAATACATTATCTATTTTTAAAAAAAATTATAATGACTTATTTAATATTTATTTTATCTGAAAAATGAAATAGAAAACATATAATTAAGTAAAGGAACCCTGTTTTTACTTTTCAATTTTTTCTAGTTAAAGCATATTTCAAATTATCTTCATTGCAAAATAAAAGTTTCACCATAAAGGATTGTTCGCATACAAAAGAATAAAACCATATGCACATATTAAAGGACACATGCAAGCAAAATGAGAGCATTGTTCCATAGGATATTCCAAAGCAAGCAAGCTATAAATAACGTTTTCAGTTGCCATTTCCTCTGTGTAACTTCGAAGTTGCAGTAGCATTACAGGGTGAGTTCTCCATTGGCAGGTAGCTAGCCACTATGATATATGCAATTGATCATTTCTTAGTGTGCAATCTGCCAAAGGAGATTTGCCCAGCAATTCTCCTGCAACGCTAGCTGCTTCAATTGAAACCACATTAATTCATTCTTTGAAACTCTGTTTCTTCAAATAGATGTCTAGAGTAGAAATGCATGTCATTCATCACCCATTTTCCCTTTCTATTACAGCCATTTCCCCTTCTACTTTCTTTACGATAATGAGGTTGATATTTATACTTAATTTAATTAACTTTTTCAACCAGTTTGTTTAAGATTTAAAAAAAATGATTTTGATTTTATATTTTTAAAAATAACTTTTATAAAAATTAACTTAAAAATAATAGATTTTTTTAGATTTATTTGTTACCAATAGAAAAAAGAAGTTTTGACTTCGAATAACTTAAACATTCATAATTAAAGATTTTAACATGATAAAAATCAAATTTTTACAAAAAATGTATTTTTTAAAATGATTTTTATGAAGAAATTCTCAAAATAGTTTTTCATTTTAATTATTTCTGAAATTTTATTATACAAAAATAGTTGTAGAAAATAAATGAAATACTTCAAATCATATTTCAAAATAAACTATTTAAACCAAATTTTTATCTGAAGCTTTATTTTTAAAATTCTTTTTGAATAATATTATAACAAAAAGATAAAATACTATAAAAAAAAATATTTTTTTAAAAATCTTAAACAAACGGGTCTTCGTTAGAATAAAGTTGATAGTTTAATTTGAGATCATTTCTTTAAACAACATCAATATTAACTTCTAAAAATATATAAATGAATTTAATTTTGATATATTTCAATAATATATTAAATAATTTCATTTTTATGTAAAATTTTATTTATTTTATTTATATGACAAACTTTCAATTGAAGAATATATTTATTTGTTTTATATTGAAAAATGTAACATCCACTGGTGCATAAAAGCACATAAAACAAATATTGTAACAAAAACATTTGGTATCATAGCAACCGGTATTGTAAATAGGAAAAATAGGTATGTTACTAATCAATGCATACAAATGTGATATTTTCCATGTGTTTAGGAAAAATATGTATGTTATGTCCATGTATAACATTTATTTGTAGGTGAAATAGATGTTATAAGTGATCATATTACAACAAATAACTAGTGTAATATGTTTGTTGCTTTCAAGAATGTTAAATGAAAATACATAAAAAAAAATTAAAAAAAAAACTCATTTTTTAAATGAACACTCTAACACAACTTAATGATCTTTTAAAAAAACTCAACATTTTCGATAGAATTAGTCTTACTTCCATACATCAAATAGCAGTAACATACATGATACATCAAACAAATAACAAAATCAAATCCACCAAACAAACCAACATACATGATACATCAAACAAACAACAAAATAGGTAACAACAATAAATAAATAAATAACCTATCAAACTAACAATAAAATCAAATCCTAAAATCAACACAAAAATAAAGAAAATTATACTAAAGAGAAAAGGAAAATCTGAACAAATTGATTATTTCGCTTTTCTCACTGCGATTTCCTATGACGGAGTAGACATACGTTATAGAGAAGGAACAGATGTGCACGGCATAGAGGAACGGGTGGGCGCGACGGAGAAGGGAAGAATGGTTGCGACAAAGGTAGAACAAAGGCGACCGAGATGGGAGAAACGGTAAGAACAGAGAAAGAGCAGCTGATTGCGAATTTGAGCCGACGAAGAAAGGAAAACGAATTTGAGGAAATAGGGTTTTAAAATAAAAGTTCTAGGGTACAATCAAAAATAGAATGTGTATCCATACTATGAATTTTTTGACAAATAATTTTGTTTAATTTGTTCATCTATGTATTACTATAATATCTATTAAAATTGACTAAATTTATAATTTTGGTTCATAGATGACATGTTGGTGATTTAATTTTGATAATACTAAAATATATTAATTTTTTAATATACCGTAGAAATCCCCTTTAAAATATTAACATGTAACATCTCTTTTTATAGGAAAAAAAACATAGAATATATATTAAATTAAAAATAAGTTTTTTTTCAATAACATGTCACACCTGTTTTTTTTTTATATCCGATGCAATATGTGATAATATATAACACTTGTTTCTATTAAAGACATATGTTATATTTTTGATTAAAAGATGTCAAAAATTTATTGAAAAAATTACTCTTTAACACATATTTTTTAAATAACAAGTGTTTTATGTTAGCACATATAACATCTGTTTTAAACTAAAACGAGTGTGATATTGTTGTTAATTTTTTTTATTAAAGTTATACTCCTTATAAAGAAAGTTTTCAATTATTTACAAAATTATGATCGCATAAATTTTTAACACTTATTTGTGAATAAAACTCATGTCATATGTTACGTGTCTTATACAATTTTCTTTTTTTATTTACAAAATTACCACTGCGTAAACTTATTACACTTATTTTTAATAAAATCGGTGTAATAGATGTAATTCTTATGTCATTTGTGCACTAGTGACTACTCAAGTGTTAAACCAATATAATTTGATCACTGTTCACAATTTTTCACCATAATCATTACTTATTTATATATACATAGAGAGAGACATGAATCCTTTTGTTTGATAATTTTTTTGTGAATAATGATTTACTAATCAATCGAAATATTGTACATTGTTGATCATAGATAGTTGTCTCATTATTTCAATGACGTAAATCTTATTTTGACGAATATAATTTTGGTTAACTTACACAAATGATTTTATTATTGTTTTGGTGATGAGAAAATTATTGATGGACTTATCTACTCAATATACATTTAGAGATAGAAAGAAATAAAGAAGGTGATGTGAAAGATTTGATATCTTAATAATGTGACATGAAGAGGTAGATAGAAAAAAATAAAGTATTGAATAGAAATAAATAAGACTTTTAAAATAAAATATTTATTTATTTGTTAGAAACGTGACTCTTATTACTATTCATTCATGTCTCCACTTATATGGGAAATAATGTAATTGTCAAAATAAAACTTCCAAATAAAATATAAATATTTAAGGAAATTTAACAATTAATTTACTTTAAAATTGTAGTTTCTTATATTAAGGATTAAAGAAATACTCAAAATATCTTTTTTTTTTTTGACTTGGATGAAGGAAGTATTACTAATTCATTAATTAAAGAAAAATATTTGGTGTACATGTATATGGGTATATACATAATGATAAATAATGTAATAAAAAGAATTATATTGTAAATGTGATTTGTTTATGATATAATAGAAAGAGAGATATAAATAAAATAATGTGTGGAATGAGTGTTAGAAAAATAAAAAGAATACCTATACCATTTTTGGTTAATTAAAGTCGCTTTCTTTCCAACACAAAGTAAAGACGCGCATACTTGACAAATATCATTGCGCTGCTTCTAGTATGAGCATAAATAACTTTTGGGTCAATTAATTGTGCCAAAGCGAATATGCTGTTGTATCTTCTTTCATATGTAGCACCACTCACAAGCAATACGTCTTGCATTCTTTTTTTGGTCAACATCCTGTATTCTTTTCAACCTACATATACAACTATACAAGGAATTTCTTCTCCCAACAAAAAGATCAGATTCGATCTCTATGAATATGAATACATACTCACATATACAAAATCTATCATTCTCCGTTATGCATGAAAGGCAGTACTTTAAGTCTGGCCCTATATATATATATATATATATATATATATATATATATATATATATATATATATTTATTTATTTATATAACCCGTTCATGCATAAAACTAAAGGGACATATATAAAATGACTTCAAGTACACGGTCGAATGTATAATAATATAAGTTAAATGTGTTTTTTAGTTTTACGAAAATAAACAATTTTGATTTTGGTTATTGTAAAATATTTTAGTGGTTTTAATCGATTCAAAATTTTAAAGTATTTTTTAATATCTACTAACAGCTTATTTACGGCTTTAAGTACTACATTAACTAGCATTTTTATCTATTCAATGTGGGGTGTATACGTTGTTACCCCTTCACAAAAACTTTATTGTAAGGTCAAAACTCGCATATAGTTTTATAATCCTAACGACATATTATATATTTTCCCAAATATAAATACGCATCTTACTACTCTATGCTAGTTTTTTATTTTGAAAATAATAAATATTTTCTTATTGTTAACACTTTCATAGAACATTATACCATAAAATATATATATAGGCTCTATTTGGTTAAAATTGTTTGATAATTGATAAGTTAGTTGATAACTGATGAACTTATAGTTATAGCGGATAATCTAATTGAAATGTTTGATGAAGTTAGTGTTTCAATTAATATAAAAATGTAAAATAATAAAAAAGGACATTCTTAATTCATAATAATTAAAACTTATATCAATTAATATTTTAAATATTTTACACTTACTTTTAATAATTTAAAATTTGTGGAAATTTATTTTTAAATTTATATCAGTTAAAATTTAAAAAAAAAATTAAATTTAATAATTTTAAATTTATTTTTAGTAATTTAAAATTTGTTGAAATTAAATTATTTTATTATCATTAAATTATTTTTATTCGCTAAAATTTATTTATTTTAGATTATAATAAAAAAAATTGTAAAGGTTTAAAATGAGTTTTAGTTAAAATAATAAGAGTAAAATGGATTTTAAAAAAATTACAAGCTATAAGCTCAAAAGTTACTTGAAACAATTTATCAAAAAACGTTATAAGTCAATGAAAAAAGTGGCTTAATTGTATTTTTAGTCTCCTATTTCACATTCACGAAAATAGTTTCCTATTTTAAAATTGACATTTTTTTTCTCAATTATCATATTTATTGTAATTTTGGTCCCAATCCATTTTTTTTTACTGTAATTTACAATTGAGGCTATAAATTCCCATTTAAAGGTAAAAAATTTGGGTTGAGACCAAAAGCAATAAATGTGATAATCAACAGACCCAAATGTTCGATTTTAAATTGAGGAAAATATTTTTGAGAGTATGATAAAATAGAGAAACTAAAAGTGCAATTAAGTCAAAAAAAATTATAAGCTCACGAGTAAGTGACTATTACCAAATAAGTTTTTTTTTTGTCATATGAGCTTAATTATAAGTTATAACTTAGTTTATAATTTATAGCTTATAAACAATAAGATATGTTTGATAACACTCATTTTACTATGAGCTTATAGCGTTTTTTGATAAGTTACTTCAAGTGGTTTTTGAGCTTATAGTTTACTATTTTTTGGCCAATTTTACCCTTATTATTTTAACTAAAATCATTTTTTTACCTTTATAACTTATTTATTATTATAATTTAAAATAAATAAACTAATTAATTACATAAATATATATATATATATCGGATTAATAAAAAAAATTAAATTATTAACTTTAAAATATTTTAAATATTAATTGCTATAAAATTTATTATTAATTAAGCTTGTTATTTTATTTCATTTTACATTTTAAATTCATTAAACCGCTAATTTTATTAAATATTTCAATTAGCTTATGAACTCTAAACTATCGATTAACAATCAACTTTCTTCAGCAATAAGTTATCTGTAAGCTATTAACTTGTGAGTTATCATCTAATTTATTCCAAACATAGCTGTACAATGGTAAAGATTGTCTTAAGCTTTTGGAGCTTGGAAGGCCATGAATGCAACCTATATGTACCATACAATGCTAAATGTGCGGAAACAACTTTTTATCTTTTTCACTTTACACTTTTTTTATGTTTGTAAAATACTTTCAATCGTCTCCGGTAAATAATGTTCACAAAAAAGAATGGTTCCAATATGGTTCAAAAGGAATAAAACCATATGAAATGCAATATGAAGGCATTGTACCATAGGATATCCCCGTTCTAACAAGGCATAAATAACGTTCTCAGTAACATCCTCATAATTGTGCATGAATGTGTTTTCCCACTTTGTGGCAGCATTACAGGGCATGTTCTCTTTTGGCAGATGAACACAAACTATGATATGCATTGCAAATTTGAGTGTGCAATCTGCCAAAGGAGATTTGCCCAGCAATTCTCCCGCAACTATTCTTCAATCAAAATTACGTTGTACCAGTATTGGTTCAATAATGCTAATGCTAATTATCTACATTCGTAATACATTTTCATGGTCTTTGACTTTAAGGATTTAATTTTCCAATCTTTTAAGCACGCATTTTATGCTAAAATTATTTTTAAACTTTTTTCAGTAGATTTTATTTTAATTGTACTAACCTTTTCATTTTATATAATTTATAATATTTTGGTACATATATAATTTATAGATAGATCAGTTGAAAGCATTATTAATTTATTATACATCTAAAGTTGAAGTTGAACCACTTTTTAAAAAAATTTATTTTTCCTTTTATTTTCGGCTGAGGTATCTACTACGAAGGTGATAGAAAAATACCAACCTTACGCGAGAAAAAAAAAAACAATTTTCATGATACTCTTAGATAAAAAAAAGTGTATATGTGGGTCATCATCTATATATTATATATTAAATTAACCAAATTATTTATATCGGTATAATTATCTTTTTAATTTAATTTTCCTAAGTTTAATAAATTATTTTTCTATTTTTTTATTTTAATTAAAAATAAAATTATTATCAACTCAGAAGTTTAGAACTCCTTCCATTTCTCTCGCGAAACCCTTCCACCATCGAAGTAAATCATTCCCTTCCGTTGTCCTTCCATCGTCGTGAGAAGAACTATCCACCGTTCTTCCACCACCACGAGAAGATCCCTTTTCTGTTTCATTCTCATTTCGCTTGTGTTTACGTCGATGTTGTCTTGGTGTCGTCGATCATGCACCGTCATTGCCGCGTCATCGTTTCCAGATTCGTCTTTGATTCTTAATGAACTAACGACGGAGATAGATGATGCAAAACAGATGAGAGAGATAGTGAAAAACGACAGAGAGATAACAGACAAAGAGAAGAAACTTAGTTATTTTTTGTATATAGTTTAATAAATAAATATTAATTATTTTAAAATAGAACGATAAAACTTCAAAATTTGGTGGTGTTAAATTTAAAATATGCGCAAACTTACTCATAAATGACATATCATTAAGATATTGATAATTTAATTTGATAATATCAAAATATCTTAATTTTCAAGTTCAACAAATATTGAACCGACACATCCAAAAAAAAATTGTTTTTTTCTTTTGCTTTATAAAGCATGTAATAGTATTTCCGGTTGAGATGAATGGCATATGGTTATTTCTCTCTCAATCATCTCTATTTTTTTTTAATTTTTAATTTTTTTTATTGGATTAAAAGTTTATATCATATATATCATGTATGTAAAATTTTACACAAATCTAAAATCATTTGATATGTTATTAAGATACATCAAAATTAATTTCTTATGCACTTTTATTGAACATTGTTAATTTTCATAAGTCTTAATGACATATCAAATTATTTTAGATTTATGGGAAAAAATTAATATGCATAATCTATATAATATAAATTTTCAATCTAACGGAAAAAAATTGAAAAAAATGTAAAATTAAAAGAAATAGAGAGGTTTGGGAGAGATTGAAGGATATTAGAATTGACATGATCCAAACTCCTTATTCAACACCTTATTTTTTATTTATCTTTTTCATCATGTCATTATCAATATATTACATCTATTACATTGCTATTTTTTTTTCTCTCAAGGTGTCTAACGGGTGTTTGTGTATGCACTAATGATTTTTCTAATTAATACCCGATCAAATAAGCACTTCTTCTATTGTGGTCTTGAAAATTATGGTGTTTATTCGAATAAGTTTTTAGTAAAGAATCTCCTTCTTCACTTTTATGGATTTCATTTAATAAATTGTATTAAATTAAATGAATGTTGTTAAAATGTAGTGATATAAAATTATTGGTGAAATCTAATTAGTAATATTTTTTAGGTGTGAGGTTGGAGAGATTAAATGCTTATGAGGTACTTACATTAAAACATTATAAATGCGTGATATGCGCGGATGGTGTAATATACTTAATTCTTTTTTCATTGGCATCGGTACCTTACTTTCTGCCTTTCATAACAATCTATGGTAAACCATCATTTTACATACCTCTGGTTTCAAATATAAAGAAAATTAGGGTCAAAGAAAATTAATATTTGGCCCAAAATTTATACTAAATATACCAAATATTTTTACTCTACTTTATTTATATTTGAGACTAGAAGGAATTATTGAAAACGCCATTATTCTCCTTTTATTAGTGATTCAATTCCAAGCAATTAATTAGTGTAATCATGTACTATGTACTTTGTGCATGTTTGGTTTCATATTTGGAGTAGTCAAAATCAATTTTAGAGGTACAAAATTGATTTTGGCATGCTTGAGTGTTATTGAATATAATTGATTTTGTCTCCAGAATTGATTTTAGCTTGAATATAGGATTTGTAGTTTTTGAGTCAAAACAATATTTTTTATACTAAAATTTATTGTTCAAGTCACTTTTATCTAAATATACAAAAACATAAATTATTTTACATTCAACTCAATTTTAATTAATAAATTTTACAGAATCAATTCATTCAAAGTCTTAGTCGTCGCAGAATCAAACACATGTTATATAAACTTTCCCTCTTTGTTTTTTTTCTTTTGGAAAGTTTGTTTTTCAATAGGATGCAATAATAATTTTCTCCTATAAACTCATTCTAATTGAAGTAATTATATTTGAGACCCATCGGACACCAAATGTGAGAAAGTTTTATCAATGGAGATTCGACCACGAGTTCACCACGTCGTAATAGTCTAGTCTCTTCCGTTAGAATCAACTCAAGTTGGTGGATATAAAGATTAACTATCTTCAATATTTATTCCCCCATCTTATATTAAGTGACTTATTTGTAAACAAAAAAAGTTGCTCCAAAATGAATTATCCTTTTTAATTTACAATGTGATATTAATTATTTTGTTTCAATTGTACCTTCTAAATAATATTATATACACTACTGTCAATTTAATATTTTTTACTCTACATTAATGGTAATAGTTAATACACCAATACTTAATAAAAATATTTTAATAAAAATATTATTTTATTTTTTGTTTATATTTTTTTCTGAATTCGGGTGAAATGGACAGTTGAGTCCATTCATTCCAAAGGGAATATAATAGAATTTTTGTAAACTTTTTTGTCACATTTATATGACAATATTACAAATTTAACAAATATTTATTGTTTAAATGACATTTTTACTTTCATAGTATTTGTCAATGCATTTAATATTTCACAACTTTCAATTATAAAAGAAAAACTAAATTAATGAGAAAGTGTGTGGATTTTATTTTTTCAATAACTCTTTCTTTTCATGGAACAAGTTTCTATAAAGAATAATTTAACGAATAAAATTTATTTTTTTTTATTACTTTGAAGCAAGGCCGGTCCAAGGACACTTCCAGGCTTAAAAAAGATTTATTTAATAAAGACCAAAAAGCTTCAAACTTTCCTTAAAAAAACTTCAAATTAAATATTTTATATATTATTAATTATGATACAAATTTATTTATAGTTATATGTTATTTCAATTGATAAAGTGTAAGGTTTTTAATCTTTTGTCTATGGTTAAATCTAAACTATGCAACTATTTTTATGTTTTTAACAATTTAAAATTCATTTTAAACCTTTGAATTTATTGAATCAATCTTGTTTTGAAAAAATTAAATAAAATTAACCATTTTTTAAAAATAGTGTTAGTTAATTTTTTATATTTATATATGAGACAGGAAAGATTACACATTATAAATTATAAGGTGCTCAACAAGACAAGTTTGACTATCACATAGCTTTACAAGTAACTACTATGTCCACATAGCTTTACAAGTAACTACTATGTCCACATAGCTTTACAAGTAACTACTATGTCCACATAGCTTGCTGCAAGAGAAGTCCAACATTAATCATGCTTAAGGGTATGCATTATATTCTGGACTTTTCCCATATCAGGAATTGATATTCAATAAAAATGTACAGGGCATATGCGTTGGACTATTCCTAGGGAACTTCCTTCTGTTTACTGTTGCTGTCATGGTCCCTATTGCATTACTAAAAGCTCATTGTATGTCCATTTTATGATATGTCATATGTCATTAGTTTGTTTTGTAGTTTCTCAAATTAAATTTTCAAAACCATATATGCTACCAAAAAAGTTTATGGTTCCCATTTATAAGAAAGTTGGTTCTGTACATGCAAAATATGCTATAATTGATTTCAATTTTCAAAGAACAGAGAAATATTTTTGGATATGCTGAAATAGGTAACAACATATAAGCCAAGTCTTAGTCTTGTGATGTCAGGTACAATATTTTCAACAATTGTTTGACAATGATTATATGAGATCAAGAAAGATATTTAAAATTCAAATTGAAATTTTGATATAAAAAAAAAAGGATAAATTGAAACGACAGAGGAGAGAGATAAAGTGAGAGCACATACTTCCCGGATCTTCCTCCTAAGCAAGTTTATTCTATTTTATTTTTTTTCTTTCACTTTTTTAATATTGTTATTCTAAGGTACTGAAAAGTTCAATATTGCTGTGCTATCTATGATACCTCCTTTATGTTAAAGTTTTCATTCTGCTCTTGTCAAAAGAAAATTTTATTCTTCCATATTTGTGAGTTGTGACCCTTTAAAGTGTGAGGGGCTGCTTAATGGAAGAACATATATAATAGTAATGCAAAGGATCTATACAAATTTCAGTGTTTGAAGCTATAGTAAGAGTTGTGTTATGTATATGCATGACATGTGCAGAAACAATGAGATACATAGGGCCTAATAAGAAAGATAGTAAAGTCGTATAGAAAGGAAAATGTTTATACTTGAGAAGGAAGTAATTAATAAATCTTATTGTACAAGTTTGGTGAATTAGCATGCATACTGTGTATGTCATGTATCTCAGATTTGAGTCATTTTATTAGATAGAGACCATAATGTATGGATGGCATACTTGCAACAACTTGCTCATGACAGAAGACAAAGTATGTAAACACTAGGCAACTATTGTACCCCTCTTTAAAGTTGTGCAAGTAGTGGTGACCGATCTTGCATAAAATATTAGGGGGAACGACGAGTATTAACTAAAATATTATAACTGAAATTCATATAGTTTAATCAAAGATTCAACATATCATCAATACAAAATAAACATATAATCCATGAAAACAGACATTTATATCGAATTAAAGGTGTGTCATTCGTTTTCCTAAAGACTTGAAATCATCGATAATTGAATCGAAACTAAAGCTTTCAGTTATTTCTTTTTCAATATAACGCATCATATTATCAGCAAGAAATTCATCCTCCATCTTGCTACGCATTTTTGTCTTGATAATCTTCATTACTGAAAATGATCTTTCTGTAATAGATGTAGAAACAGGAAGAGTTAAAATAAGATGGATTAGCGAAGAGAGTGTGAGCAAAAAATTGAGGGAAGAGAGGGAGAGAGGCCCGGGGAGGGAGAGGGAGAGAGGCGATGTCAAATAAAATGAGTTTCTCCAAATCCATTCAGAATATTTTAGTAACTTTTCACTATTATTTCGGTATCCTATCGTTATTATTTATTTTTTTAATATTGGAGATGTTGTGCCCACTGTGTGCAAGAATAATCATCATTGGCCTTCATTTACAAGTTGATCCTCAAAATTAGAAGGGTTACATAACATATTCCCTTAAATTTATGAATTATAATTTAGTCTTTTAGTTAAAGAACATAACATAATTTAATCTTTCGCTAAAATATCTCATTAGAAAATATGCATAAAAAATCAATGAAAGACCTACATGTTGACTTGAATGAACTAACATAAAATTTTTAAAACTGCGATCGTAAATGTTGGATTCAAGTGTGAGTGATTAAGTCTCACAACGACTATGAATGTACTAAACATTGATATATAATAGAGTTGATTCATATACCTAATGTCTTAAGGTACTTTATGAATATGTGATGTCAAAGTCTCTTAATTGTGGTCTTAGAGCATTTGACTCGTTGTGCTCTTGTGTCCCGGAACAAACGCATTCACAAAGTCGGACATTGATGGTCGTTCGATCAAATATCGAATGATTCATATTTAAATTCGGTATTTTAAAATAAAAAATAAAAAATTAAAGTGTACTCTTTTAGACCGTCTAATCAAGATACAGCGGCCACTAATATTTTCAACGGCATGATTGCACAAAATATTAACTGCAGGGAATCCAATTTCCTTGGAAATACATATGTGATGTGATAAATGTTTCACATTGGTTAATAAATGAGTTAAGTGATAGTAATACAAATGTAAAGACCCGCATATTATACATTTATATACTCTAGATTTGAATCTTTGTCAATGGACAATCATAATAGTTTCTACTTATTATCCTCAGAAAATTTCTGTCAAGTGATTAAAAAATTCTAATTGTATAATAATGTGGTTTTATTGTTTGGATATATTTATTCAGTGCACCAGCAAGTAATTATTGTTCCAGAGATGCAAATGTCTAATGCCAGATAAATTTGCAAGCCTTTGAGATTATTTGCTGTCTTCTCCTTTACAGCATTTGTAATTGAACAGAAACACATACTATGCGAATATATTTAAACTGGAATATTATTGAATGATAGGTTTTTATATAAATTTGATGAATTCTCAAGAATTGATATTAATACTATAGAATAAGATTTGTGCAGTAATATGCTCACTAATAAACAGTACATTTGCAATTCAGCAATATTGCAAATAGATTCTTTTGTTCTTCAATCTTCAAATGACACACAATTAACATTCTTCAAAATATCCATCTACCATGAATTCAAAGGAAAAACCATTAGTAAACAAGAAAGAAACTAAAAATGAAGTTGATTTATTATATTGTAATACCACAAAAAAAGTAATTAATATGATGTATTAGTCTTAATCAAAAGCTGTAAATAATGGCAGGGCAAATCTCCTTTGGCAAACCAGAAGCATGGATGTTAAAGCTTTCTACTTTCTCTTTGCTAAAGGAGATTTGCTCTACCATTCCTCAACAGCACATATATGACATATCACACTTCTAGCTCCAATTCTGTTTGAACAAAATGCAAGTCTTATATATTGATAGCTTTAAGCACCTAACTTGGATATGCCACTCAAAAGGAGTAGTAGCATGCAACAGCATATGCTAGCACAATTCCAATTTGAGGTTCTTGTTATTTAATTCATTGTCAATTCTTTACAAAATAAATCAAGGACTTGTCTACATCATGATTTCTTCTTTCTAGATGCTTTTTTCTTCTTTTTGGTGGAAGGGGGGAAGCATGGTCATAAAGATAAAATACTTTTTGCTATATACATTACATGCATGAATTAATATCAGTATCTGTGTGTAGTTTTTTAATGTAGAAGTAATTATACCTTCCATATGAATGGAATTTACTTTTGTGAGAAACCATTTATGTAGAAATTTGATATATTTAATACAAGGATTCTAAAAAGAAATATATATATACACTATAACAGTAAAAAAGACCACATGATGGAATGGACCACTTTGTTAGTAAGAATTAATGACTAGTTGCTCAAGAGAGAGGATGTGCTTGGAATATCCTTTGGCTTAATTAGTATGCATATGTGTGCATGCATGTCTGTGTTTCTATTAATTATCAACAGCAACGGATTTTCTATTATATATATAGAAATGGAAAACCAGAAATTGTTCATCATCAATGAAAACTAAGATAGGTAGGTTGTTAAGGAGTGGTGATAGTGATAGTCATAGTGATGTGTAGGTGCATTACAGGGCAATGACTTCTTTGGCAGTAGTTAACTTATTCAGAAGATGAATTAGTAGAACAGAACAGAACAGAGAAGCTAATGTATAAACTCACTGCCAAAGAAGATTTGCCCCGCAATTCACTCTTCCACGCCTTCATCTATTTTATCAACAAATTAAGGTATTTTTATTTTTATTTTTTTTGTACTCAGGCCTTGGATTAAACCAAGGAGGGCCCAAGATACAATAATTTATTTTATCCAATTATTAAATAACTAACAATGATGTTTCAAAGCAAGTAGTCATATTTGTGCTCGTACTTAGAGAAAAGGAAAAAAAATGATATTGTCTCAAAATTGTCTTAATGTAGAGCTAATTTGTTCAATAATATATAAAATTATAGGATAAATTTTTTATATTGAGTATAATCTAATTTCTGTCTGTTTACTATTATAAAAAAAATATGTTTTAACATTCTATTTTATAAAATTATATTATTTCTTAGAAGTTACTGAAAATATTTTTTAATATGGTCAGATTTTACAACAAAAAAAAATTAGATTTTGATTATTTTTTAAAAATAGTTATATATAAATATTTTGAATGAAGCAACTTATTTTTCAAGGGGCTCACCGCCTTGCTGAAGCAATTTAGCTTCTTTGATCAAAAGAGTTTCTTTCTTTTTTATTAGAAAAAAGTTATGGAGATTTTTTTATATGTTTTGGTATGGTTATTAATTTAATCGATCATAAATTTCTCAAAGTTTAATATAATAATAAAAAATATGTTTTAAGTTAAAAACCTCACAAAAATATCTAAAAATATATATCAAATTTCTTTTTTTTTTTTATATACGTGAAACTGATACTTGCATTACTTCGACGATGAAAGGCCAAAATATGCAATTTGATAAGATATAAATAATTTTTGAGAATATTAACTGGTATATTTATCAATTTAATATGTATCAGTATATTCTCTTTGTTAAAAATAAACATACATCAGTATATTTTGATCTTTAAATTAATAATTAAATAGGTTAATAATATCAACAAAAAAAAAACTAAATGAGTTGTTATTTAATATTATTTAAATAACTATAATAATTAAATATCATCAAAAGTGTCAGCAAAATAACATTTAAATTTTTTTGAATTAGTTATTACTAATAATAGTGAATGTTTAATATTTTTAAGAAAAAATATAGAAAATTAATATAATGATCATTAATTTTTTAATTAATAAAGTAATTAGCAACTTTCGGGTTTTTTATTTTAATAACCCAATTTTAAAAAAAAAACTAATATACTCCCTTTTGAAAATTATATACTGAAATACTCTTTTATTGACTTAGCTATAAGTCGTCATTTGCAAAGGCGATTTTTTTAAGGAATTTTTTTTCGTTGGACTTTGATGTACTTAGGAAAGTTGTCATTCTAAAAGGTGACTTATATGTATTTTTGGAAAGGCGTCGTTTCAAAAGACGATTTGGTGTGATTAAAGAAAAAAACGAAAACAAAAACAAAATCTTTAAGAAAGTCGTCTTGCAAATTCGGACTTCCTTAAGAAAATCGTCTTTGCAAATGGTGACTTCTAACTAAATAAAAAAAAATTAGTAATTTAATATATAATTTTCAAAATAGAATATATTGGTAAATTTTTTCTAAAATTGGGCTATTAAAAAAAAAACACAAGCTCCCATGATTTTTAGTTTTTGTAATTTTGTAAATAAAATAAAACTAGTTAGTGATTAGAAAATTTCGGTCAAGAAAAAACTTGAAATGGCCTAAGTCCTTATGGATGGATTTGACTATCTTACGAATAATTTAATTGATTACATCAAAAAAGATATTACAAGTTTAATTAATACAACGTCAATTATAGATGAATTTAATTTTGCAATACGTTATCAAACTCAATTTTTTTTAAATAACTATTGTCAATTGTTATTTCTATTATATTATATTGCTTTAATTTATATTTTATATAAATTAAAATCATTGTAATTTTTTTTCCTATTAATTAAGTTTAGTATTTTACTTTTAAAGATATATTTTATTTTTTTCTTCAAATAATTGCTAGTTCAGCTAGATGATAAGATAGATTTACAATTAGCTAAAATATCTCCTCTTATGGCAGCACAAGAGGAACCAAGATCCACTGGAGTCTTGTTATAGTTTCATAGTGGACAGATTGGAGAGATAAAGATTGAGCCACTGGTACTCTATGCTGGACATGGATGTGAGGGTATTGCACAAGAAAATAAATACTCAAACAAACTACTATGTTTGTCGGTATTTTTTTTTTTTTTATCAAAGTACCCTTGTGAACTTAATGTAGACATAATTAATTCATTATTTTGATTTGACTTAATTAACCACTCATCCGTGTCCATCTAAATCAATATTTTATTTGTATCTCACTATATGAGCATTAGTTGACAAACGTGTATTTCACTATAGTTTTACAAAGAGAAAGGAAGGTTGAATTGAGAATTTGAAAATAATATCAATAATATATTTGATAATGATCTCTCTTGTCTTTAATATAAAAAGAAATTACAAAATTCCTAAATTAATAAATTTATATAATGTTATAAATTTTAAATGGTTCAAATACATTATAATAAGACGTATCGAGCAATTCGTGCAACTAAAATATTGAGAGACATGGAGCTCCTAAATAAGGAGGGTTTCAAATTTATTTTATAATATACTCTAACATTTGAAAAAATTACATTGATATCATTAATTTTGATATCAATTTTATAAATTGAACACTTTAAAATTTTATATGTTCACTTTATGACTGAAATAGATATAGTCAAATAACAAATTTTCTGCCACTTGAGTATGTGACCGTAGTCGTAATTTATCAGACGCCACTATCCACTATCAAATATTAAAATCTTGATATTAAGACGACCTTTCATGATATTAAGTGAATTTCAAAAACATTAAGACGACCTTAATCATGATATTAAATATCTTATTCATATCAAGTGAATTTCTAATAAATCTAAATTTATTCACAATTTTTAAAAAATATAACGTTAAAAATAAATAAATAAAAAGTTTAACAATCAATACATATTAAAATGTGTAATTTTATAATTGGGACAAAAACTATACCAAATCTTTTGTTTATATCAAAGACCAAAAGAGGTACTTATTTTATCTTTTAAAGTGATTGTTGATTTTACACGAGTCAAATCCGATATTATATATATCTAATAAAGAAAGGCATGTGACATGCGACACGAGTCTACCGATAGAAAAACGCAATATTCTCGTTCTTGTAAACAAGTCGCAATATTCTCGTTCTTGTAAACAAGTCGCAATATTCTTATTCATATATTTACCATAACGTGTAAGTAACACTTTTATAAAAAAGAGGGAAAAAAAAAACACGTTCACAAAAAAGAACATCACGTGCGCAATCAAAATTTAATTTATATATAAATATTTTGTATAATTTAAGTCAATCATAATAATCATATAAGAATTTTTTTTAATTAAAATTATCCCTAAATTAATTCCTTTATATAGTTGTGACGTGATGTAATATAAAAATTTTGATATTGATAATATATAACAATTAAATTTATTATTTTTTAAAAGGATTATTACACCTTAATTTAATCTAAAATTAATTTTTTAACCAAATAGAAAAATTATTATTATCTTTTAATTAAAAAATTATTCAACAAGCTTGTTTTGAATTATGATGATAGTCACCAAACCAGATGTATTGTTCACACGTGACGTAAGTAGAAACTATAAAATAATTTAGTGACACATTATTTTATAAGAATCGTGCTTTCATTAATCTAGCGTGGCTTAAATTTTATTTTTATTTTTAGAATGAAGGAAAAGCACAGTGAATCTGAAATTATTTTAAACTGCCGAGATAATAATAAATCGTTAGGGCAACAAATAATTAAATTATTGATTTAAAAATGGTACAATATAATGTAATAATTATATAATTTATATATACTTTCAGTGTAAATAATTTGCATATTATCAATCAATCACAACCGTTAGATCGACAAACACATAGATATTTAATTTTTATTAAAATTATCTTTACAGTTATTCCGATAAATAATTGTGATATGTTGAAAATATAAAATTTTTTACACTTTCAGTATATAACAATTAAACTCATGTGATAGGTAGAATGGTTCTAATAGAATGATAGTATAAATATATATATATACATATATATCTTTTTTTGGTACAACTCAATGTATATCTCCTTTAATCTTTTTTATTTTTTTGACAAAGTGTGAGTTAATTTATTATACCAGGATAAATTGAATTATATATAGTTTATTCATTTTTCAACCCAATAATCAAACAAAACATTTTGAGTCAAAAAAAATCAAACAAAACATTAATTAACGAACTAACTAGATGCATATAAATAATTAATTTAAATTAAACTTGAATTAGTTAGGAGTATTTTTCTTCAATCACTTGCTAAAACAAAAATTTATTATACTTTATTTATTTTTTAATAAAACTCAGAATGATCAGAACTCATTTATTTAGAAACGAAAATTCAAAGTAAAAAATAATTAATCATATTTTTAGTTTATATTTTATTTAAGGCTAAATATCACTCGTGGTCCCTTAATTTAATTTCAGTTAACGATTTAGTCATTTATCTTCTTTTTTTCCCGATTTGGTCATTTAAATTTTTAAATAATTTCAGCGTTACCCTTTAAATGGAGTTCCATTAAGAAAAAGTTAAAAAATTCTTCCTCCGTTTTTAGAAAAAGTTACCCTTTATGTTTTGGAAATATTTCAGAAAAATGTTCAAAGTTTGTTCTAAGTTTAGTAGTAGGATTGATTTTTTAAAACTGAAGCTATGGAGTATTTATACTCCATAGACATCACTTCAAATCAGTGACAATCGTTCCTAGAGGTTTGATGAACATATACAATGATCCAAGAGGGATTTTTTAACTTTTTCTTAACGGAACCCCACTTAAAGGGTAACGTTAAAATTATTTAAAAACATAAAGGACCAAATCGGAAAAAAAAAAAAAAGATAAAGGACTAAATCGTTAACCGAAATTAAGTTAAGGGATCACGGATGATATTTAGCCTTTATTTAATTCGAGATTTCAACTCATCGATTTAAATGTGAGATTTTGATTCTCTAATTTTTGAGATCTCTAACATTTTATCCACATTTAAAATTGGGATAAATATCTTGATTGTGTATTGCACACAAGAAGAAAAAAAATAGAGATAAATATGAGATTTAGGGCTTGTTTGATTCGCATCCCAAAAACTCTATTTTAGTATTTTAAAATTTAAAAACTAAAAAATTTGTCTGGATTACTTGTTTTTAAAAACTGTTTTGTAAAACTATTTTTAATATTATACTTTTTAAAACTAAAAAAGCAAAACAGATAAATGGTGTTTTACTTTTAATTTTTCAATTTTTTTAAATCTCTAGTCAAAAACTGTTTTAAAAATTGGAGTTGACAACCAGATTTTTTTTAAATTTTCTTTTTAAAATAATTTTCTAAAATTTATTTATAAAATAGTTTTTAAAAACTAAAAAATAAAACACAAAAATTTTGAAAACTCCCTAAAGTTTAATTGTGTATATAGTATTCAATAATTTAAAGTCACATATGATTTATATTTAATTAATATTTAAATAGTTCAAATTTTGAATATTTTTTAAATGTAATTTAAATTATGTTGGATTGATTTTGCCTTAAAAGCATTGATATCCGCATTTTTTTCCAGGTACCAAAGAACTTATCTTTCAAAGTTTATTATAATATGCTTGTGATGAAATGACATGGATGCATGTTAGTTAGTCTCAGTCACCTAGATAATGTGGCGCGTCATCATATCACTAAATTTCTGGCTCAACTTCACATGTGGATAAAATAAAGATTTAAAATTCCAAATTTCTAAATTTTAGTAATTGTGTGACCAAACTGATGAATGAAATCGAAACTACAAGTCAAAAATATAAAATATTGATTAACAAGTGATTGAATTTAAATAATTAATAAACTCAAATTAAAGTCAAATTAATCAATAGTAGTTCAATTACTAAATAAAATAATTATAGATTATATTTTAGTTATCTTTTAACTAAACATTATATTATCTTATATTTTTCTCTAAAAATCAAAGAATTAAGATAAAAAAAAAAAATATTTGACTGTTATAACTAGTAACGTCAATAAGCATTCTTGTTGTTGCGGAAGTTTTGAAGAGATTCCGATATTAGTATTGTGCTTTTAAATAAGTTTGTTGTGTTTAATTATTATTTAATGTTAGTTAAAAAATTATATCATCAGTCTATCACAATTATTTATAAATTTAATTTTAAAAATAATTATTGTAAAAATTAAATAATTTAACCGCAAAAAAACATTTTCTCTAAAAAAACATTTTCACTCGCAAATACATACTTTTATTAGCACATATTGGCCTATATACATTTTGAATTTGAAACTTGATTATTAAGAGTAGAATATTTTATTGTTTTTTTCAATTCATTTTCAATTATTTGTGGTCTCCCTCAACTCTCAAGAGTCAAGGGAATAAGATGCCAATATCTGTAAACATGTACTAAGTGATCTTGCATTCCGAAGTTTCTATATTTGAAAAGTTAAATGCCAACTATTGTGAGTCAGTAATATAGGCAATTCAACTTTGTGTAATATGGAAGTAACAAAGCAATTATTGCTATTGTTAGAACTTAGACCAATCAATTTTACCTAAAACTGTTTGGTGCAATCATTAACCGAACAAAGAGAGATGTGTAGGCATCTAGTATTATTATTAGCTAAGATAATGTCAAAAAAAAAAATTCTAACATTCCTATATCTGTGAATTTTGTTGAGTAAGATACTCTAAATCTAACTATTTAATAATATGTCATTTTGTTATATTTAATTATTTTGAATAAATTTTGCCTTTAGTGTATTGGTAGCCAACAAATTTTTAAAATATCAAAGAATTTAAAGAAAAAAACTTGTATTGGCTAAGTAATGTCATGTCCAAGAAAATAGATAGACATTTGTGGTTGATTAGTGATATTCGCCTAAATTATATCTAGCTCTTTCTAGTAACATCCATATATAATTCAATGTTTCACCTCAACAAACCTTTTGAATTTTTTTTGTAAACCTTTTGATTTTACCTCTTCAAAAGCCACCTCATTCCAAACAAAATTTTCTTTTTAAGGAAAAGAAAAAAAAACACTTTTACTAGGAACAAAATTTAAAAAAATTTAAAAAAAATTATGAAAAAAATCATAATTACACTATTCATCATTTATCTTATTTATATGTAGCACTTAGATTTTTATTTTAATTTATTTTTTCCTTTAAGTCATTTATATTTTAAAATGTTTACAAAGTTATTTTCTATTTTTTTTTTCATTAAGATGTTTTATCTTTTAATATGTCTAAAATATTATCCATTTAAAAATGTTGACATGTAATGTTAAATGCTTATTGACAGGTCAATGTAGAATTATTATTACTATTTTTCGTTTTTATATATAAGACTTTAATAATTAAATCATGAAAATTAAGGAAATTGATTGTAATGTTAAATTTGTTGATAATTTAAATTTTATTAATTTATCATTGAACGAAGAGAATCCGTTTAATTAGATGAGTTTGTAAGGAAATAATTAAGGGTAGAGACAAATATAGTAATAATCTTATATTTTGCCGGAAAGAAATGTAAATGTTTTAAGAGATTAATGATAAGTTCTTAAATTTTTTAAAAGACAAAAAAAAGTTCTGGTATTAAGATTAGTCAACTTAGTGTAGTTTTGGCAAAAGAAATGTGTCAAATTCATAACGTGTGATGTGTGAACAATTGGTTTGAATCCTCGTAATTTGATACTAAAAACGAAGGGCAATATAGTCAAGAAACAGAGTATATATATCACTAATTATCAACATTGTTTAGAATAATTACTTCTTGTGCTTACATTAACACGCTATTCACAAGGTTTTTCTCTCTGCTAATTTTCCATAGCCGCCAAATATGGAACATGATTCTATCTTGAACCTCTTTGATTCTAATTGGTTTCACCTTAACATTTTGAAGAAATCAAATTCAACTTCATCAACAAGTTCTGAAGAAAATCTAGAAGAACGTTATCAGAAAAATGAAACATCATCAGAATCAGAACCAAAACTCACACGGATCCGAACCCTTCATAACAGATCCATGAGTGATGACCAATCTATGAAAAGCTTCAACCTTGATTCTCTTTCACCAGACTCTGTCTTAATCTCTTCAAAGCTTCAAACAATTCTCTCAGGAAAAGAAGTAACAGACTCAGAAAGTGATGAAAACTTAGTACCAACAACACAAACGTTGTTACCTAAGAAAAACAACATCATAAAAAATGTTGTTGTTAAGAAGAAAAGGGAAAGTAAGAGTTTATCAGACCTTGAATTTGAGGAGCTAAAAGGGTTTATGGATCTTGGTTTTGTTTTCTCAGAGGAAGATAAAGATTCAAGCTTGGTTTCAATTATTCCTGGGTTACAAAGGCTTGGAAAAAAAGATGAAGAAATTGAAAAAGAAAATGTTTTTGATGAGTGTTTGGTTCAAAGACCTTACCTTTCTGAAGCTTGGGAATTTCATGATAGGAGAAAAAAAGAGTACCCTTTGATGAATTGGAAAGTTCCTGCTATGAATAATGAAATTGACATGAAAAATAGTCTCAGATTGTGGGCACACACGGTTGCTTCCACTGTTAGATGATGAGATGATGCAGTTCATATTTGCATAATCTATTTTTTTTATTTCACATATACTTTTTTGATAATATCTTTGATATTGTTTGGTTTATACTTTTAGTTTTAGGATAATAATGCAACATTTATTTCTCTTTAGTATTTCCTTGTTAATTTTTTCTGGAATTCGGTATTCCATTGTAATTTGTAATTATAGACAGAAAGGAAACAAATTTAATTCAGCATTTGAGATCTTAGATAATCTATGTTGTGGAATATTGATGGCAGGTAATATTTCTAGTTCTAAGTAGTAGGTTGATTGGAGACAAAATTAAACTTAGTTTGGTTTGTTCAATCTCTCTGGCTATGTGTACAAATTTAAAATAGGCAATCTTTGCTTAATTAACTAAAAAAAAAAATTAGGACCTTAACCCGTGCTATACATGGGTCAGGTAAAAAAAAATACTTATGAAAATTGTTTACGAATAAAAAATAAAAAATAAAAACTATTTATATATAAAATTAAAATAAATTACAATTTTATAAATTGAATACAACTTTGAATGAATATTCTTCTTTAAATTTTGAAATACTTGTTTATAACATACATTCAAAGTGATATTTATTTGTTGATTTTGATTATCAACAATAAATATCTCTAGATTTTTTTTAGACATTACTCTTGAGAAGATAAAATATAATTGTCCATCATAGAAAATAAACTGTGCTAGATAAATTTTTACATGTTTCAAAGATTGTTTCTAACTTTTATAAACATTAATTGCAAATAATAACACCAAAGAAAATTGTTTTATTTGAAATTTGATGGAACCGTTAATCGAGGTATATATAGACAATGATTCAAATTTTGGGTGATTGATTTTGAATAACGTGAAATCGATATATCAATAATAGATGTCAGAATTGTTTGATTTTGACACCAATATAGAAAAAAAAATTGAATCAATTTAATTGATTTGAATTGTACTTTCATTTCATTGAACTATTAGTTTGATGATTACACCTTTAAGTAATACGAGTAGAGATATGCATTGGAGGCCATTACTTAGAGACAAGTTTTAACTAGTTATTAAGGTGGTTCATTATAAATTAGTACTAAAAAATTGTTTGAAATTTCAACAATAACTACAGTTGAGGCTCATAAATAGAAGTTAACAGTGATCTTAATTTTAATGTATGAGATATTAACTTATTTTTCTCAAATATGTATGTATTCTTCAATAAATGAGTTTTTTTTTAATAACCCAATTTTAGATTTTTTTTTATCAATATACTCCATTTTAAGAACTATATATCAAACAACTTTTTTTTTACTTAGTTAAAAGTCGTCATTTGCAAATGTGATTTCCTTAAGGAAACTCGAGTTTGCAATGACGACTTATTTAAAGTTTTTTTTTCAATTGCATCAAATCGCCTTTTGGAATGATGATTTTCTAAAGGTACATCAAAGTCACCTTTTAGAATGACAACATTCCAAAGTACATCAAAGTTCAAAGAAAAAAAAAACAAATCTTTAAAAAAATCTCATTGTAAACTCGGATTGCGCTAAAGAAACCGCCTTTGCAAAAATAATTTGATATATAATCTTTTAAAGAAAGTATATTGATAAGTTTTTTTAAAAATTGAATTATTAAAATAAAAACCCTAAAAAACCACCATATTTATTTTTCTTAAATTAGCATGGATCAAACCATGGTCTCGGTGATGTAAACTAAGCGGATCATGAGTTCTCTTTTTCAAGATGACGTCAAGTGTTTTGAAGAATTTTTTGACATTAGTTTACGGTGGTGAGGATTTGCCTTAGGGTAGGGTAATTGTCTCTCTCAACCATTAATTGATGTACTATCCGAAACCATCGTGGACCAAAGTACAACTATTTAAAATGAAAAAAGGTGAGCAAAGCATAAATTATACTAAATACTTTTTAATATTATATGTCCTCTAATTTCAATTTGTCACGTGGCTAGTGGCCGGAGATATATCCGAACTAAACCAGAGATGCACGTGGAAAATGTTGAATCATCAATTGACACTAACAGTCCAAAGCCGCAACCTTTCGCTATGTATGTTTCAATTGGTGTTTTATAATAACTTTTCTTTTCTTTATACATTCTACTTCCACGATTTTCCCGTCTTTTTATTATGTTTTAAAAATATTTTCATACGTCAAATTTTCTTTGGTGTTTCCGTCTAAAGATTTTCTTTGGAGTCCAATGTGTTCCTATCGTATCAGATGTGAGTCACAGTTCAATTGATTCGACTAATAAAAAAATAAATAAATAACAAAAACAAACTACTAAACTAACTTTAATTTAATTCAATTAAACTACGATTCAAACTGAATCGGTTCGGTCCAATAAGGTGATAATCCGATTTTCAGTTTATTTGATTAAACTAGCAGATTCAATTTAGTTTTTAACACATTTAATATCGTTTATTTAATTTAAGAGGAGTGAGTTATCCTTACAAGAGAGTATTGCATTTTAGGTCCACAGCTTTGGCAAAAGTGTTACTTATGAAACAATATTTAATACAAGAATTCATTGTTTATGAAGTCGATGCTATTGTTTCAAAGAGCATGAGTACCACCATTGGCTGAAACAATATTTAATGCATAATAACCAAAAACAATAATATTGATTAGAATATATATATATAATATTAAATGAGAGGAGCTTTACCCTTAATCATACAAACAGTTATGATTAAGAGTTATTCACTTACAAAAGTCATATATTTTTTTCTTTTCTGTACACCCCATCTTAACCTTCTACCCTATCCCAAGTGAAAATCCCTTTTAACTCTTTTTATTATCTATAGAACCCAACACACTTTTTCCAAAATTTCAAAGGTTTCAAATAATTTGAAACTTTCAAAACACTTATTTTCTAGATTTTTCATACTTTATAAGATTTTAAAATTTTCGAAATATAACATTTTAGACTTTGGCATGGTAGAAACCTCCATATATAAATGTGGTCTCTTCATCGGCTGTCAATTGTTATAATATATCGATTGTAATTAAAAAAAAAAAAATGTCAAACTCGTGTTTTTACAACAAAGAATATAGAAATATAGAATGAGTGAAGGGTGTGCTGTTGGGTGAAAATATTAGGTACGACCATTCCTATTTGTACAAGTGTAAGTACAACCTAGATCATTTAATGTGTAATATGATCTCAAGTTCATTTCATGGGTATTATCTTGTCTGTTTACACACGGAATTCATGAAACTAACGACCATAACTTACATAACACATGCTAATAATGAATAACACGTTTTTTTTTACTATTGATATTAGTGACTTTTATTATCATTTTGATCAAGATTTCATGTTAAATTAAAAGCATCAGCATAGCTGGAGTACTATAGATAGCTTTCATTATAATTTTTATAATAAAATAAATTTAGTTTTGATTTCACAAATCGTACACAACTTTGTGGCCAAAATGAACCACACAAGACTATTAAGATGGAGCAAAACTTATGGAGCGAAACTGAGTCATCAACTAGGGTTTCCCTCACCCTTGCCTTGTTTGACCACCTCTAGACATTCCTTTGCTCGATGAACTTTGGACTGGAGGTAAAAACTCCCATTCTTGGCATTATTCACAAACAATTTTTCATATTTCTGCACAAAAATAAATGTATTTTAAGACATTATTATAACAAGGGTTTGTGTTTATTTTTAACACTAAAATTTAGAAATTTTGATTTCATTCTTCCCTAACAAAAGTAATTTTTAGTCATCAGTCTCTTATACAAAACTAAAACACAATTTATGTATGGTTAAATGAATAAAAATTTGGGTTAACAAAAATCAATTTATCAATTTTAGAGAAATAAAAGATGTATTTAAACCAATAAAACAATAGGTAATAGCCACAGCACAGATAATATACTAACCTTCATTATATCCTCCCAGGGAGTTTCCTCAGTAACACCAAGAATCTGCCGAGCTTCTTGCTCCGTCATTGCTTTGCTAGCTTTGCGAATAGTATTTTGCATTGTTTCTTGTGCAACACCATTTTTTGAGGCATCTAGAGCAAACATAGTGTTGAGAAAATGAGAAGAATCAAGAGTCACAATATAACAAATTAGGGGTACTAAGGACCAAAAACAAATCAAGGGTACAAAATGAAAGAAAATTGTTTTTGACAGAGCAGTTGAGGAGCTATTTCAGTAAACTTCAAAGTAAATATATGATGTCATATTCAAATCTGGAGACCTATGTTGTTCAAAAAGTAATTTGCATATTATCAAAGATGAGGCAAGTCATTAAGGTTCCATTGTGTGCATGGATCAAATCAAACAATATCAAGAAAAAAAAGATTAAGAAAAGATTCAGGTGCCAATGTTTTCAACCGAATGTAACAACCAAAGTTGTTCCCACAAAGTGGAGATAGTTGCATTACTAAATGTCATAATGTTGTGAATAATTTCTAACCATAGAATAATAGATCAATAAAACTGATAGGTTGTTGAGAGAGAGAGATGAGGAAGAAGAATCAAAAAATGGTTATTCTCTGCCAAGGGAATTGTTCCCTTCTCCAACTGAATCAGTTTATTCCAAGTTTATTCTAAGAGTGTATACAATTGACTCCTACTCCTCCCTTATATACAGACTGCATCAGTTACAAACAGTAACAACCAACAAACTCCACTATTCCAAAGTAACACACTGCCCTACTTGTTCCCTTAATGAACAAAAGATGCCGGAAAAGAAAAAGCAACTTGTTCCCTTAATGAACAAATGAAAAATAAGGAGCCTAATGTATTATAGCATTAATTTACAGAAGCATTAGAACAGATGAAAAGTAAGGAGACTATCCTATCAAAATTCAATTTTAGTGCTTCCTAGAAGATTGGCTGCTATATTAATCCATCTGCTGGTAATGCTTATATAGTGTTGCTATAGCAAGTAGGATCTATGTATAATATCTATAGGATCAGAGAAAGCCCAAAATTAAGTCCCATAATGACACTCTGAAGACTTCAGCAGCATAAGACGGCGTAGCAAACAATCAAATGAATATGCTAAGGAAAAGACAAATCTTCTAGCATTAGGAGGTTTGCTGAGTTTGAAATACAAATAAGTTCATGGATACAAAAGAAATGCTTTTTTAGACACAAAAGGATAGCGGTTATCGTGTCACCTATCACCAAATGCATTCAAGTACAACAATAGGATGGCAAAGTGGGAAGTTATGTAACTGTAAATTGTCCAAAAATTGAAGAGAAATTATTCCGTATACTTTAGTTAGAACTGCAATGATGAGTGCAATGTTGACAGATAATTGCTTAAGATGGTTGGATAATTTCAAACTATGACACATGTAACACAAGACATGAGAAAATCTGGAATTATAAAACTATCACTGTATCGACATTTCTGACTAATATATATTCAAAGTCTCTCATTTCCTCTTCACTACGAATAAATAAAGTTGTGATCATATAGAGCTTTCTTCAATTCTAGACATGGCAGCTTTGTCATAAACCGTGAAGTCTAGGCCATTTTCTGGGAATTTTACCCCTTATTGCCTAGAAAAAAGTTTTTCTTTCTACACTTGACTTGAAGATGTGAAAACTGATAACTAAAAACCAGGAAAGGGTTGATGGTTTTTTCCTTTCTGCCAACTGGTGGTGTGGAATTACATGGGTAATGTTGAGGAAGGAATTCTTTTATTGGTGGGTCACTCTAGTTGACATGTTGGAATTATTACATTGGATGTGTTCAGAATCAAATTCTGCTTGTGATTGGTTTGAATCCTTATTGAATGTGAGGCCTACATGTCCAGTCAGTTTCGAATGAAATCATAGTTCTAAGTTGATTGAGTTGCGTATTGTGAGAAAAGCCTGGAAGGAGGATTAAAATTCCATGTTCTACTTTCTTTTATTATATCTTGATCTCTTTAATATGCATGATTTGCACCTGCCACCTACTTCTTTCACATTGTTCCTACTCCTTTTGTTATATCTTTATCACTAGACATAGCTCCTAAATTCCTAAAATAGTGTAACAAATAAATATCTAGCAATTAAGTGTTAAAAATGATTTTGGTTTTGGAAAGTGATATTTGCAATTGGCATATATCATGAAAACAAGTCATTATTATTATAGAGCAGATGCTTAAAAGTCTCATAATTTAATAGTATATTTGAAAGCATATATGTTTTATGGCGCAAATCACAAATATGTGAAGTCATAATTTGGGAAGCTTACTGGTAAGAGCTTGACGATATGCCTGAACAACTGCTCTTGCCAAGATTCCACCACCCATCACAATCAAGTTTGCAAGAACCTTTGCAGCCTGCATACATAATTCAGTCAAAATACAATCTAATGTCACAAAGGTCATTTACAGATAGCTGATTTCAAACCACTTTGAAGTCCTCAAACTCAACCAATTCTAAGTATTTACTACCATTTTCTATTTTGTTTGTTACAAGCAGTGAAGGTTGGCCATACAAAACACTAAAAACATATAAAATGCTCAAAAAGCTGTTATGCGATTTCTTTTTTTGTTTTTTTTTTTGGTACAGCTGTTAGATAGCATATTTCTAACTGGTTTAAATACCTCTGTCCTCAATTAAAAAAAATACTATAATGAATGAAACTTTTGAAACCCTAAACAAATTGCTGAGATGCTCCAAAGGGCTACAGTTCAAATAACAATTTTTCGTTCAAAATAAATCTAGGTTAGTCAAACAATACATTAAAAACACTCTTAAAAGCTAATAACTACAAACACCTAAATTTAAAAGCCTAAAATTCGGTAAACAAGAAAGAACTTACCATAGCTTGAGGATCAACAATATGAAGCCCTTCTAGTTATGTTAAAAATTGAGTTTCTAAGAAGTGATAAATTGATTTGTGGGTTTCCCCGCGAAGACTGGGTCTCGAATAGTCCGAATGGTTTCAATTTAGGGATTGTTTACGTCATAAAAATCGTTGGTTAAACCATTAAAACCAGGGAAAAAAACCAGTTCGATGGACGAATAGCCTCGTTGTGAAAACGATGGTCGTAGAAGGAGGAGGAGAAGGAAGTTTAGGAAGAGACAGCGGAGAAAGTGGCAGCGTGAGGTGGTTGTAGAAGACAATAGAATGAATGGCGGCAGAATAGAATACAATGTTCGTTTATTTTTGGTTACGCATATGGAATGGGCTTTGGCAATAGTAGCCCAACGTAACACTAGCACAATAATGGCCCAATATTATTTTGTCAAAATGGCCCAATATTATTGGATGTCAAGGCAAAATATTAAGACTAAAAAAGCTTCAATGCATCGTATCAAGCTTGTGAAATTACTTGCCAAAGAAACGCTAGTGAAATTATGTACATGAGTTTCATTGGTATCTGTTCTAAATGTAAACAATTTTTATACATGTATTCAATTCATAGTGATATAATAGTAAAATATAATTGGATGCAATTTGTAAAACTTTTTTACCCTCAAAATTCATACAAATTAAATTCATGTTACTTTATGTTAGAATTTATTTAGAATTTTTAAAGCATTGTATATTTTTTTTATAATTTTTTAAAATGACATTTACGTATGGATATTTTTCTTCTTTTTTTTACTAGAGACTGGGTCATACGATCAATTATTAATCCACTAGTTCAATTAATCGCAATATCAATTCAGCAACAAAAAAATTAATTGCAAAATCATCACCTAATTGATGATCAGTTCAAGTTTAATAATGCTGCATCTACCTGCATTTTTCTCTTTGATATTTTTAATGTTCCCCTGCCTATCCTGAAGATAAATGTGAAGAAAAGCAAGAGACAAGAGACAAGCTCACCAGAAATGGAGTTTTATTTAAAGCTGCAATTCATAATCACCGATCTTGCACCAACTAAATGTTTATGTTGAGGTCAGTTTATCAACAAGTTTGTAATACATACTGGATTTGTTGTTTCAGACTGGTGGACGATTCATTAGTCTGTATTTAGAGTTTGTAAAATTGAATTTTGGTTTGTATTGGTATTGGGTTAAAGTACCCCTCATACAATACACTGTATGAATACAGTTTGCTTATTAAAATATAACCATACACAAAATTATTAAGATTTTGAGTAGAAGAAACATTCTTATTTAATTTGAACATCATTTTTAATGATGCATTTTTCAAATTAAGGTATAATATCACATATTCAATATAATTATAAAGTATGAAGTTTGACCGAGAGATAAATAGAGTCTAATTAATAATTGTGTAAGTCAAAATTCAAACTCCAATTAATATTCAAACTTCAATTCTTTCAAACGACTCATCATTAACTGAACTTCATTAACTAACTATTTCAGCCAATCACTTGGTTGTATAATATCATTGTTAATAACTCCTAACCATTTTTTAACAATTCAACTAATTGTTGAATAGTGAAAATATTTTTAACAACTCATCTAAAGTAAATGACAGAGGAGAGGGAAGGATCCACAATGTAGTTATTTCCTATTAAGTAAATTGATGAAATATGAAGACTGAAATCACCATGGTGGCAATCGCATCATCCAGGTGAAGCAGGCCTAAAATAAGCTGATCAAGACCCTTTTAGTACTCAACAGGCTTGACTTGCTTATAAAGAACTAAGCAATACAAATGGAATTCCAAAGATAGAAAATCCTAAGCATTAACCTCATAAATGTTTCAATTGCATCTGTTGTCTTAAATTTCCAAGCGGGCCAAAGTTTTCTTCTTTTACTTCCTGTTTGCTACAGCTGCAATTGCCAGTGTTGAAGTTTTGACCACATTTCAGGCACATACCTTTGCACCCAGTATCACACACTGAATTCATGGTAATCTCAAGATGCACCCTGTCTCTTATGTTTTTTGAAATGTCAATTTGTTTCTCTTCAGGAGGAAAATATAGTTGATCGTCCAAATCGATTGGTGCATCTTCATCGTCATCGTCCTCGCCACTTTTTCCAGCGTTAGAGATTTTGTCCTCCCCAAAAATAACACCCAAATCAATAGTCTCTGGTTCATCAATAGGTGGTTCTTCAGTGAGTAAAAGAGAGAACTCCGAGAATATGCACTCAGCAGATGGCATGCAACACCTTCAATACAAAATCACAATGAAACATGTTATTTTGGTTGAAAGGGAAGTAGAAGAAATAATCTGTGCTGGAATAAGATAATATAGAATATGCAAGGGGATACGTTTGCATATTCTTTTTTTCAATGCAGAACAATAAATAATCACTTTTTAGAAGAAATGTCAATGCGGAGAGAAAGAAATAATAATATATTTTATACTGATGTTTTCTTGTTACAGAGGAACAACAACCATCCAAAGTAACTGCAGACATCAAGTTTATGCTGTTATCATCAACTAGTTTTAAATCAGATGTAAGGAATAAATAGTGATTAAGAAAGTTTCAATTAGAAAGAAAGAGAACAATCTGAAAAATGTATTTCGTAGTAGTAGGCAGAATTTTGTTCTCAACGTTGTTTGAAATGGAGCAGGCTCTCCCGGCTAGTTTGGTGAATAAAATTTTTCTTATTAATTTTTAAAAAATATAAAATAGTGAGCATTTCCATGTTTTGAGACACAATACAACAAAACAACTCCCCCTATTACTGTTCAGCAGGGTTCCTTCATGGTTTTAGCTAAACTAATGGGACGGGAAGGAAGAGGCGACCGATTCTGGGTGTCAATGGGTTATTTATTTCTTTATTATTCATCACTTTTTTGGGATATTAGATACAGTCGCATGCCAAATTAACTTCCAGAGAGATTATAACTTTTCTTTATTTATTATTCATCACTTTTTTGGGATATTAGATACAGTCACATGCCAAATAAATTTGCAGATGATGCATAATCGGACATAGAGATTTTAATTTTTCAGTCCAGAAGGATTAATCTATGGCAAAACAAATATAAAGCAGTGTAACATCAAGAAAGTAAAAAACAGAAGCTAGAGATGATAAAATAAAATAAAACAAAGCACCAAAATTGTAAGTAGCCAATTAAATTCATGAGGGA
Source organism: Cicer yamashitae (assembly GCA_037974755.1). Lineage (NCBI taxonomy): Eukaryota > Viridiplantae > Streptophyta > Magnoliopsida > Fabales > Fabaceae > Cicer > Cicer yamashitae. The sequence goes on along the minus strand of JBBPBQ010020323.1, from coordinate 4,481,114 downwards.
AATACCTATTACACATAAGTGTGATGACAGTTTTTATGATCCCATCAAGCCTCAATTTGTTCTTCTTTCCTGGTCACATCAATAGATATCTGAACAGGAGTTCCATTCGGATATTCCTTCGCTGCTTTTGTAATTCGCAATCCCATAACAGACGCCTTACTTTTCGAAATATCAGTTGAAATATTTCCTAGACCTAATCTCTCCAAAGTAGTGCAGTATTCCAAATGTAAGATTGAAGCATTTCTCTTGTATATAACCGCTCCTTCCCACGGCGACCCTATATCTACAATTTCTTCTTCATCATCATCCCAATCCAAGAACATTGTGCCTTCTTCGATGTATGAATCAAGATCACGATCATTCCCCTTGCATCTTGATGCATACTTGTGTAACATATTTGGTTCATTTTGAAAGTGAGCACCTATATGTCTTGTTTTACAAAGGGGAACTGTTCTATGTCGAAAAGGGGTGAAGGAATTACATGAAAACATTCGTAGGGAATTTGAATTGTAAAAGCTCCACGGAGAAAAACACAAAGGGGTTGCAGAGGATGAGGGGGATAAAAGTGACATTTTTAGGTTTCAATGATAATTGGTATAGCCCTAAAGTATCAAAATTGGAATTGGAGTTTTGGTAATAATTGTGTGAAAGCAATAGCGATTAATTTGAAATTTATATAATCTTAATGGAAATTAAACAAAAATGGGGATAAATAGAAGCTATGTATCTGTCACTATGGAGTATGGTGAGATGCTCAGATTGTTCGAAGCACTTGCCAGCAGGTAGTGGATTCTGAAAGATAAGTGAAAATGATTCAGTATGAAAATGCTTGGAATGAATGAATAAAAGAGATGGAAGATTCAATTAGAATGATGCAACACGTTGTTAAAGAGAGAAAGAGTAGCGAGAATTATGCACTAAAAAATTATGAAAGCAAAGAAAAATAGAAGTTCAGTACCAGTTTAAAAATCCAACCATATCCATTTTACAACCATTATATGGATTAAGATTTATAACTATAATCAGTTGTAAATTTGGTAATGGTTAAATACCCGGTTTCTGGTTATGCAACCGGTTTTCATAAATACTATTTTAAAACCGATTTTTCTTAAAACCGGTTAAATTTCGGTTATTTTTTAATATTTATTTTAAAAAAATCATTTATTCATAGTTTAAAAACCGGTCTTTTAAAAAAAACTCAATTATTCATAGTTTAAAAATTGATTATTTTCACAAAATGAAAGCTCAATAAGAAACATTATTAATTATTTCAGATACAAAATTTGTACTAACATCTTTTATTAATTATTTCAGATTTGTACTAAAGGGCTTTTTGTACTAACATGATATGAACTTTATATTATGCAGTAACCAAATAGCCCTCAGTTTTGTAGCACAATTCAGTAAGCTAAAAATGACTTTTCTTAAGATGCATTTCAAAGCAAAGAAAACCTATAATTAATAATATCTACAAATTTTCATTACGATTTCAAGGCTAAAGTGCAAAAACCACATGAAAATCAATCTCAAATAACAGAAAAAAAAAATCAACATACTAGAAGAACAGTAATTTAACGAAACAACACATCAAGAAAACAATCAAAACTAAACTAAAATGTTCAAAATAAAAACCAAAACAACCATTGAAACAACATACAAGAAGAATAAATAAGAGAAAAAACTTGGTAAAGATGAATAGAAACGAACCAGAACTAAACGATTGAGAAAGAAGGAAGGACGGTGCCGGATTGCCGGAAAACGCTTCCAGAAGGTGGAAAGTCGGTTTGCCGGAAAACGCTGCCGGAAGGTGTAAGGTCGGTGGTCTTGGTGATGGCAAAATCAGAATGGTTTTGGAGTTTTGGGGATTTAGGGTACTGGGATTGAAATTTGGGTGGATAAAAACCAGATAAAATCCAAATCCAAATCCAAAATCCAAATCCAAATCACGAGGTAGCCGGAAACAGGCTTCAAAGGCGGTCCAAAAATTTCAACTTCACATGTCTAAATAATAAAAATATGGCTTTTGAAGAGGCGAAGTAAAGAAACGCTGGTGGCAGAATGGCAACCGGTGGCCGGAGCTGGGTCGTGGGCCACCGATAAGTGGAAGGTAGTGGTGGGTTTATTGAGAGAGAAAGAAAATAAAGAAGGGTGGTTGTTATCGTGGAGAGAGATTGAAGGGAATTAATAATAATAATAATAATAATAATAATAATAATAATAATAATAATAATAATAATAATAATAATAACTAGATAATAAATAAATAAATGTGTATGGTTAGTGGTGATGTGTTGTACACTTAGAAGAGAAAAAATAGGAATGGAAGGTTAATTGTATCGCAAGATTACTCTCCACTCATGATTGAATCCTACTTTTTAAAATATGTTTCTTTAATTAAAATGGTTATTTTTTTAAAATAAGAATATATATTTATAATTTATATTAATTAATAAATTATAGAATTATTTGAACTATACAATAAGTTGTCACTTATAAAAGTGAACTATATACAATTTTTCAATAATAAAAAATTCAAAGTAATTATGTTATTTGAGACAAGTTGCAAGTGATAAAAAGACAAATTTTCATTGATAAAAAATTTAAAATAATTATCTTACACGAGACAAATTATAACTGATTTGATTTATTATTTATATTTATAGGACAACTTTTGACTTAATTATCATTCACGGGACAACTTTTGATTTATCATCTACAACATAAGTTGTTACTAATAAAATTGAACTATCACACACGAGACAAATTTTTATAGATAAAAAATTCAAAATAATTATCTTACACGAGACAAGTAGTAAGTGAGATTTATTATTCACATGACAACTTTTGATTGAACAATCATACACGGTAAGAGTTTTGATTATCATCTACAAAATAAGTTGACACTGATAAAATTAAAATTCAACTATCATACACAAAATAAGTTGTTGTCGATAAAAAAATTCAAAATAATTATCTTGCACGAAACAAATTGTAAGTGATATGATTTAACTTTCATATACGACACAAATTTTCACCGATAACAAATTCAAAATCACCATCATACACGAGACAACTTTTGATTTATCATCTACAATAAGTTGTTATTGATAAAATTGAACTACCATACACGAGACAAATTATCATCAGTAAAAAAGTCAAAATAATTATCTTACACGAGACAAATTGTAAATGATGAGATTTACCATTCGCATGATAACCTTTGATTGCATTATCGTACATGGTAAAAGTGTTTATTTATCATCTATAAAATAAGTTGTCACTGATAAAATTAAACTATCATACACGAGACAAGTTCTCATCGATAAAAAATTCAAAATAATTATCATACACAGTTGAAGTATTCATTTATGAAATTGAAATATCATACACGAGACAAATTTTCGCCAGTACAAATTTCAACTTAATTATCATATACAAGACAAATTACTCATAAAAAATATATGGGACAAGTTGTCGTTGGTAAAAATTATTATACGAGAATGAGATATCATTCCGATGACAAATTTTCAATGACAATAATTTTTAAATAACTATCATATAAACTGACACGTCTACATTTTTTTTTTAAAAATCATTTTATTTTTTTATCCAAAGCTTGACACTTTTGATTTGAACTATCGTAAACGAGACACGTTCTCAACGATAACAATTTCAAAAAAATTATCATATATGCGACGAGTTCACACTAGTGACAATGACTATCATTCGTAGGACACTTCTCAATGATAAGATTGAACTGTCATATACGAACCAAGTAATAATTGATAAAAAGTTCAAAATAACTATCATACACATAACCAACTATCGCTCAAAAGAATATTAAATTATCATACACGAGATAAATAAATTTCATTGATTATAAAACCATAACAAAAATTACGATACTTTAATTATAACTTTATAAAAATAATACGCAAGACAAATGTCGAACTACAAAATGACTCCTACACATGCAACCTGTACGAATGCACAAATATTTTGTTAGCATATTGACTTAAAATAAGAGTAATAAATGAAGGCAAAATTTAATTTGGATTAAAAGTTGAAATTTTGTCCCAAAAAAAATTTATTTTTTTTAACATAAACTAAAAACAAAAATTAAATTTTATAAAAATTAAAAACTTATTTAATTATAAATTGTAAATATAAAAATTTTATATGTGTTGCATTATTATTTAATGATGTTTTTATCAAGTAGAAAACTAAACAAGAAAGAGTAAGCCAAAGTCCAAGTCTCAAACATCCTAAAACATAAAGCGATACAATAGGGACAAATGCTCCAAGTATTTTACAAGTCATCTAAATAGTATTTTACAAGTCATCTAAATAAGCTCCTTGTTTAGCTAATCGGTTTGCACCTGCTTCACTTCTCTATGAGTATTTTAAGAGAGTATTTGGTTAAAGGTAGATGGAGGGAACTAGAGAGGAGCTGATATAATATTTTTAAGTTTTTATATTTGATTTAATTTTTAGAAGAGAAGAGAGCCAAAAGTTTATTTTACTCCTTTTAGAGGAGAGGAGAAGGAGGGAACTAACACAATATAAACTCATTAAAAATCCATTTTCTCTTGAATCAAATATAAAATCTTTAAAAAAATTTATTCTTCCCTTTCCTCTATTAAATCAAACATGTCTTTATTTTCCATTAGTCTCCTCTATTAAAATCCTTCGACTCTCTTTCTTTGAACCAATCATATCCTAAAAAATAATTGACAAGAACGATCTTGGTAAAAATGAATGTGAAGTATGAGAGCAGCATGGGGATGGGACGGTGAATTGCAACTCTTTCCTTTTTTTTTAATTACTAAAACTCTTTCCTTGATAAGGATCAGAGCAGTCAAAGAGATACATTTCAAAATTATATATTTGAAATTTGTGTCTCAAATATGAGAAATTCTAAAAGTTATCATTTAATCGATTTTTAAATATTTTTAATTATCATTTTTTCAAAAAATTGTAATAAACACACAAAAATTTAAAAGTAGTTATTTATTTTTCTAAAAAAGTGATTTTTTTTTTATAAAAATAAACTGAAACAAACATAAGAAAATGAAAAGTTGATTTATATATGTGTATCGTGGTAAAAATAAATTTTTTGGGTAGGTAATTAAATCATTTTTTTAAATAAAATTAATTATAATTTTCTTTTTAAATCTACTAATAACGGGATTTTTTTTTAATAATCTTTATTTCAAAAAGAATTACCAAACTATTCCCTTTTGAAAACTATATACTAAATTACTTTTTTTTTTCTTTCTTGGTTACAAGTTGCTTTTGCAAATGACAACTTCTTTAAAGAAACTTAAATTTGTAAAAGCGACTTCCTTAGAAGAATATTTTTTTTTACATTCAATTTTTTAAAATTAACATTATATATATATATATATATATATATATATATAATATCATTCATTTATAAAAAACAACAACACAATTTTTACAAAAATTACGTAGATTGACTACAGTTGCCTTTAAAATTTGGACATTTTGCAAAATTAAACCATGTATTCATAATTGGTTTAAATTCTAAATATCACAGACAACTCTAGTCAATTTAAGTAATTTTTTTAAAGTTGTGTTGTTTTTTATAAATGAATTATATATATATATATATATATATATATATATATATATATATATATATATATACTGTTAATTTTTTAAAAATGAATGTAAAAAAAAACATTCCTACATAAAAGTCGCTTTGCAAACTCGAACTTTCTTAAAGAAATCGTCGTTTACAAAGGAGACTCGTAACTAAGGAAAAAAAAAGGTATTTTAATATATAGTTTTTAAAAGGCAGTAGTTTGATATTTTTTTTTAAAAATAAGGGTTATTATAAAAAATCCCACTAAAAACAACCTTTCATTTAATTTTAGATTTTTAATTTAAAAAAAACAGCAAAACACAAATTTTTAAAAGCAATTATTTTTATTTAAAAAATAATAATAATTTTACAAAAAAGAGGCGTGCATGTTGGGTGTGGTGGTTTAATTTGTGGGTGTGACGGTGCTTGATTATGTGGTTTAAGTGATCGTAGTGCTTTCATTGCTACCCCTGTGGGGGTTCTTCAAGGTCTCTGTCTTGTGAGGCAGCAAGATTTCAATAAATGAAGTCATCAAGAGCATTAAGTGTGGAGACTAATGCAAAAATTTCACTGGTTTATGGAGTTTGACCGAGAGGTTAAGGTGTGTCATTCTTATCGTGAAATCCAATGGTGGTGGTGGTTTGATTCTTTATTATAGTTGTTTGATGTTATGTAGTTTCTCTTGTTTTTGGACTTTTTTCCCTACAAAGTTGCAACACTCACTGTTTGCGCCCGCTGGTTTTATGATGAAATGAGAGCACGAGGACCAAGGGCAGTTTGGACCACGAGGAGAAAAACACCCACCCACTGATAGTATATGATTCTTTTGGCATTTTCCCATATGCCCAAATTGGGACTCTGCAAAAGAATAAAAACTTCATGTACTTTTTAATTTGTTTAAAACTAAGTCACATGTTATATGGCTTTCGATTTCTTTCTTTCTTTCTTTCAACAAATAGAAAGAATAATGGATGATTCATGGGTTCCACAGACCCTAGACTCTCTCTGGTTCTACACTAACATATTCACCTCCACAAAACATTTAATATATCCCAAAAGAGTCTTGCAATGCGAGTCGCAGAATGTTGACAACATGACATCGGTAGTTGAAGAAGAAGTGGTGAGAAAATATGAGAATGAAACAGAGAAGAGACAGAGGAAAACAAGGAGGAAAAAGAAGTTTGGAGTGAATGGAAGAAAGGTGAATATTGTTGGAGGGGTTGATGATGTTATTGAATTTTTGAGCTGGTTTGAAGAGGAGGAAGAGTCATATAAGCAAAAAAGTGAGATGCCTTTATTTGATGATGATGTCGCGATGAAACAACATCTCAAGTCATGGGCTTATACAGTTGCATTGCATGCACTGTCAAATTAAACTACCAATTTTGATAGTTAAACTCATTAACTCTCTTGTTTAACTTCACTTCTTTTTCACTAATTTTCTCCATGGGAGGGTTATCTGTAACATTATTAATACATGCTAATGCTACCTTACATTTCTCTGTGTTCCATCACTATTATTCTCTTTTGTTTTGTTGATGTTGTATGAAATTCAGCTGTGCCTCACTGTACTGTTTTGTTGATGTTGTACAACTAAGATTTAATGAAATAATTAATTATTTATCAATGTATTTTACTAAGAGATTGAAAAGTTTAAAATTGTGAAAATTGTTTACAAAGATGCAAATAATAATTGATGTTCGAAAACATTAAAATTTTAATAAAATTGTGTTATGACAATGAAATATATTCCATAATCATATTTAATGTGTCTATGATTGTACAAATTGCAGAAATTTTATTTGCGTTGTTATATATTTAATAATATTAAAGAAGTTTTATGTTTTAATTTATTATACTAAAATATACCCAATGAAATGGAAATAAAAATTAACACCCATAAAAATAAATTAGTAGAGTTATTTAAGTGTTATGGGTTTGCTTAAATTTCTTCCACCGCCCCTCAGCTCACTAACCAAACTACATTCAACATAGTAAATAATTTACATATAGAATTTTTTTCGTCTCAGAGTCATACCTTATAGCATTTGTGGTGTAATGAAGAAGTCTGTGTGGTTCTGACCAACATCAATGTCCAATGACAATCATTTGGATGTGAGTCCACCAATTTTCGAGTTACTTAAATCATATCTACATTTACACAACAACTAATCGATATAATATATTCAATATAGTCACATATTAAATATGTAGACTTATCAAACATGAAATATAGACTTATCAAATATGAAATGCAGAAGTACAATCAAATTATAATACAAAACCACAAAAAATAATTGATTCAAAAATGAAATAACGTTACCATGGTAGTTACCCAATATTGTTGGTCTTTTTTACAATCGAAGAGAACACCAATTTTACTTCTTCAATTTAACATAAATTGTAAACGATTATGCAACATCAAAATATAGAAAAACACACTGATTTGGGAAAAAGAAATAAGTAAGAAAAGAAATGGAAGAATAGAGACTTCAAATTTTAAATCGCAAATCTAAACTAACAAATTTGATCCCCGCAATAAATTATAAAAAAAATCTTAAATGCAAGCTCTTCTAAACTGTATAAGATTGATGCAATAATTTGTGTGGCAAGCTGACAATGCAAATTGTGGCCATTGTAGCATGGTAAAAATTGATGTTTACAATAAAGAATAATCTAGTACTATTGTTGAGTGCATGTAAACGATTATGCAACATCAAAATATAGAAAAACACACTGATTTGAAAAAAATAAATAAGTAGGAAAAGAAATGGAAGAATAGATACTTCAAATTGAAAATCGCAAAGCTAAACTGATAAATTTGATCCCCGCAAGAAATTACAAAGAATCTTAAATGCAAGCTCTTCTAAATTGTAATCATAATTGTATATAAGATTGATGCAATAATTTGTGTGGCAAATTGACAATGCAAATTGTGGCCATTGCAACATGGTAAAAATTGATGTTTACAATGAACAATACAGTACTGTTGCTGAGTCTTGTTGTTGTTGTTGTGTGATAGGTATGTTGGTTTATAATAAACAATAGTTCAGTTACCAACTTACCAAATAAGATGAATTAATTGATTATTTAAAATTTATGTTACAAATTGATTGAGAAATTAAAAGGAATGCATTGATGATAATAGATTGAAGTTACCAAATTGATTGAGGAAGAGTGGGTGACTTAAAAGTTAATTAGTAGATATGTTTAAGTTTAGAAGACAAAAAAATTTAGTGAGACCCAAAAATTTTTTTTTTACAAAGCATATAAGTTTAGTTACAGAAAAGGTGAAAGCAATAGTCATATGCATTGATGGATTAACGGAAAATGACGAAAATGAATTGCTTTTAGAGATATGAATAATAAGGTAGTAATAGAAGATATAATTTAGAAAGGTGAATAATTGTAGAGAGTGACATATCAGATTTTTTTATGATGTGGAACAAATTTGAGTAGGTGACACACAAATAGATGATGTGTCAATAGAAAAGGTTTGGGAGTATTTTAATATATTATAATAGATTGAAGGAATGTTAGTACTAAGATGGCTTGATGCCATTCTCTACTATACTATTTAACAGCTGAAACATCATTCTTCTCATTGGAATCTATGAGATATCGCAAGTGTTGAGAAATCTTGACAAAAAACACTCAAATATGGTTGATAAAAATTGCAAGAAACTAAAGAAAAGGAACACTCAGATATTTTGTTGATTAGGCTTTGAGCAGGATACCCAAAGTTTTCATTACTCTAATCAAACTTTATTGCTTTCAATTCACTTATTCAAAATATATTACAAATGAATTATCATAGTGTACTTCAATGTGGTATTGAATTCACTATATATAGTACAACAAAAGTAAAAATGAAACTAACTAGCTAGAACACTAGAAAAAAGGTTAGTTTTCTAAAACAATCTAACTAACTAATTGTTTTTCTCACAAAAATAGTTAAGGCATTTGTTGACTGAACCAATAAGCTACAAATCTCCACCTTTGTTCAACAACAAACATATGAAAACAACCATCAACTACAAACACGTTCTTACAAGCTCCATCGGATTTTGTTAGCTCCACCAGCTCCTACGAATTCAACCCCCTTCAAACTTATCATCTCCAAGTAGTGGAAAAACTTAGAACTAGGAAGTTCCTAGGCTGGTTTATGTTTCTAGAGAGAAAAGACTAGGATACCAACTAGAAATAAACAGATATTAACAAAAGAAAAAGTTACCTGTTTCCTTTAATCTTGAACCATGCCTCAGCGCAATGACTGTGTGCAATGCCTAGCTCATCTTTACATGCACAACCAAGCACAATCAAACCTGTACTATTATTATCATTATTTGGAGTACCAACAGCAGTTGCTTCAAACGGTTGTCCAGAGGCCAGATGGCAAATCCTACAAATCATTTCACCATCCAAATTCTCACTAAAATCTTTGCAGTCACCACAGTTCATATCAATCACACACGAATTTTTATCAATCTCAGACACCCCTTTTGGTGCTTTAATCGATAACTTGCTCAACCCCGATTCATTAGTTTTAGCTACCAATTTTCTATTATCTCCATTGAGACACGCAACATGAGCTGAAGAATCTATTACAACAGATGTCTCAAGTGTTTCCTCATTAACCAAATTACTTGAATTATAACTAGTCCCTTGATCAGCGCCGTGCAATTCATCATCGATTTTTCTTGGATCACCACCAATGTTCCGACCCTTAACTTCAACTCAAATACGTAAGATAAAATAGAAAATAACCTCATCAAAATTTGCACAAATGCAGCCCTCTGATTTTGATTAAAACCAAGTACTCTGAATGCTTTTCCTTCACCTTCCATCAGAGGAAGTGGCTCTGTGCTATCTGCTGCTAATAGATTTAAAGGAATATTTACATCACAGTCAAGGCCAGATAGGTCTTTCATGTCACAAAAACATATTAATAAATATACATACCCCGTGCTTTTTTTCTATAAGGCCTTCGACCAGAAGTAGTTCCATTGGAATTTGAATCACCATCAGTAAGCTCTGCTTCATAATTGTCATCCTCGTCAGAGCTTACATCTTCCAGACCAGCAAGGTCGTCCTCCTCAACAGAAACCATCTGGGAAATCAGGAAATAATAGGTACTACCTTAAGAAAAACACATCAAAAGGATACAGCAAAGGAACCTTTAAGGAAAAAGTTAACCACTCAAGTTGTATAAACACCCCCCAACCCTGACATGCAAAAAAAGGACTTAACAAGTACCAAAATCCTAGATTTCAATATTTAGTTATATAAACCATTAGCATATGTCATATTTATAGGAAAGGAACTAGTTCTATAATCCATAATACCATAAACAAGGTAGTAACAAATATTAGAGAGTAAACAAAATATGTATTGAACTCATAAACTCATAAATACCATTATAGTAATCTACCATAAACTCATAAATGACCGCAAGAACCAATTATCTTTTCTTGCAAATTCATACAAGAAAATGGCACAAATACCACCGTCACATACCAGCTTGCGGTTTCGCTTTCCTTTGCCCAAAGCATTGAACTCTTCAACTTTATGCTCTTGAAACTTGTCTTTTAACAACTCTTCCCAGTAATGTGTTCTTTCTGAACTGTTCATAGTTTCCATTGCTCTTTTTTGTGCTGCCTCCTCTGCTGCAGCCTCAGCTTCATCAACATACTCAAAATTTGCAACCTAGATCATATAATCCACTCAGTCAATCAAAAAGCATAGAGGCCAAACAGAAACAGACCAAAATATATGCACAGTGGATTTCTGTAGCAATGCTTTCGCAACAAATTAATTTAAAAAGTAAAAGTGGCGGTTGAACTCTTTATGTAGAAAAAGACCAATACAGTTGTACTTCCCAGAACCAATTCTCTTTTTTTTTTTGCATCATGTGAGCCCATGTGTATATGGCTAAAAAATGGATAAATGGCAAGAACAAATGAATGGCAACACAACTCACAACAAACCAGAATGTCGATAGATCAATTTTGAATAAACATTTATAGCATAAAAATGTGTATGCATGACTATATGATAAATCAACCTTAAAAGCCTTCAGAAATCCATCTTCCTCTTCATCATCCAAAGTAGCCTCTTCATGTCCAACTTGGTCACGATCCAGCAACCTATTGTAAAGAAATATATGTGGGATAAAATTCTCAAGCATATTCCTATTTCATGTTTGAAGAAGAGTGCTTGTTACCTATCGATAGCAGCTGCATCATAATGGATTTGACGGGATTTTCCAGCTTCATCGTTCTCATCTGCAAATAACTCCTTTGAGCCATACCTTACGATGTCATCCAACTCTTCCTGAGCACAATTGACAGTCAAAGCTAGCATCAAATCTCTTAGCAATACTAAGTTCAATTTGTTATTAAATGCTTGATACTCCTAATCCACAGTTGACTTTAAAATTTTAGAAAATATCAATCTCTTGAATAAAATAGCATATGTGCCCCAGACTCAATAAATATCATGAATTTTTTTAAAAGGGGAGGGATTAAATGCAATGACCTTCAAGGACACATTTAGAGCACATTGGAACATGAGGTGCCTAATTTGTTTATTCTTATATATACAGTGGTTTCCAATTTAAAATACATGATTGTTCTATATTTTAAGGGGGATTTTTAGTGAGGTGTTACGTGCTTTCAAGGGCAATGCCTGATGTTTCCCTCATCCTGTTGACTGGAGTTCAGCCAATAGTTGATCTTGGGAATCAACTTATTGTGAAGAAAGAATAGAGAGCTTTACTAAAACTCTCTCCTTTAGCTCCTCATTGAATCCAAGATCATTGCGCATCTCTTCTGAAGTACCATCTTCAACACATACACCAACCCTATCGCCCAAGCTATGTCTAATTCCTACATCAGTTGCAGCTCCTTCAACCAAATGGTTCAAATTCTCATAAACCCCTTTATCAACATGGTGCAACATCTCACCACTACCTTTACTTGTAGCCTCATCCATAACACCAACACCAATTCCTTCCACTCAATATTTCCAAACCTGAAACAAAAAATCCCTATAACACATGCATCCTACAATGATAAACTCAACAAAAAGAAGAAAAAAAAACAACTTTTTTATTCTTATTTACAGAAATTAAAGTTGGAATCTAAAAGCAAACCAATATTGGATTCAGATTCTCTGTATTCATCAAAATCCACAGTTGCTACAATCAACACATCTCTACCATTGATTCATTGAATCAAGATTGAATGGATTATATGGAGAACTTCCACACTCTATTGAATTTTTCTAATTTGTTACCAGAAACCTCTGCAAGAACATAAACCATCTTTGAAATGGTGAAACCGGTTTGAATCTCTCAACACAATTTCCCTCTTGGTTGTCTTGGACATAAACTTCCCAATCTCATGACACTCCCCACATACTTTTCGATTCTTCGCGACTCTAACAGTCCTCCCAGGTGGCAAATTTAATATACCAAAAGCCATTGCTAACTTTTCGCTGTGTCCACACTGAATCACTTCCTTCTCCATTTCATCTGCATTAATCAATGCATACTTCAACTTAGTAGAAAAATCTCCATTCTTCATTTGCATTCTCAATTTTCTCAGCAACGCGTCTATTCTTTTCGCTTGAGGGTGCTTTGTGTTCCCAGCGACAAAGATATTAAATTTTCCTCGCACTTCTATCCAACTACAACCTGGATTCTGTTTGAATCCTCTTCTTTGCATCCTTTCTCGCAACTTTTTCGCTTCTTCCCACTTTTCTGCCTCTGCATATACATTTGCTAGAACAACATAGTATCTTGTGTTGTCTGGCTCTAGTTCAAAAACATGTTCTGCCACTTTTTCTGCTAGCTTCACATCATGATGGATCCTACACCCAGAAAGTAATGCACCCCAAATTGTAGCATCTGGTTTGATCGGCATCGATTCAATGAACTTGTATGCCTTCGATAGATTTCCAGCGCGGCCAAGAAGATCCACCATGCAAGCATAGTGTTCCAACTTTGGTTCGATGCCGCATTCATTTCTCATCGAGTTAAAGAATCTCCACCCTTCATTCAGTAATCCGGAATGACTGCAAGCATTAAGTATGGCAGCGAAGGACGACTCGTCAGGCTCAATACCTGCAACTCTCATCTTATTAAAATTTGAAATTGCCTCATTTCCAAATCCATGCATTCCATATCCAGCTATCATAACAGTCCATGAAATCAGATCCTTTTTAGGAATCATATCAAAAAGTATCTGTGCTAGAACTAGCAATCCACACTTTGCATACATATCAACAAGTGCACATGCTACATGCAAATCCGAAAAGTACCCTCTTCTTAATATGTGTCCATGTATCTCTCTGCCTTTGTCTAAAGCTGCTAAGCCTGCACAAGCTGGAAGGACACAAGCCATTGTAATGTCATCAGGCTTTAACTGTTTTACCATGTCTGAAAAAAGGTCTAAAGCTCCATTGGGAAGTGAATTTTGCGAATAGCCTCCGATCATCGTATTCCATGAGACAATGTCCTTAGCTGGAATTTGAGAGAAAACTAAACGAGCTTCTTCCATGCTTCCACATTTTGCGTACATATTCATGAGAGCGTTAGCAACAGGCAAATTCGACACCAAGCTATTCTTTATAACATAACTGTGTACATCCCTTCCTTTATCCAAAGAGTTGCTACAGGCACAAGCATGAACAATGCTTGTGACAGTATAGATATCTGGTCTAACACCCTTGCTTTGCATTTCATCAAATAATCCAATAGCATCATCGTATAGACCTTCTCGTACATAAGCGGCAATGATTGAAGTCCAAGAAACAATAGTTGTTTCACCCATCTTCACAAAAACATCAGTTGCACCATTTAAATTACCACATTTTGAATACATGTCTAGTAAGGTATTACTAAACACAACTTCTCCACTAAAAGAAGCTTTCACTCCAAAAGCATGAAGAGCTCTACCAAGTGAAAGGTTTCCAATATTTGCACAAGCAACAAGTACACTAACCAATGTGGTCAAATCCACACCAACCCCCAAAATCAGCATCTGAATGAAAATCTCAAGTCCATTTCTGGAAAAACCATTCACAACACAACCATTTATCATAGAATTCCAGGAAACTACATCTCGGTCACTCAATTCATCAAACAGATTATGTGCACTCTCAACTCTACCAAATTTAAAATAAGCTGCAATTAGAGAGTTAACAACAGCAGTATTAGAACCAAAACCTAATTTTAAAACATGGCCATGAACACTTTTACATTCCTTTACCTTTCCCAATGCAGCAAAACACTTCAATACACAAGTAAATGTATAAGAATCCCCTGCAATTCCCAATTTCTGCATTTTCTTAAAAAGACCCAAACTTTCCCTATAATTACCAATCTTTGCATATTCAGACATCATAAGATTCCAAAGAAAAACCTTATCATTGAGAATCTCATCAAATATTTCTCTCCCTTTAACCAAATCACCACAATTCACATACATGAAGACTAGTTTTGCACCTAAAGCCCCTTTAATTGGAATACCGTTGGAAACGATAATGGAATGAACCCTTTTTCCATCTTCCAAAGATTTACGCTCAGCACAAAGCTGCAAAACGGAACAGTAAGTATTCGACCCAAGTTCATATCTTTTTGACCTTATAAGCAATTCCATGGCGTTTCTGAGATCACCCATTTCGCAGAACTTGCCAATTTTAGCATTTTGGTCAGCGGTTACGTTGTGAGTGGTGTTGGCTAAAGATGAAGAGACACCGACACTGCTACGACAAAAAATGTTCAATTTGGAATGTAGCAGAGATGGTGTACGAGGCTGTTTGAAGAAGATGAAGTGATTATGAGATTTGGAATAGTTTGAATTGTTTTTAGGGGTATGACAAGGTGGAGAGGTGGTGGAGTTTGGCATGGTTTTTAACACACTTGACATTGGATTGTCCTCTCCCGCCACAAGAATGAAGCTTATGAAGAGTACGATAAAAAATTGGTTGCTAATGTATTTTTTTTTGTCGAGGAAATATGTGAAGTCATAATTTGAGAAGCTTACTGGTAAGAGCTTGACGATATGCCTGAACAACTGCTCTTGCCAAGATTCCACCACCCAGCACAATCAAGTTTGCAAGAATCTTTGCAGTCTGCATACATAATTCAGTCAAAATACAATCTAATGTCACAAAGGTCATTTACAGATAGCTGATTTCAAACCACTTTGAAGTCCTCAAACTCAACCAATTCTAAGTATTTACTACCATTTTCTATTCTGTTTTTTACAAGCAGTGAAGGTTGGCCATACAAAACACTAAAAACATATAAAATGCTCAAAAAGCTGTTATGCGATTTCTTTTTTTGTTTTTTTTGGTACAGCTGTTAGATAGCATATTTCTAACTGCTTTAAATACCTCTGTCCTCAATTAAAAAAATACTATAATGAATTAAACTTTTGAAACCCTAAACAAATTGCTGAGATGCTCCAAAGGGCTACAGTTCAAATAACAATTTTTCGTTCAAAATAAATCTAGGTTAGTCAAACAATACATTAAAAACACTCTTAAAAGCTAATAACTACAAACACCTAAATTTAAAAGCCTAAAATTCGGTAAACAAGAAAGAACTTACCATAGCTTGAGGATCAACAATATGAAGCCCTTCTAGTTATGTTAAAAATTGAGTTTCTAAATGTAGACAATTTTTATACATGTATTCAATTAGAATGATGCAAGACATTGTTAAAGAGAGAAAGAGTAGCGAGAATTCTGCACTAAAAAATTATGAAAGCAAGGAAAAATTAAAGTACTTACAGAGGGACGCAAGAGAGTAGAGAAGATGAGAAGCATTGGTTTATCCATACGGGAGAAGATGTATCTCCGAAGAATTTCATTGCTTACCTGAAAAAGACCAAACTGTCCTTATTAAGATGATTCAACTTTTAGTAAATTATCAAATTAGCTTTCAAAAATCTGATAGATACAAATTTTATCATTTTCTTTCGAATTTCATCTTTATTATTTAAAATAGAACAACAAATTCTTTAATACAACAACTAAAATTTATAAAACAGTTTCGAACAGAAAAATAAAGATTATAATCAATTAATATTTTTTTTACTAAAATATCTAATAAATCACTAAGACAACAACAAATAATTTAATCCAAGACACAAATCTTTGAGAAAAAATATGGGTATGGACTTCAAAAGATATTGTCTCTTTTCTTTGTGGGACATAAAAGATGAAGATAAAATCTATAGTTTCAAAATGGAAATTGGGTATACTCACTTTTAATATAAACTCAAATTTTTGGGAGGACTGTGGTGGGGTGATTTCTAAGCAGTGGTTGCCGATAAAAGTGCTCATAAATTAAAACAAAGTTGATCAATAGAGAGATTTCGCGACGTAGAGCATGAATATCATACTGATTTTTTGTGGTTGGACTTGAAGTGGCCGGAAACAGGTTTCAAGGGCAGCGGTCCAAAAATTCAACTTCGCATATCTAAATAATGAAGTTATGGCTTTTGAAGAGGAGAAGCAAAGGAACACAATCGTGGTGGTGGAATGACAAAGGTGGCCGGAGCTGGGCCGTGTGCCACCGAGAAGTGGAAGGTAGTGGTGGGTTTATTGAGAGAGAAAGAAAATAAAAAATGAGAAAGAAGGGTCGTTGTTATCGTGGAGAGAGAGATCGAATGGAATTGATGATAATAATAATAATAATAATAATAATTAATAATAATAATAATAATAACAATAATAATAACAACAACAATAATAATAATAACTAGATAATAAATAAATAAATAAAAACTCATGTGTATGGTTAGTGGTGATGTGTAAGAGAAAAAAAGAGGAATGAAAGATTCATTGTATGCCATAAAATTTATTCTCCATTAACGATTGAATCCAACTTTTTAAAAATATGTTTATTTAATTAAAATGGTTATTTTTAAAAATAAAAATATATATTTATAATTTTTATTAATTAATAAATTTTATAATTCTTTGAACTCCAGATTAAGTTGTTATTTATAAAAGTGAACTATTATATATGATATAAATTTTCATTGATAAAAAATTAAAAATACTTATTTTAAGACAGTTCTTATGAATAAGATTGAACTATTATATGTGAGTTCAATAATAATTGATGAAAAATTCAAAATCACACATGACTAATTATCAGTGAAAAGCATATTGAACTATTATATACAAGACAAATAAATTTATTGATTACGAAATTATTACAAAAATTATAATACTTTAATCACATTTTTTTTAGAAACAATATACAAGATAAAGGCTAAACTACAAAATGACCGTACACACGCAACTCTTACTAGTTTATTGACTTAAAACAAGAATAATAAATAATGACGAAATTTATTTTAGATTAAAAGTTGATATTTTGTCCATAAAAAAATTGAATTTTTGTTTATACAAAAACTAAAAATAAAAATTAAATTTTTTAAAAATTAAAAACTTATTTAATTATAAATTAAAAAGTTGTACATGTGTTACAATATTATTTAATGATGTTTTTACAAGTAGAAAACTAAACAAGAAAGAGTAAGCTAAGGTCTAAGTCTCAAACATCCTAAAACAAAACAGGACAAATGATCTAAGTATTTTACAAGTCTTCTAAATAAGCTCCTTCTTTTGGGTTTCCACCTTCTTCATACGATGTTTTTAAATTTTTATATTTGATTTAGTATTTAGGAGGAAAAGGATCAAAAGTTCATTTTACTTCTCTTTCATTTTAACAGATTCAAAGGGAAAGAGAGAAAGAACCAACACAGCATAAAACTCATTAAAAATTCCTTCCTTTTGAACCAAAACTATTCAAAGTCTGTCGTATTCTCTTTCCTCCAAACATATATCTATTTTTTCCCGGCTTTTCTCCGTTAAAATTACTCTCATTCATTTTTGTTGAACCAAAAAGACCTTATAAAATAATTGACCAAAGAAGATATTGGTAAAAATGAATGTGAGGTATGAGAGCAACATAGGGATGGTGAATTGCACCACTTTCCTTGACAAGGACCAAAGTCTTTGAAATATATTTGAAACTCGTCTCTCAAGTATAAGAAATTCCAAAAGTTATCATTTAAACAATTTAAAAAAAAAAATTATATTTTTTTAAAGTTGTAATAAATACGTAAAAAGAAATTAAAATTAAAATGATTATTAATTTTTAGAAAAGTGATTTTTTCACAAAAATAAACGGTAAATAACGAACTCTTACGGTTGTAAGAAAATGAAAAATTATTTAATTATTTTATGCCAGTGTGTCGGAGTTAAAACAAATGAAGTTTTAGAGTTTTAAGAATTATTTAAATTTAAAAAAAAAATTATAACAAACATATAAAACTTTTAAAAATAATTCTTTATTTTAAAAAAGTGATTTTTTTACAAAAACAAGTAACAAACAAAACTCTTAAAATTTTAAGAAAATGAAAAGTTGTTTTACATTTATTTATGTCTCGTTGTAGAAATAATATTTTTTGATCTGCACTAAAAATCATTTTTTTAAAATAGAATTAATTATAATAAATATTTTCTAAAAAAACCTACTAAAAACAACCTTTCATTTAATTTTAGATTCTTAATTTAAAAATAATAATAACAAAAAGACACAAATTTTCAAAAGCAATTATTTTTATTTAAAAAATAATAATAATTTTACAAAAAAAGAGGCGTGCATGTTGGGTGTGGTTGTTTAATTTGTGGATGTGATGGTATCTGATTATGTGATCGGAGTGCTTTCGTTGCTAACCTATGGTGATTCTTCAAGGTCTCTTTTGCGAGGCAGCAAGATTTCAATAAATGAAGCCGACTGTGGACTTTGAGGCAGTCATCAACAGCATTAAGTGTGGAGACTAATGCAAATAAATTCACTAGTTTATGGAGTTTGACCGAGAGGTTAAGGTATGTCATTGTTATCATGAAGTAAACATCTATGCAAATGGATTTTCCAATATGTCCAACTTTGGGACTCTGCAAAAGAATGAAAAGTTCTCCTACTTATTACACGAGCTCTTCCTCCTTTTTTGTTTAAAACTAAGTCGCATGTTATATGGTTTTCGGTTTCTTTCTCTCTTTCAACAAATAGAAAGAATAATGGATGGTTCACGGGTTCCACTGACCCTAGACTCTCTCTGGTTCTACACTAACATATTCACCTCCGCAAAACATTCAATGCATCCCAAAAGAGTATTGCAATGTGAGTCGCAGAATATTGACAACATGACATCGGTAGTTGAAGAAGAAGTGGTGAGAAAATATGAGAAGGAAACAGAGAAGAGACAGAGGAAAACAAGGAGGAAAAAGAAGTTTGGAGTGGATGGAAGAAAGGTGAATATTGTTGGAGGGGTTGATGATGTTATTGAATTTTTTAGCTGGTTTGAAGAGGAGGAAGAGTCATATAAGCAGAAAAGTGAGATGCCTCTATTTGACGATGATGTCGCAATGAAACAACATCTCAAGTCATGGGCTTATATAGTTGCATTGCATGCACTGTCAAATTAAATAACCAATTTTGAAAGTTAAACTGATTAACTCTCTGGTTTAACTTCACTTCTTTTTCACTAATTTTCTCTATGGGAGGGACATAATTGTAACATTATTAATGCATGCTAATGCTACTCTACATTTCTCTCTGTTCCATGACTATTATTCTCTTTTGTTGATGTTGTATGAATTTCAGATATGCCTGTTCCTATTACTTAATTAAATTAATAACGTTAAGAGTTAATTGAGACTATAAGGTGTTTTTCTATTTTTAATTTTTTTTTTTTTGTAATTTTCTTTAAAGAAAACTGGATCTTTGGCTTAAGAAATTACAAAAGAGTATAGTGGGCTCATATTCAAATAAATTTCTTAATATATTGTTATAGAAACCAAAAAATAGGTTCTGTGCAAAGGTGATTAAGTCCAACCAAAATTCAATGAAAACATTGAAACTCAAATATTAATCTAGTGTTCATAATAATATGAAATGGAAGGAATATCAGTATTAAGATGCCTTCATGCCCTGTTCTACTATTTAACAGCTGAAACTTCATTCTTTTCATTGGAATCTATTAGATATCGCAAGTATTGAGAAATCTCGACAAAAAACATACAAAGATGGTTGATAAAGATTGCAAAAAAATAAAGAAAAGGAAGATACTTTGGTGATTAGGCTTTGAACAAGATATCTAAAGTTTTCATCACTTTAATCAAATTTTATTAGATTCACTTATTAAAAATAGATTACAAATGAATTATCACATCACAATGTACTTTAATGTGGTATTGAATTCACTATATAATAGTACAGTAAAAGTAAAAAATGCAACTAACCAGTTAGAACATCAGAAAAACAGTTAGTTTTCTAAAATAGCCTAACTAACTAACTAACTATATTTCTCATAAACAAAATTGGAGTGTAGATAATCAAAAGGCTTTCATACAAAAATAGTTTTCTTATTGTATCTGTGATACAATTTTAAAATATTTGATTAACTCAACCTTACAAAACTAGCTAACAAAACGAGGATGTCAGCTCCCACGAACATAAACATTTTCCGACCAATCTCATCTAATGTGTAACCCTCAACAAGTCATCCACCATTAACAACACAAATATGACAATTGAATCCAAATCGTTATCCTTTACGAATTCCCAATTTTTAGGCCATATACAACGGGCTAATCTTAACAAAGTTTCTCTTGGTTTGCATCACTATATTCTCTTTAGTTTTCCATAGACATGACATTTTATTATGGCTTTCCATGCATTGGATGTAGGGGCTGCAACCCATACAGTAGCTCAAATAATAAAAGTATTAGATATCATATAAAATACGTGGCCTAAATCAGGCTAATAATGTCAACATAATGATTAAGAACAAACCTAAAAAGTTTATAATATCTGAAACATGATTCTCAAATAATCTATCGGTCAGAATAAATCATGAGGAAAAGCATATTCCACACACATTAAACTATTATCATAGATAGTACTAGTTGCTTAAAGTGTTTGATTTGACATGTAGAAATTTATTTCTTTCTTACCTCATCATTTTGGAATATATAAACCTCTCCTATATATATATATATATATAAACCTCACACTCTCCTTGAAGAGAGCTGAAATAGAATTTTGCATTGCTAAAATGAAGAGTTGTGATGAATGGAAACCTTTTTACTAATGATAGTAATTGATGTTTCTTTCATTACAGTGAATATTCTTCTTAAGAAAGTCCTTGAAGAAGGGATGAATAATTTGGTTTTTATGATGTATCGCATTTTCTACCATCTTTTTTGTCTGAATTAGTTCCTTCTATCTTTGAGACTGTTTTTACAATGTTATTATGCATAAGTCAAGTTACAATGATTAATGCCACTCCAAAGTCACGCACTTGAACCTAAACTTTTTCCTCTTAGCCTCAAAACATGTTAAAAGCTAATAATTATGGGTATTTCTCTTGGCAGAATGAAATATAGAGATCTTATAATCATTGATATTTTGTTGCACAGATGAAAGACCAAGGCTCACGTTTCGAATTTCATGTTTCCTTTTCCTCAGTGCCATTGTTGGGTTAGTCATAAAATTCTATCTTTTTGGTACATATATTGGCGATACAAGCCTACATGGATACACAAATAACAATTAAGTAAGAATAGTTATAACAATTGAGTAAAAATAATTAAGATAGGTTGGGATGGTAGTCAATTAGAATTCAAAATTTCTTTCTCTCTATATTTAATATAATTGAGTTTTGATAAAATAAAAAGTATTTTAAGATAGACAAATGTCATCTCATGGTAGAATCTTTTATAAGACCAATTATCATATCATAATTAAAGGTTTGTTTAGTTCAACGAAGAGGAGATAAAAAATGAATTTTAACAGAGGTGACAGAAGGAAAGTAGATAAATATTTTATTCAAATGAAGAGAAATCAAAAGTTACATTTTTTTTATTGATTTTATGTTTAATTTAAAGAAAGATATAAAATTTAAAATAATTTTTTAGTTGTATTTTGTATTGAGTCCCTCCCGAATACTTAATAATTTTGTGCATTAGCGGTATTGGTTCGTTAAAAAAAAAAAAGACCGGGTGTTTTTTTTTTACATTTCCGTTGGTTCTCGCTAGAAACAAGTTTTAACAACTAGAAAAAATAAAAAAATAAAAAATGGAAAAGTGGTGTTCAGCAGTGCCCGGTGTGAGTGCGGCGTTGCGCGGTTTCATGACAGCAAGTTCGACCGCAGGTGATTCCATCCAAACTCCAACGCGAACAACAACAACACATTCGTTCCTTCCGTTTCCTCCTGAAACCTACCACATACATAGCACATACATAGATAGATATATAGATACACGCAGCGAATTTAGGTTTGGCAGAAGCAGAAATGGCATCGGTGGCGGAGCGTGCGCTTAATATACAGCCTCCTAAGATTAAGCTGAAGGCTCGACGATTGAGAGGTCACGAAGACAGCACTAACTGCTGCATTGCCTCATCTCAAAACCCTCGTATCATCGTCACTTCCGGCGAGGTCACTTCCATTTTCAATTATTTACCTTTCATTTAATATCTTCTATTATCATTATTATTACTGTTGTTGTTTCTTATATCTAACTGTTTTATGCTAATTTTTTTTTATATTTAAAAAGGATGGTCGTGTTTGCTGGTTTGATTTGCGATGCAATGATGAGCCACGACTCGCTATGGATGTTAGCGAGGAGCCCATTCTTTCCTTGTGTTTCAACTCAGGTACCTCTCACTTATCTATTTTATCATCATTGCTTTCTTTCTCATTTCAATGATTCTTTAAACTCGTTCTTGTGTTGTAAATACAGAAGGATTATCGATGCTTATTTTTATTTTCGCTGCTTGATCTTGTTTTGTCTTGGAATTTTTTGTTTATGGAGGAGATATTAACATACTAGTGTGGCGGAAAAAAGCCTTGGAGGGATCAAATAATCCCCAAGGTGACTCGGTGCTACCCAAGCTAAGGCTCTTCGTCATCTGGCCAATTTCTTTTTACAATGTAGTATTAGTCATTGGTTTAAATGTAATAAATATCTAGTGAAGATTCATGATACAGGAATTATTGCGACAGCTTCTAATATAAATCATTGAGTTTGGCATATGTTCTTTTGCTTGAGAACACATGATGGTTTTCTTTATCATGAGAAACTTTCTTTGAGAGATTTCACGGTAATTTCATTGGTGGGTATGTAGCGGGCTTTTGATATTCTAGAAATAGAATATTTTGTCTCTTTCGGTTTCAGTTAGGTGATGCGTTATCATGTACATATTATCTACATGTCTTAGCAAATGAACTCATGTCTATATCTAATAAAATCCTTATTTTGAAAGTTGAGATTAATTATTCATGTAACAGACATGACTGTTTTGCATGGGGTCACCCTAACGGATAAGTTGGGTAATTGAATGTTTTGCTCCATCAATTCTCTCTTTTTGTTTGTGCTTTATTCTTATGTTAAGGACAATTCCTTGTTCCCTCTTATTCTATATATAAAACAAAGAAGTATCGTATGCAAATCGGAGACATCCAATTTGTGTCCAAGTGGATAAGTTTACTTATATCTTTTGCAAATAATTGTCCCTTGAATCAGGTAATGAAGATAATATATATGTTTCCTCAGGAAAGGAAATCAAGTGTTTTGATGTGCGCCTGGTAAGCATTTTATGGGCTCCAAAGATGTTTGATTTTCAGTACTTTCTATTTCCTTTTACGGGAAAACCTTCTCTCCTTATAGTACCACAGCACACCTGACATTGCATTTATTGTATTATTCATTTTCATATCAAGGATATATATATGTATCCTCATTACATTGTTTAGAAAGATCATTAACTATCATACTGACCCTCTTTATACTATGTTCTGTTCTGAAGGCCACCACCAAATGGGAGCCTCTGGAGAATTATAATTATAACAAGGAGGAGATAAACAAGGTATATAGTAGGAATTGTATTCAAATACAATATTACACATTTACTTGATATTGTTGAATGCTCGTACTGTTTCTAGGTTCATAAAAATAAAAAGAAATTGTATCATGTGTTCCTGAAGTAGATTTTTTTTTTTAAGTTTCTCCTAATAAATGTTCGCATAACTCAAGTTAATGGACTGTGTTGCCTGAAAAGATGAGACAGCCATTTGAATTTAAAGCATGGTGAAAGTAGACACCAAATTAAGGTTACGACTTTTATGGAAACCAGCAGCAAGTAGTGCATACTTAGGTCATTGAGTCTGATATCAGTACCGCTTTGATACTATGGTGAAACAGAGTTTGAGGGAAATTCTATGACTGTGTGCTTGATCTCTTATGTATAGCTTGATTACAGTACAATCAATCTATGGAGTAATCATTTGTTTAAAAATGCTTTTATATTACAATTGTTTGCATGATTTTGCAGGTTACATGCAACTCAAAGTCCTCATTTCTTGCTGCAGCAGATGATAGTGGCGAGGTGAAGGTATGCCTCATATTTATTCATGTTGTGCGTTCTAACTTTACCTTGTGTAATACCACATTTATTGGCTTATATTGTAAAGAGATTCCTAGTATGTTCTCCCATAAGAAACCATAGGCTTGCATTTTATTCTAAAAGCAATACATGCCATAGAACATGGTAACATACAGTTTGTTTTCTTATGTATTATTTAGAAATTGTTTTTGTTTCTTTTCCTCTATATTATGATTTATTGTTTTGTATGCAGTTTTTATTTTCTTATTTCTTTTAATTTCAGAAATTGCATTTTCATTTTTGATTGTAATTTTTTGACAGATAATTGACATAAGGCAGCATTGTCTTTACAAAACATTACGAGCAGAAGCTGGTCATACAAGTGTATCCTCCTTATTTCTTTATAGCTAATCTTCACTACATGGCTGCTAATTACAAAAATCCGGAATTTTATTTCAACCCACAAATATTTCATCTTTCTACTTTTTGTCCGGTTTTTTATCTTATTGTTTTGTTCTTCTATAACTAATGAGTAGTTTGATATCTTAATATTGTTTATTTCACCTTGACCTTGTATTGTAGATATGTAGCACTGTGGAATTCCTTCCTTGGAGATCTTGGGAAGGTAGTCAAACCAAGTCTTGCTTATTTTTCCCATATGAATTTCTCTCTCTCTCTCTCTCTCTCTCTCCTGCTCCTTAGTATAATTTGTGGTTTCCAATGAAAATATGATGTGACTGTCATGTTTGAAATAGACTTTTGTAAGTTGTCTTTGCAGCTCTCCATTGTGATTTATAACATTTTTTTATAAATAAATTTCATTAAAAAAATTAAATGAAGAAAGAACCTGAGAAACTAATGTGGATGTTGCAACATTTTCTTCTTAAGTTTGTATTGTTCCAACTCTGATTGATGAGGTTTTCTGTATTTAAACAGAAGCCATCACACATAAATTGATATATCCATGTCATAGTCATTGATTTCGAAAACTGACTATAACTCCTAGCTTTGTTACTGCTTGCTTCTGTCATCGATAATCAGACTACAGTGCCAATGTAGAACGCAGAAAACAAAGTACTCCTGCTTCTGTCTTGTCACTGATTATCTGACTATAGTGCCAAAATATAGAACCCACAAAAAAGAACTCTAGCTCGTGAGTTAGTTGCTGTGATTTTCTTGTTTCTACAGATCCTCGTACATTTGTAGTTTTATGCACAGACCTGGAAGGCCAGTTTATTTAATCAAATTGTCGCATGTAGACTTTTTGGAGTTGATTTGGATCCCTTTTGCAAATGTTAATTAATTGCAAAGATGATCTAATTTGTGCTATTGTGTCACCTCAAAGAACCTAGTTAGTGTGATTAACAACTGTATAATGCACATGCATAAACCAGAGATTTGATCTGATCAAGATTAAAAGTTGCAGAAAATAATATATAGGAAATTTCAAACAAAATACATATAGACTTAATAATTGAGTTGGATATGTTAATCAAAAGAATATGTATGTGCATAAGTTTCAATTTATAATTAAATATTACATTATTTTTGGTATTAGGTTTATGCTAGTCTTCTAGAAACTTGCCTTCATTATTTGTAGATAGTTGACTCCTTTAGTCCTATGTTTGTTCTTTTCCCAGTAATTAGTGGAGGTCTCGATTCAACGCTTGTGCTGTGGGAATTCTCCAAAGCCCGCCCCTACAAAGTAGTGAACTTCGGTATATTTTTCTGCAAATGTCTTTGTCTTTACTAATTTAAGTTTTGATTGAGATGACTAGAATTATCAATCACAGCCTTCTTTTATTTTTGTCATTTGATATTTGCAATAACACAAGTGTTCACATCTCTACTTAATTTGTTGTTTGCAATTGCATGTATGATAATTGTTTTAAATCTTGGTTAAAGGCTTTTGAAACCACTTACTCTTCACCATGATTATACAAGAGATAGATTCAAAAAGTTAAGCCAGTCAAAAATATAAGCAACGAAATAAACACACAAAAATGCTAGTTTGTGACTAGTGATGAAGGTATATCTTTGAAAGAAATATGAAAAGTTCTCATTAAAATCTGGAGTTTTGGATATAAATATACACGAGGCATACATGCATGTTCTTTGATAATAACTGAATCAGTAGGTGGTACTTAATGCAATATAAATTAATTCTACTTGTTTTATGGCGGTGTTTTCTTTTCTTTATTTGGATACATTTATACACAGAGGCCTACATGCATGTACTTCAATAATAAACTGAACTAGAAGCTGGTGCATAATGCAATGTAAATTAATGTTCCTTTTCTAATTTTGTTTACATAGTTGAACTCTACATCTTATATGCTGGCTTTTTCTTTTCTTTGCTTAGGAATGCCTACATTATACATCATACATACACTTAAAACCGATATTAATAGTAATATATATACAGTAAAGATAAGCGAGTGGAAAGCAAAAATTAATAAAAAATGTGAAAGAAAAACTACCCAGTTTGCTAATACTGTTCTTTCTTCACTGCAGGTAATGTGAGTAATAGCGGAGCTGGGCAGTGTTTCAATCCTTCCTTGATTCATGCAATAGCTGTCCCAGAAATTGACATGGTAGATAAATTGGGCAAGATATGTGCTGTTGCAGGGGGTGGAGTTATTAATGTGATTGATATTGAATCAGAAATTGCTGCTGTAAGGTCAAAAGGCTCTTCAAATACGCGAAAAGGATCACAGTCAAAATTAAAAGATGGTAGTTCAACTAGCAATACAGATGAAGATCATAATGTAAAAAAGAGGTTGCATTTTGATTACACTATAGGCGGCCATACTTCAGCTGTTTCTAGCCTGTGAGTCAGATTCGTATCTCTAATATTGTAACTGTAAGGCTTTGTTTGAGAGTCTGAAGGGGAAGGGAGGGCTCCAACTTTGAGGATAAAGGGTGAAGGAAAGGGAGGGGGAAGGGAAAGTAGTCCCTCAACATGCACAGAGGTTTTTGTTTTCATCATTGGACCAAAACCCTTCAATTTGGAGGAACTCAAAAACTACATTGAGGGGAGTTTGGAGGGTTTTGAATAAATTTTCAAATGTATTTTTATCTCTTTATAATACTCTCAAATCAAAGAAAATATTAGTCATAGGTATTTCCTCTCATCCACTCCAGAAACACTCATCCTCTCTCTCCTCTCCCCTCTCCCCTCCAAAGACATCCCTTTCCTCTCCCTCCTAACTCCTAAACAAAGCCTACGACTAATTTCACTTGTCCCCTAACTGATATGGTGACACAGGACATTTTCGATGTTTGGGGAAAGAGGGAAATTCTTAATATCTGGAGGAAATGATAAGTTGGTGAAGGTTTGGAATTGGTCCAGTTATACTGATGCTGGGTCAAGTGACAGCAACAATGATGTCCTACATTTGAACATCGGTGTACCTCAAAAGGTGAGTTTTGTAAGATGTAACGTATTTCATTGGAACTTCCGGGTGCCAGTTTCTTGTTCCGCTTCTGCCAAACTTTACTATTGTGTGATCATGAATACATTTGATTTTGTAGGTCAATTGGCTATGTACCACCACAGCTGATACAGACAACCTTGTTGTGTGTGACACATCTAAAACTGTAAAGGTCTATTCTTTAACATAGTTTCAAGCTGGATGTGAGTATTCCTGGAGAGCAATCGAAACGTGTAATGACTTTTTGTGTTTGTTACTTGAAAGATCATGCTCCCTGACAGGAAAAACCTAAAAGCACCAGGAATGTTAGCCTATGTTTAGAAACATTCATTTCCGTGGTGTCACCGCACAATGGCAGGGAAGCTACATGTTTTAGCTTCTAAAATTCTAGACAGTTTTGCACTGGGACGCGCAAAACTTGAATTGGGCGCAGATCCAAACATGTGCCCAGTCTAGATATGCCTGGAGTTTTCTCACTGATTCAATGAGACACATACTTGTTCATTCACTTCTTGTTTTTTATGCCATGATGGTTTGCCTTATCTCAATCTTTTATGTTATTTTGCTTACCTCTATTTCATATCACCCTTGCCTTGTTCGAGGCTAGTGTTCTTTTTAGTCGAAAACTATTGTTTACTCATTTGTGTTTGTTTCATTTGTGTAAAACTGTGAACTTGAAACAGGCAAACTTTTTTTTTTGTTTCTCTAGCAGACTCTATTTAACACTCTTAACTATTGGGCCAGATCACCATTACTTTTTTATACACCGTACAAAGCAACCTAATCTGCCGGTTTTGAAAACATTACCTCCTACAGTGGAAAAATGAAAAAAAAAAAAAAAGAAGAAAAAAAGGAAGAAAGAGTGCATGTACTAGTACTCAACAAAAACAACACCACACTTTTAACAAGACAAAGTCTTACAATGGCATCTTTCATTCTTTGGCTTTTCTTCCTCTCTATTTCTTCACCTCTTATATTTCAAATAATACAAAACATTTAGTATTTTTCAATGCTACCTTTTTCTGGATTTGAAAATCATTTTTGGATATGTTTGTGTTAGATTTGAAAATCAAAGGCACTTTTTTTTTTTTTTCCATGGGGTGGATATATATGATTTTGCCTGGTAAAATTGTATGGATTTCAGATAATACTCTTGGTTTCATTAAAAATAATCAGGTGATACTCTTGTATATTTATGGTTTTTGACCTTTTTATTCAAACGGTTAGTATTCTGTGTGTTAGACTTGTTGACATCCAACTAGAAAAAATGGGCGTTACCCTTCTGCACAACTCACAAGCACTAGTACCATTCATAGGGAGAAACGCAAGTGACTAGGGGGAAAAATGAAACGCTTTTTCTTTTTTCTTTTTTACATTGGGAAGAAATTGAAACATTGATGAGACAGTAAAGAGAGAGTAAGTTCTCAAAATAAAAGTGAGGGCAAAATCTATCCAACCTATTGAGTCATTGCCAATTGCAATATTTTAAAATAATGGTGATGTAACTCAATAGTTGAGAGAGTCTTCAATAGAATGTGTCAGAGTTTGTTCTTAACATTGTTACACTAATAGTCATCTTTTTTATATTGACTTTTATGAAAATGGTGTACCATAGAAGTCATCTCTACTGTTATTGTTAAATTCGTTTTTAATGTATCAAAACAAAGGTAAAATTTGATAATGGTATTTTTGGGATAAAACTAAATTTTAGGTGTACACTCTTAATTTTAGGAGTATGATTTATAATTTTCTTTGGAGTAGGCTCTTTTGTCTTTCATCATGGATTGATAGATTGATAGATACGGGTCATTTATAGGGTGTGTTCTGTATTTTTTATTCGGGTCATTTATATTTTATAGGGTGTGTTCTGTATTTTTTATTTACATTTTTTCATGAACTTGAGTCGTTTGCCCCGTAAACATTGTTTGGAAGGTGTGTGCTATCTGTCAAGTTTGCATCATATGAGACTCTGAGGGAAACATTTCTTGTGCAACGTATTCTAGTGCGACAAATAAATTAGTTAAAAGATAATATATTGATAATATTAAATACAATATTTTTATTAAATCTCAGTTCCGTGCATCTAATTTTGGAGTTGTAAAATTGATTTTGACATAATTAATTATTTTAAAGTAAATTTAATTTTCTCTCTAAAATTAATTATAACTTAAAAGATAAAATTTATAGCTTATAAATATAAACGTAATTTTTCTACTAAAATTTATTGTTGACCGACTAATCAATATATTAAAATCAATTTTTGCCGAGGAAACCAAACATAGTGCATGTATAATCGTTAAAACTGAATTGAAATAGGACGATTTCGCGCAATACATTGAAACCTTGTTCATTTCATCATCCGAAAAATCCGACGTTGCTTCTCAACTCTCTGTCTTTCTCAGCTGGTGCTTTTTTGTATCACTGGAAACCATGACACTAACAACTCAACCTCAAAAAAATAACACACCACCACCACCCTTTACACACTACAACAAAAATTGCATTCTCAAACCACACAATGGGGTTATGTTATTTCATATAAATGGTATATATATTATTGAGCACATATTGAGAATCAATATTATACTACTGAACCAAATATGATGCCATCTGGTGCTCCCCTCTGCAACATTTGTGGGGAACAACTAGTCCTCAGTGACAATGGAGAAATGTTTGTGGCTTGTCATGACTGTAATTACCCTATTTGTAAGCCTTGTTTTGAGCATGAAATCAATGAGGGACATAGTCTCTGCTTGAAGTGTGGCACTCCTTATCAAGGTAATCTTTTAGGATACTAAAAAAACATATAATTTATAGGGACTAAAAATTTAAATCGTCTTTTAGTGTGTACCCAATATTTCCTATCAAAAGTATATACTTTGTGTCTGTTTATTATGTGGATTTGTAACTCTTTTTTATAATTTATTCACTTCAGTAAAAGTATTGCAAAAAGTGGCTACTTTATTCGTTTAATACATGTCTCTTTTGTTAAATATGCTAAGGTGTGTTTCCTTCTGTATGTTGTATAGGGAGGACAAATGATGAAGGTGATGATGTCGATGACGATGATGGCATCAAGGTTCATGAAAATCCATCCATAGTGGCTTCCCAGATCAATAACTCTGAGGTAACAGTTACTAGGAATTATTAGATGATACTAAAAGGCCTTAATTTTTTGCAACAATAGGAATTTTGAGGGAAATTGGGAGTATTAGTATCTGTATTATTTTGGAGTATTGTTAAGTTGTTGGAATTCCCAATGACAAAGCTCATGTTGAATTTTGTAGGATGTTGGACTCCATGCTAGACATGTCAGTACAGTGTCCCCAGTTGATAATGGTAAATGAGAGAGACTCTTAGACCACATATTTTGGTAAAATTTATTCAGAAGTAATTATTGGTTATAACAATATGGTTTTTCTTGTAGAAGTAAATGAAGATTCTGGGAATTCCACATGGAAAAAAAGAATGAAAAGCTGGAAAGGGAAGGGGAAGGGGAAGGATAAAAAGAATAAGAAGAAAAAGGCTGCACCTAAGGCTGAAAATGAGGATACAGTTCCATCAGAGCAACAGATGGAAGAAATAAAGTAAGTTCATTGAGAAATGAAATAGAGTTCCTGAAATGGACAGCAAAATATTAAAAGTTACTGAAATGTTAAAAGTTCTATCTTCTACTTGGGAATATTAATAGTTGATTGTAAATCAAATTGTTGAAAACCATCATGTTGTACCTGAACGACTATTGATTTTATTCTGAATATTATTCATGCATTTATGACCTTTGTTGGTAATAGTAATACTCATTGGTTCTAAATCTGTCAAAAAATAACCATATATTGATATATTCATTCTATAATTTTCATGATCTGCTTTGCAGGTCTACAGAGGCTGCTGCTCAGCCACTTTCAGTAGTTATGCCAATAACAAAATCCAAACTTGCGCCATACAGAACCGTGATAATCATGCGGCTAATAATCTTGGGTCTTTTCTTCCATTATCGAGTTACGAATCCTGTTGATAGTGCTTTTCCTCTGTGGTTGACATCTATTATATGTGAGATTTGGTTTGCATTTTCCTGGGTGTTGGATCAATTCCCTAAATGGTCTCCAGTTAATAGACACACTTTTATTGAGAACCTCTCTGCAAGGTAAATCCAAAGTTTTAAAATATTTGGATCCTTATATATACCTTGTGCTTTATGCATGACTTGAACATAAAATATATTGTATAAGCATGTTTTAGTTTCTGTTTCTGTTTCTTTCTCAGTTGGAATTGTGAAAGGTAATCTATAAAAATGAAATAATGGACAGTATATAATAGTGCACATATGTTTAACTTTGATCTTTGTGAATGTAAAATTGTTAAACACTATAACAAAACCATGTGTCAGCAGTTACCTAACAAGTCAAACACTTTCACTGATATTGCAATATATCATTAGAAGATAATGGAAGTTTAGTTTTACTTCAAATCAAAAGTAACTTCGTATAGTAAAGTAATATTTAATACAAATGCAAGAGTTGATACTGAGCATATACTTTGGATTCTGTAGTTCACTTCTATATTTATGCCATGCCAGGTTTGAAAGAGAGGGTGAACCCTCTGGACTTGCTGCTGTTGATTTCTTTGTCAGTACTGTCGATCCATTGAAGGAACCGCCATTGATTACAGCTAATACGGTGCTCTCTATCCTTGCAGTCGACTATCCAGTCGATAAAGTATCTTGTTATGTGTCAGATGATGGTGCAGCAATGCTCACATTTGAATCTCTTGTGGAGACTGCTGAATTTGCAAGGAAGTGGGTGCCATTTTGCAAAAAGTTTTCAATTGAACCAAGAGCACCTGAGTTTTACTTTTCACAAAAGATTGATTACCTTAAGGACAAAGTTCAACCTTCTTTTGTGAAGGAACGTAGAGCAATGAAGGTAAGCATGTGAAGTTTCCTCCACTCATCTGTAACTTAACTAATTGGTTAACCAAAATGAGGTAGTTATAGCGTGCTCACAAACAGTTTCGAATTATTTGTGCAACTATCATCATTTTCATCTTCTTTTTGGTTAAGTTATTCCAACATTCCCCAACTCAAGATCTAACACACTCATGAATCATCTGTAACATAACTAATTGGTTAACCGAACTGAGGTGGTTATTAGTTTTTTGCTGAATTGAGTATCTTAGAGCAACCTTTTCGTGATTACCTTTTAATTCTGTCACAGAGAGACTATGAAGAGTATAAAGTACGAGTTAATGCTAT
Source organism: Cicer yamashitae (assembly GCA_037974755.1). Classification (NCBI taxonomy): domain Eukaryota; kingdom Viridiplantae; phylum Streptophyta; class Magnoliopsida; order Fabales; family Fabaceae; genus Cicer; species Cicer yamashitae. The sequence goes on along the minus strand of JBBPBQ010020323.1, from coordinate 4,447,341 downwards.
GGTGTCTAAGGCTCAGAAAACACCAGAAGAAGGATGGAGTATGCAAGATGGAACACCTTGGCCTGGAAATAATTCGCGCGATCACCCAGGAATGATTCAGGTATATCCATCATTTCTGTATCTAACCAATTCTCAATGCTGAATTACTGATAATGATAGGCATAAAGAATATTGTATAAATTACTGAGTGATTTTGTTTTTGTATCAAAATTAAAATCAGATGGAAATTTTTTATGTTCACAAGATTGATTGATCAGTTCCATTACTCGATTATTGTCATATTTGAACTATATAATTTTATGTATACTGCCTCACTCTTAGAAAAATCAGAGTTTCAAGCAAAATTTCTTCCAGGTTTTCCTCGGACACACTGGTGCTCGTGATATTGAAGGAAATGAACTTCCTAGGCTAGTTTATGTTTCTAGAGAGAAAAGACCAGGATACCAACACCACAAGAAAGCGGGTGCTGAAAATGCGCTGGTAAGTATAGATATTAGAGATCTCAATAAAATTTCATACAAGGTCATTAAGATTTTATAATGCTTGATGTCTGTATGAATTTATGCAGGTGAGGGTATCTGCAGTTCTCACAAATGCTCCCTTCATTCTCAATCTTGATTGTGATCATTACGTTAACAACAGCAAGGCTGTTCGAGAAGCAATGTGTTTTCTCATGGATCCAGAAGTTGGTAGAGATGTGTGTTATGTACAGTTCCCCCAAAGATTTGATGGTATTGATCGTAGTGATCGGTATGCCAACCGCAATACAGTTTTCTTTGATGTAAGTTTATGGCAAAGAAGAGTTTTACCACCAAGAGTCAACAGAAAAGTTTCATTTTCTTATGCTGTAGAAAATTTATCTCATCAAACAAGTACTTTGCAGAAATATTCTTCTTAGTTTCAAGGAAAAAAACATTTCTATGCCAGATTGTGTCATTGTTACCAATATCAATATGCTGATTTTGTATTGTATGTATAAAGTGAAACAATCGTTAGGACTTGGAGGAGAGAGTTCTCTCCTAGTTCTCAATAAAAGTGTTCTTTCTTAGGAATCCGACTCTTGGGTTCCTAACAATCGTGGCCGACTGGCAGTAGCTTCCAAGCCTCTTCCCTATTTAATAGTCTTTTATATTCATTTCAGGTAAACATGAGAGGACTTGATGGCATTCAAGGACCAATGTACGTAGGGACTGGATGTGTTTTCAATAGACAAGCACTTTATGGCTATAGCCCACCTTCTATGCCCAATTTACCAAGTTCTTCATGCTGTTGCTGCCCCTCAAAGTCATCCAAAGACGTGCTGCGGGTTTCTAGAGATGCAATGCGGGCAGAACTTGATGCTGCCATTTGTAATCTCAGGGAGATTGACAGTAAGCACAGTTAATTTTGCTGCTGATCAGTTTTTGTCAGAGAAGCATGTAGCAGAATCTTCTAAGTGTGATAATATTCTTCTGGTTTCTTTTCTTCCTGCAGATTATGATGAGAATGAGAGGTCAATGCTGATTTCACAAATGAGCTTTGAAAAAACTTTTGGCTTGTCTACTGTTTTCATTGAATCTACATTAACGGATAATGGAGGAGGGGTACCAGAATCTGCAGATCCTTCAATGCTGATCAAGGAGGCCATTCATGTAATTAGCTGTGGATATGAAGAAAAGACTGAATGGGGAAAAGAGGTTTGGCTTAAATGTTAATGTTCTTGTACAATGTCCATCTTTAGATTCTAGTATCTTTTTCTCTTTTCCAATGATATTTTTGTTAATGTACTTGTATCAATTAAAATTTTACTCAAGCTAGACACATTATCTTTCACTTTTTAATTAATCTATAGTTTCTTTGTATTGATTAATTAACATATCTTCTTATCTTTTCAGATTGGTTGGATTTATGGTTCAGTTACTGAGGATATTTTAACAGGGTTCAAGATGCAGTGCCGAGGATGGAGATCACTCTACTGCATGCCCTTAAGGCCTGCATTCAAAGGGTCAGCACCTATCAACCTGTCTGATCGGTTGCACCAAGTCCTTCGATGGGCGCTTGGATCGGTTGAAATTTTCTTAAGTAGACACTGTCCCCTTTGGTATGCAATTGGAGGAGGCCGTCTGAAATGGCTGCAGAGATTGGCTTATATAAACACCATTGTCTACCCTTTTACTTCCCTTCCTCTAGTTGCTTATTGTACTTTGCCAGCAATTTGCCTTCTCACAGGAAAATTTATCATACCGACGGTAAACTCCAAATCTTTATTTTTGGTCTAACATACATAATTAAAGAGAAAGTTGTTAAATTTCAGTTTAATCCCCATGGATTATCTAACAATTGTCCTCTTAAATATAATTTATTTGTAAGTTTGTAGCCACAGCCAAAAAATTTACTTACAGGCTTATAAAAACGGTTTACTCTCTTGTTCCTTTTTAACTGTGCTTTTGTAGAGGAATTTTTTTTCCATTTGTTTGTCGTTTTAAAAGTTCAATGCAACTTTAACTATTTTTTTGTCAATAATGTCCTTAAGAAACGAACTATATTGTACTAATGCCTTACATTATGTTGTTCTTTACAAATTGATACAGCTTTCCAACCTTGCAAGTGTTCTCTTTCTTGCACTTTTCCTCTCAATTATAGCGACAAGTGTGCTTGAGCTGCGTTGGAGTGGCGTTCGTATCGAAGATTTGTGGCGTAATGAGCAGTTTTGGGTGATTGGAGGTGTTTCAGCTCATCTGTTTGCTGTGTTCCAAGGATTTCTGAAGATGTTGGCTGGTGTTGATACCAATTTCACTGTCACTGCAAAGGCTGCTGAGGACTCCGAGTTTGGTGAACTTTATATCATCAAGTGGACTACTCTCTTGATTCCACCAACAACCCTTATCATTGTTAACATGGTTGGTGTTGTTGCTGGATTTTCTGATGCACTTAATGGTGGATATGAGTCTTGGGGACCTCTCTTTGGGAAGGTTTTCTTTGCCTTCTGGGTGATTTTTCATCTCTATCCATTCCTCAAGGGTCTCATGGGTCGCCAAAACCGAACTCCTACCATTGTTGTTCTCTGGTCAATTTTGTTAGCGTCTGTCTTCTCTCTTATTTGGGTCAAGATAGACCCATTCGTGAACAAAATTGACAGTGAGACCATTGCTGATACTTGTGTTTCTATAGATTGTTAAGTCACTTAAAGGATGCTTTCTAAGAGTTTTTGGAAATATTTGTAAAAAGATGTATACATTCATTGGGTAATGATTTTATCTACTGCTTGTGCAAAGTCATTACCCATAAGGATTAGTTCTTTGTTGAAATGTGTAGCCATATTGAACTAAGATTGGAAATATATAAGTTTTGGGCAAACTTCCTCTTTAAGGGATGTAGCATACTGGCCTAGAAGTGCAATAATGGTACATCAATGTAAAAAAAATGCATACTAAAGAACTTGAACTATCAATCATGTATTTATACTCCTTGACCAATTAAAAATTGAAGCATGTCAGCATTCCTTGAGTCTGTAATTTGTTTTATGAATATTTAAAAAGTTTATTACATAATAGAAATTTAAAATAGCATTTTAACCCTCAAAGTAAAATGTGTTAGTGGATTGAAAAATCAGTTTAACTAATCAAAATTGATAGGTCAAACTCATTTTACATTTCATTTTATGAGTACTATTGATTGTTAACAATATTTAGAATATCCTTAAAAAAAGAATAGTTAGAATTGTCTTGGATCAAAAGGAACAAACAAAGCCAAGCAATGAAGTAATCCCAAGTCCCAACTGTCACAGACTGTGCAAAAGCTTCTCTCTTAAATCTCTACCCCACCTCTCTATTTTATAGTTTCCACTTTCCACTTTCTCATACCAATCTTTGTGCTCACTCTAACATCTCTCACTTTTCCAAGCCTTGCAGCCTTGCTTCCATAATTGTCTTTCTCTTTATCCCACTCTCTTCTATCCTTCAGTTACTCTCAGTTCTGTTTGTGCACACTATCAAGCCATGAAATCATCACCACCACCACTACCTCCATTCCTTATTATGCTCCTCTTCATCTTCCTCCTCCCCACCAATATCACCTCAATTTCTCCACCTCTCCCACCCACATCATCACCTTCTTCACCTTCCACTTCCACTCTTGACCCAAACCAGCTCAAAGCCCTTCAATCCCTCAACATCCCCACATCAAAAGACCCTTGCATCCAACCATCCTTCCACAATGTCACACTTTGTGACTCCTCAAAACCCTTTAGCCACCTCATTTCCCTAACCCTTTCCAACTGTTTAACTTACACTTCTCTCTCCTACAATGCCCTCAAATCACTCTCTACACTTCAATCCTTTCACCTACTTAACTGCCCCATTGCTCCCATTCACTTCCCTCCTCAACTCACATCCTCTCTTCTCTCCTTCACCTGCATCAGCAGCCTCCACAAGATCTCAGGAGTATGGCTCTCTCGCTTAGCGAACCTCACTGATCTCACTGTCTCAAATGTCCCAATTAAAGCTTCTGGTCCTTACGTTTTTCTTGCTCACATGAAAAAGCTCAAAACTTTAACCATTTCCAATGCCAACCTCACTGGTTTTCTTCCTAAATACATCCATTCCAACCTTACCCAAATTGATTTTTCATCTAACAAACTCAAAGGAAACATACCCTCTTCCATTACCATGCTTGATAGCCTTGAAAGTTTGAATCTTTCTTCTAATGGGTTTAAGGGTGAGATACCCTCTTCATTAGGGGACTTGATTTCCCTTAAAAATATTTCCTTGGCTTCAAATTCTTTTTCAGGGTCTATCCCAGATTCATTATCTGCCATACCTGGTTTGGTTCACATGGATCTGAGTTCAAACCAGCTCAATGGGACAATTCCAAAGTTCATTTCAGAAATGAAGAATCTCAAGTACTTGAATCTTGCTAACAACAACCTTCATGGTGTTGTGCCATTCAACTTAAGTTTTATAAAAAAATTGACAATGTTTAAGGTTGTTGGGAACAGTAACTTGTGCTATAATCATTCTGTTTTGTCTTCAAAATTGAAGCTTGAGATTGCTCCTTGTGATAAGTATGGGAAGCCAATGTCTCCTCCACCTGCAAAGGATTCTTCTGCAGATGATAGTAGTGATTCAGATTATAGTGGTGATGATGACGATGATAGCATACACAAAAGAGAGCAACATCATGGACCAAACAAATTTGTTCTTGGAGTGGCAATTGCTCTTTCTTCCATTGTCTTTTTGATTGTCTTCCTAATCCTATGTTCAAAGTGCTGTCGCTGAGAAACTTATATTTACATACTTCACATAATTTAGATTACGAAAAAATGATAATTTCAATTGGTGCTCTGTTTATTATACAATGGTCATGGTTATAGATTAGGTGCAGGGTGGAAAATCAAAGAGAAAATGAAGAGAAAAAATGCTTCTTTTTTGTTTTGTTTGGTTGATAGTATAACAAAAGGCACCCAATAGAAATAGGAGAAGGAAAAGTAAGCAGTGAATTGGAATATATATTTTTGTTTCTATTACTATTTTAATCAGTTTGTGCAGTTCAATGAGTTACAAAATGCATGGAATTCTTGGCTTGCAAGCTTCTCTTTTGGGAGTAAATGGCTTTGGCAAATTTGAGTCTTTTTAATTTTTGTGTTTCTTGTTTTTATTTTTACTTCAATTAATTAATAAATAGAGATTAAATATTTTCTTTTACAATTTTTTCAAAAACAGATCTAATAATTTTAGAAATTTTGAAAATATCACAATTTTTACTAAAAAGGGTTACTATATTAGTATGAAAGTAGGATGCGGAAAAGGTAGAGGTGGTGGTCCCAGTGGATGTGTGATATACAGCAAGATGTAATTAATTTGTTCCATAACCTTTTATTTCTCAACTTTTCCTTGATTCTAATGCTCTGTTGACCCAGTTAACCTTATTTTAGACTTTTTTATTATTTTTTTTATAATATGCTTAAAAGATATTTAGAAGTTTTTATTTAAATTTAAAAATATTTTAGATTTAGAATAAGATATGATTAAGATATATAATTTATATTTGTGTTTAGAATATATTTAAATTTTGTTCTTTATTTTAGAGATATAATAAATTTTTATATTACAATTTAACTCTATATATAAAGCGATGATTAAAAGTTTATGATATGAAATTTCATATAGAAGAAGAAATTTTCTCCATGTAGATTTCACATATAATTCCATTTTTACAAATACAACTAGAAAAAACTCCATCATAGTCCACAACATTAATCAATCATTTCCTATATTTTTTCTTGAAACTAAAATGAATATATTATCATACTATTTCTATGCATAAGATAAAATATGTTTAGAATAGCCAAAAACATCAAGATTACAATAGCAAATCCTCAATCCCTCAAACTCCTACCAATACCTACATAAAGCCAAAAAAACACCCCATTATTATTACGACATAATTAGCTACCTCTATTCCTATATGTTGCAAAAGGTTTAAATAGGTTTGAGAGAGCTTTTAAATAGGAAATTCTTTTGTTTTGCAACTTCTTAGTGAATGTTTGGATTTATTTATACAAAAGATACAAGTGCTTTTAGTAATATGAAATTAATTTTAAATGTATTTATGTGTGTCAATTTATCTAATTAAGAGTAAATAAATTATCTTTCTGCAAAAGTCAAAATTTAATAAACTAAACCATATGATGTTAATATATATATATATATATATATATATATATATATATATATATCATCAAATTTTAAATGAAAAAGATATCCAAAGAATATATAATTTTAGAATTGATATTTATTCATATTTTAAAAGTATATATATAAACATATGGAAGGGTTAAATATGATTTGGGTATCTAAAATGACAAATTTTGATTTTGGTTCTTATATTATTTATTTTTTGTTTTCATCCTTTAAAAATATAAAAATATTTTTTTTGTCTCTAATGTCATATGATGTTCATTAACTACTTATGTGTGTTATGAAAGGTCATATAACCATCCCAGGTAGCTACTTGGTGCATCATAGACTATTTGTCACAGTAGTTCTCAATGTAAATATTTTATTTAAAGGTGAACATTTATTTATACATTGAAAAATAGACAACTCATCTAAAAAAATTAGTGCGATAGGTATCAATTAATTTTTTATTTGCATGAAGTTTTATAAATTTGATCTATTTTACTATATACAACCTTTTACGGTCACAACTGACCAAACAAAATCAACAGTCATATTCATTAATTTTGTATCCAACATTATCAATAACTTTGGTGTTCATCTTACTCGGACATTTATGAATTTGGCTTATCAGATTTTGAGAAGGAAATGAAATCATCTATGCTCCAACATTTTGGGATGAGAATTTTTAAACAAAACACTCATTAGCCAAAGTCCCTCGAGAATTTGTGAAAATCAATACGAATGATTCCTATATTTGCAGTCAAACATCTTGTGGAGGTCTTATGAGAAATCAACAAGGCTAGTCTATGAAGAGATTTCTTTATAACTTTGGAGAACAAAATGCAGTTCTTACAGAACTTTGGGACACTCATTTAGCTATCCAAATGTCCAGAACGACATAGCTCACTCGTGTTATCTTGAAACTGATTCTTTGCAAGTTGTTATCATGATACGAAATCGACATCCATCCATATTTCATCTTGAACCTCTTCAATGAGGTTCATGCTATAGCCCTTAAAATATATGATGCAGTCTATTCTATTTTGGTACAAATTATTTTTACTAGTATTAGTTTACTACTTGAAAAAGACTTAAGGGAAGACCGTACCCTAATAGTCATACTTTATTTTGGTGCTATCTTATTTCATGCTTATTTTATTGTTGAGGATAAAATAAATGGAACGGAAACAAGTGAAAAGTTTATAATAAAATGAATGATTTTCGCTCTAAAAAATATGATTAAAAAAAGATGAGTTAGTGTTTATATACACAATTAAAAAGATTAAAATAAAATGAGTGATTTTCACTCTAAAAATATTATTAAAAAAAGATGAGTGAGTGTTTGTATACATTTTGTTTTGTTTTAAACATTCAATCATTATAGAATACTTTCTTCCTATAAAAAGTAGAATATATATTTTGCAATAACTGATCTGAGGTATATTTGTAAGCATTGGTTTTTATATGATCACTATTTTTATTTTTGTTTTATTTTTTATCTTGAGTACTATTATTTCTTTATTCTTTTTTTGACTAATTAAATGAACTATTACTCCTTATATTTTATGTTTCATGTCTTATTTCCACTTAAACTTTCGATAACTAATTCTTAATTAGAGATGTTATGTCACGTATTTCTTTCAAAAATATTTTGATTTAATTATCCTTTTTAGAGACTGCATATAATGAATAAACTCAAAGTATTATTTTTTACGACAAAAATACGAAATAATGTTGGGAATGATAAGGAATCACTACTTGATTTTGATTATTTTTGCCATTAAATGAAACTATGCTTTGATTTATGCTTCATCCAATCTATAAGTTTAATATTTTGAAATGAGTGTTTTTATTTTCATGAACAATTTATATAAACAAATACTTTCTTTGTATAAAGGAATATAATATGTATCCGATCACTAGTAAAAGAAAAATGAACACAAATTGTATATTACTTTGAAAATACTTAATGTATAATTTAATATTTTTATTTTTAAAAAAAATATTCTTTGTTGGTTTTTTTTTTTGCAAATGTTTGCTAATTTAAATAAATGTGTTTTAATATTTTTTATTTATTTTAATTTAAATTTCATTGGATTGTTTGTGCATAAGTTTGATTATTGATTTTTTCATGTGATTATTATGTTTTTATATATTTTGTGGTAATTTATAGTTGCTACATTTTAATTAATAAAATATAATTAAAATATTATGATGTATTTATATGCAATAAATTAAAAAAATAACTAACCATTAAATTAGATTTGTAATGGGAGTTATATTTTTATTGTTGTTTTTTAATTATAGAGATATAGACAAAGAATTAATAGAGTGTGGAATAAAAAATGAATGAATTTTAGATGTGTCACATCATACTATTAAATGATGTGACGAAATTAGTGTTACATAAATGAAATGTGTCAAACTTAATATTTTGAGAGTTTATTTTAATATATTATATTATACTAGTTTGGTATAATGTTAAATAACTTTTGCGGTTTCCATTTTTTCTTTTATTATACGAGAAATGATTCCTACATGAGATGTATATTGAAAGCACATTACTACATTATGATAGCAAGTTATGATAGCATGTGCCATAGCGTCAATATTAAGGTTAGTATAAGCTATGATAACAGAGAACCTACACAACAGACAGGATACCCTGTTCATTGTGCTATCAATCCAAGTCCAACTCACTTGCATCAAAATTGGCCCTTGGGGAATTAAATTGACATTTCTGAATTTGTAGATGTAGCTTTTTTATTAAGATAGTAACAATCAATTAAACTTGTACACACACAGTGTTGGTGGCGGCAATTAAACTTTTTTATTAAAATTATTTGAAATTTTAATAATAATGTAATTGTGACTTCTGAGAATATAATTCACATTCTATTTTTTTTCATAAAAAAACAATGTGATGATGTTTTGTTATACTATAATCAAGAATAAATCTAAAACAAATACTTTCTAATTGGTCTTTATATCACATATCTCCTTACAATTTATCTCAAAATAATCATAACAACAAAAACAACAACAACAACAATAATAATAATAATAATAATAATAATAATAATAATAATAATAATAATAATATATAGAAAACAATGAAATAAGCAATCAATCAGTCAATTTATCAATAATAAAAAGAATAAATTAATATAAAGTAAAAAAAGTGTTTTGTTGAATAACAAAATATTTAGGGACTAAACCTTTCCTTTTAAATTATTGACAAGAAAAAAATTGTTATTTTAACTATTGTTAGATCTAACATGTTTTTATCATAATTTGTGAATTCTATTTCAAATTTAGAAAGAAAAAAAATTCTATAAATATGTTACTATATTAGCTATAATTTAAGAAAATTGTTTATCAAAACACAATCAAATATATAGATTTTTT
>JBBPBQ010020323.1:4421204-4435694 GCA_037974755.1 Cicer yamashitae | reverse complement strand
ATTTTAAAAAAAAAAAAAAAAAAAAAAAATTATCTAGAAGAGAAGAAAAAGGTGGGCGACGGCATGGTTGCGGGAAGTCTGGAACTAAAGAAAAGGTGGGTGGCAGCGCGACTGCAGAAAATCTGTAACAGAAGAAGAAAGTGGTGCACATGTGGAACAGAAGAAGAAAAAGGTGGATGGCGGCCGCTGAAAATACGAAGAGAAGAAGAATAATGAAACTTTATTGGGCTGCTGGACTATTAGACTGCCAAACAAATTTAAAAACAAAACATAACTAATCACCGGGGCGACGGATTCAAATTGTTGAATCCATTACCCGAATATAAAAGGGTTGAGTCGGGTCGGACCCGAAAGTGATTCGGTAAAGGTAAAAAATCGAGTTGGATTGTATTGGGTGATCGGGTTGGCGAGTCGACCCGCACCTACGTACACTCCTAATTCCAATTTTTAAGATTACCATAAAAGTGATTAATTATATATAATGATTTATTACAATATAAGCTGTTTCGAATTTTTTATATGATTTATGGAACAACTTTTCATTTTAACTTTCCTAAAAAAAATATTTTCATTTAACTAAAAACAAAATCATTTTTTAGATTTTCAATTACAATTAAATCAAAATTTTAAAAATCAAACTGGAAAAATACGAAAAAAATAAAATAAAATTGATTGAACCAATAGCAGTTTAACCAGTTCAATTTAGTTCAATTGAAATTTTTAGATTTTCAATTACAATTAAAATCAATATTTTAAAAACCAAACTGAAAATGCGAATAAACCGAATGCAAACAAACCGTCGAACTGTCCTGATTGGTTTTTTTTTTTTTTTTTTTATAAATTGATTAAAACCATTAAAAGTGATATTTCAATAAAAAAAGTGAATGTTCTATCAAATAATAAGTGAAAACAGGCTCTATACAAGAGACTTGTAAGAGTTAAAAGAGAGAAAAAATTATTCTCTAATTTATATTCAAACTGAATAGAATGAATGTAAAATCCACATAAATACATCTATGTATTCACTTATGGAATAAACTAACAGAATATTTAACTAATTGAATGACTTAACTGTATCGTAAAACTCTACCTCAAGGTGAATGGAAGATATTAAAACACCCATCTTTATTCTAAACTTAGCCCCCAACGTGTCATTATTGATAAGAATTCTTGTCGAACTTGAATTGGGTTTTCATCTAAATCAATTTTTATCGGGTTGAATTGAACTATATTTGAATCAACTTGACCCATTTACGGTTCTACATTGATACTATAGAAATTATCAAAACATTTAATCTGGCAGATCATTCACCAAAAACATATATATATTGAACATTTGCCAATGCAACAATTGGACAATGAATTTATAAAGCTTTTTCTAACTACTAATAGTAGTGATAAAATGAATGAATTAATAAGAAACATGTTTGAAAGAAAAAGAACAAAACAGACTTTTTGTTCTTTATTATTATATGAAAATAATAAAATTCACTCTAAAACCAATGATGATCATCATATAATACATGCTTTTCCTCTAACGTCTCTCTAAGATTTTGAAATTTTCTTATGATGGAGGGAAGAAACGGTTGAGATTGAAAGGGAGGGAATAGAACTCTTCATTCCTGCTATCTGCTTTAAATGTTCTAAACTTAGCCCACCATGGCATTCCCCTATCTTTTGCACTGTCCTTATAGTCAAGAGTGTTGTCTAAGAACACAGCAATAATCAAAGCAACGTTAACTGAAATGTTCTTTTTTTCAAGATCTTTCTCAACAAACTTGAATGATTTCATCTTGGAAATTTCTTCAAGACTTTTGATGGAAGAACAAATAAGTTCCTTAACATGTATAAGTTCACTTTCTAATGTTTTCACTTCCCCATTCACAAAATTACCACTTCTTTGAAACTCTTGTTGAAGTGATTTTAATGCACGTGCTCCAAAATGTAAAACATCCACCAATTTTGTCAATGACACCAAAAGCCTATTATAGCAACCACTATGAAATGGTAAAAACCAAAAATTGGGCTCAGCTTCTGCCTCTATCACAAACTTTTTTAGCTCATTAACTTGTACATTAAATTTCCTTTGGTTTTCTTCCAGTTGTAAATCGGTTTTGCCAACTAGGCTTAAAGGCCCAATTGACTCGATGAATGTGGAGAAGCATTGAGAGAGCTCAAATTTGGCACATGATGAGGCCCTTTTGGGCCAGAAAAGAAGATCCACAAAAATAGAACATGAAAGCCCAATAAAAGTTTCGATGTTCTCTCTATTGCGAATTCGCTTGGTGGGCCAATGTTTTTTCGGCCCAAAATCAAAACAGCCCCAATCACTGCCGAAATGCCACCTGCAGGCCCATACATTCGGCTTCGTTGAAGGAAACTAGTGAAAATAAACCATGGAAGTAGAGACAAGAATCTAATAGGCAATAATCTCTCAAACACGAAACAACCCAAAACACCGCACACAGTTCCAATTACTGTTCCTTGGGCTTTAACATTTGCTGATCTAAAAGTGGCTTCTCTTCCCGAAACGAAACTTACAGCCACTGGAAGCACAGACCAAAATCCGCTTTCTTTGCTATACAATAAGCCCATAAAAACTGAAAGGCCCAATGCGAAAGAGAATTTAATTGCCGGGAGAATATTTGGGCTTCTTAATGTTGTGGCCCAATTAGTCCACCTACGATATTGGCACCTTCAAGATAAATAAATCATTACAACTGTCATCTTGGTTTTTACATATACGATCTTCCTAAAAGATTTAATTGACCTTGTCATGGATTATTGTTCAATTTCCAAACTCATGAACACTGTTTCAGGTGATCTATCTCACTTGCATGGCAACAATTGATACAATACTTCCATAAATGAATCAAACAGGCATCAAATACATGCACACTCGCTTGCACATAATCACGTTTTGAATTGCTTTTGCAAATGCAACTGTAGAGCAACACTGAACCCAAATAGAGCAAACAGTTAAAATATTTGACCTATCTACGAGCAATGTCAAAATCAGTCACCTCTAGCAAATCTTAACTGCAAATGCATACTTTCAAGCAAGCAGCTGCAAAACAAGAAAAACATTCCATACTTCAAGTATCTTACCCAATACCATAAAGTACAAATCAGCATAACTCAATCGATTTAAGCTAGATAACTCAATCACTCCACAATCAGCATGACATATAACCTCAGCCTCAGAGAAAAGAAGCAGAATTTGGCACAAATATGAGCCTGAGCTCTAGACGCCATATTCAAGATAATCAAGGCAACTCTTAAGTCATAAAAAACTTATGCAATTTACTATGGAAATTTTATGAGTGAGTCAATGAGTTTAGGCCCCATGTTTTGTTAAACAGAACAATCACAACACAAAGGAATATCAATATTTCACATAAAATGCAAAATCTAGCATTGATATTAGAAAATTAGTAAAAAGGAAATAAGCACCAGTAGTATGTAAACTTTAAAATTGCAAACTTTATCATCATAAGATGTTTAGTCAAACCTGTGGCAAATGTGGGAGAAAAATATATATTTTTGGTCTAAACCCTCCGGTTTCTAAGGGAAAGGAGCCCTGATAATCCAGAATCGACCGGGAGATAAGTAAAGTCTAACATAAAGATTGTTCACACCAGGATCAAAAAGAAAAAAAGATTTTAAAGCCAATAACATACCTTCCTCCTAGTTTTCGGACCGGTGTGACCGACAAACTCGCCAACTAAATCGGTTCGTTGTACTTCTGTCACTTTATCAGTAGGTAGAATTCCCACCATATGAAGTAATCTTCCAAGGATCCGTGCTACCATAGTTTTACCTATTAAATATCGAAGTCAACTTACAATAAGTACACACACGATCCATAGAGAGTTAGCACCAAAAATATAAGTGTGTGTTTACTTTAAGAAACAATGAAAATAGTGTTTATTTTAAAATTGTGTTCATTTTAAATTACTAATAAGGAGATGGAAGACTTGTTAGTAAACAATTGTGATAGAAAGAAGATGGAAGGCGAGCTAGGAAGAATGCATTTTCAGAAACAATGAAAATAGTGTTTTGGCATTTTCATCTTTTCGAAATTTCTGAAAATATTATATCTGTTTTCAAAAATTGTAAAAGAAAATGATGAAGAAAATATTTGATCTATATTCTCTTATGTTTATTAGTTGAAGTGAAAATGAAAGCAGAAAACATTGAAAAAGTAGACGAACCTCGTTAGGGGAAGAAAAGAAATAATTGTATGAAAAGAAAAAGAAAGCAGTCATAATCCAGAATCGACCGGGAGATAAGTAAAGTGATGTAGTTGCCACAGGTTTTAGAATCTAGGCTTAACAAGTTCAAACTTCAAACATTTTATACAGATCCAGGAAGCAGGAGGAATTCTTTTTGTTGACGAAGCTTATAGACTGATACCAATGCAGAAAGCGGACGATAAGGACTACGGGTTGGAAGCCTTGGAGGAGATTATGTCGGTCATGGACAGTGGAAAAATCGTAGTAATATTTGCAGGGTACAGCGAACCAATGAAACGAGTAATCGCATCTAACGAAGGTTTTTGCAGACATGTGACCAAGTTTTTCCATTTTAACGATTTCAATTCAAAGGAGCTAGCACAAATCTTTCACATCAAGTTGAACAATTTATCAGAAGGTAGTTTGCTATATGGATTTAAGTTGCATTCGGATTGCAGTCTAGAAGCGATAGCAGCAATGATAGAAAGGGAAACGATCGAAAAGCAGCGTAAGGAAACGAATGGCGGTTTGGTAGATACCATGTTGGTTAATGCAAGAGAAAATTTGGACCTAAGACTTAGCTTTGATTGTATAGATACAGAAGAACTTCTTACCATTACATTGGAAGATTTAGAAGCAGGTCTTGGTTTACTGTCACAGTAATCATTCTTTGGCAAATTAGATATTTTGTTAAAGAGACTCATTTAAGTTTTTAGTTCAAAATTATCCACCATTGGATATATTGCAAGTTTGCAACAACACAATGAAGAGCTTATTGCAAGTTTTGCAGCTACACAATGAGGAGCTTGTAATGAATAATATCCTTCTTTGGGAAGGTTTTTATGTAATTGATAATGTTATATGAGTTAAAGTGGCGTACACTGACAGTATAAACCAATTTTACACTGTCATCTGATGAAAACATTTTCAAAAATCCTTACAATAGTGAGGTGATTCAGCAGAAAAATGATTTTCAATAACCAATAATCATTGAATTCATGTTTGCGAATTGCAAAAATGATAGGAGTACAGAAGCTGGAAAAAAAAAACAATTGTCAAAAGATGAGAGAGTGAGGAAAGGCAATAGATGCCTCGAGTAAATTCAAAGGTTTAGTGATACTTACCCACAAGACCAAACAAAACACACTATATAGCAGCAAAAATAGGGAATGGTATTGATGCAAATAAAGCTCCAAATTTACCTGAAATAAAGAAACAATTTATGTATTTTGAATGAAACTATGAAATTGTAATAAATTTACAAATTATCATAAATTCATAGTTTGCCTTGCCACTCACCTAAAATTGAGAAAAATATCATGAAACCAGCAGAAACTTGAATGACCCTTCGGCTGCAGATACGGTTGCTTCCTAAAAGTCCTATATTCTCTCTGTCATGATGCTAAAAGAATCAATTTGTGTCCCACAATAAATGAAAACTATGAATGAGAAAAAATAATATCACATACACAGAAACTGTTGAACCAGACAGTGTTCCGAAAAGGCCATTCAGCAATATTCCAATTCCCTGCCAACCAATACTGCGGCTCAAGACATGAGCCGGAGGTGGTGTTGCACTTGCTAGACGCGATTTAACTTTGAATGCTCCAGTCGACTGTCAAAATAATAAATGCAATGAGTGTTTGTTTAAAAAATAAAATGGTTTAATTTTTCCAATAATAAAGGAAATGAATCACTAGTCAACAATAAAATTAGGACATAAGAAGCATTTTTATGCAGTTGAAAATACCTCAACTAATGAGATTAAAACAGCAGCCATCATTAAAAAGAATGACCAGCATCAAATGTAGGAGCACCCCACTCAAGAGGGTATGGAATCTTTATCCTGCAGAAACATGTTCGAAAGTCAATGCCAATAGCTCAACATTTTCCTTGCTACATCGATACATAATAATATGAAAATATTCAACCACAAAGACGTTATTGGTACAAACCAAGGAGCAGAAGAAATGAGATTAGCCCTGTCTGTCCTACAACTATGTTGCATTAAATCCGGTCGATGTCTGTATGCTCCACTTGCTGTTAATAGATATGCATATGCCCATATCACTGTTGTTGTTATGAGTAGAGCAAATCTCTCTAGTATTGGTACTTGTCTTGTCTGAAAAAATTTCAAGTACTGCATACCACATATCATAATACATGTCATTGATTCAAACCTATGCGAGTGTAACAAATTGAACAGAAATATGTAAGACAATTAAAAGACTATTCCCTTTTTTATTTTCATGTACTGCATACAACATATCATAATACAGTAAGATAATTGATTCAAACCTTTGAAAGTGTAACAAAATTGAACAGAAACAGGTCATTGATACCAAACCTATGCAACAATCAACACATCTCTACCATTGATTCATTGAATCTAGATTGAATGGATTATATGGAGAACTTCCACACTCTATTGAATTTTTCTAATTTGTTACCAGAAACCTCTGCAAGAACATAAACCATCTTTGAAATGGTGAAACCGGTTTGAATCTCTCAACACAATTTCCCTCTTGGTTGTCTTGGACATAAACTTCCCAATCTCATGACACTCCCCACAGACTTTCCGATTCTTCGCGACTCTAACAGTCCTCCCTGGTGGCAAATTTAATATACCAAAAGCCATTGCTAACTTTTCGCTGTGTCCACACTGAATCACTTCCTTCTCCTTTTCATCTGCATTAATCAATGCATACTTCAACTTAGTAGAAAAATCTCTATTCATTTGCATTCTCAATTTTCTCAGCAGCGCGTCTATTCTTTTCGCTTGAGGGTGTTTTGTGTTCCCAGCGACAAAGATATTAAATTTTCCTCGCACTTCTATCCAACTACAACCTGGATTCTGTTTGAATCCTCTTCTTTGCATCCTTTCTCGTAACTTTTTCGCTTCTTCCCACTTTTCTGCCTCTGCATATACATTTGCTAGAACAACATAATATCTTGTGTTGTCTGGCTCTAGTTCAAAAACATGTTCTGCCACTTTTTCTGCTAGCTTCACATCATGATGGATCCTACACCCAGAAAGTAATGCACCCCAAATTGTAGCATCTGATTTGATCGGCATCGATTCAATGAACTTGTATGCCTTCGATAGATTTCCAGCGCGGCCAAGAAGATCCACCATGCAAGCATAGTGTTCCAACTTTGGTTCGATGCCGCATTCATTTCTCATCGAGTTAAAGAATCTCCACCCTTCATTCAGTAATCCGGAATGACTGCAAGCATTAAGTATGGCAGCGAAGGACGACTCGTCAGGCTCAATACCTGCAATTCTCATCTTATTAAAAGTTGAAATTGCCTTATTTCCAAATCCATGCATTCCATATCCAGCTATCATAACAGTCCATGAAATCAGATCCTTTTTAGGAATCATATCAAAAAGTATCTGTGCTAGAACTAGCAATCCACACTTTGCATACATATCAACAAGTGCACATGCTACATGCAAATCCGAAAAGTACCCTCTTCTTAATATGTGTCCATGTATCTCTCTGCCTTTGTCTAAAGCTGCTAAGCCTGCACAAGCTGGAAGGACACAAGCCATTGTAATGTCATCAGGCTTTAACTGTTTTACCATGTCTGAAAAAAGTTCTAAAGCTCCATTGGGAAGTGAATTTTGCGAATAGCCTCCGATCATCGTATTCCATGAGACAATGTCCTTAGCTGGAATTTGAGAGAAAACTAAACGAGCTTCTTCCATGCTTCCACATTTTGCGTACATATTCATGAGAGCGTTAGCAACAGGCAAATTCGACACCAAGCTATTCTTTATAACATAACTGTGTACATCCCTTCCTTTATCCAAAGAGTTGCTACAGGCACAAGCATGAACAATGCTTGTGACAGTATAGATATCTGGTCTAACACCCTTGCTTTGCATTTCATCAAATAATCCAATAGCATCATCGTATAGACCTTCTCGTACATAAGCGGCAATGATTGAAGTCCAAGAAACAATAGTTGTTTCACCCATCTTCACAAAAACATCAGTTGCACCATTTAAATTACCACATTTTGAATACATGTCTAGTAAGGTATTACTAAACACAACTTCTCCACTAAAAGAAGCTTTCACTCCAAAAGCATGAAGAGCTCTACCAAGTGAAAGGTTTCCAATATTTGCACAAGCAACAAGTACACTAACCAATGTGGTCAAATCCACACCAACCCCCAAAATCAGCATCTGAATGAAAATCTCAAGTCCATTTCTGGAAAAACCATTCACAACACAACCATTTATCATAGAATTCCAGGAAACTACATCTCGGTCACTCAATTCATCAAACAGATTATGTGCACTCTCAACTCTACCAAATTTAAAATAAGCTGCAATTAGAGAGTTAACAACAGCAGTATTAGAACCAAAACCTAATTTTAAAACATGGCCATGAACACTTTTACATTCCTTTACCTTTCCCAATGCAGCAAAACACTTCAATACACAAGTAAATGTATAAGAATCCCCTGCAATTCCCAATTTCTGCATTTTCTTAAAAAGACCCAAACTTTCCCTATAATTACCAATCTTTGCATATTCAGACATCATAAGATTCCAAAGAAAAACCTTATCATTGAGAATCTCATCAAATATTTCTCTCCCTTTAACCAAATCACCACAATTCACATACATGAAGACTAGTTTTGCACCTAAAGCCCCTTTAATTGGAATACCGTTGGAAACGATAATGGAATGAACCCTTTTTCCATCTTCCAAAGATTTACGCTCAGCACAAAGCTGCAAAACGGAACAGTAAGTATTCGACCCAAGTTCATATCTTTTTGACCTTATAAGCAATTCCATGGCGTTTCTGAGATCACCCATTTCGCAGAACTTGCCAATTTTAGCATTTTGGTCAGCGGTTACGTTGTGAGTGGTGTTGGCTAAAGATGAAGAGACACCGACACTGCTACGACAAAAAATGTTCAATTTGGAATGTAGCAGAGATGGTGTACGAGGCTGTTTGAAGAAGATGAAGTGATTATGAGATTTGGAATAGTTTGAATTGTTTTTAGGGGTATGACAAGGTGGTGGAGTTTGGTATGGTTTTTAACACACTCGACATTGGATTGTCCTCTCCCGCCACAAGAATGAAGCTTATGAACAGTACGATAAAAATTTGGTTGCTAATGTAATTTTTTTTTTTTTTTTGTCAAGAAAATAATCATTAATCAAAGAAAAACTTCAAATAAAAAAATTCCGTTGCCGGGACTTGAACCCGGGTCTCTCGGGTGAGAGCCGAGTATCCTAACCAACTAGACTACAACGGATGATGTCTTCTAGTATATGTTAGTACAATATAATCTCATATATAGTGAATGGTAGCTCTTAATTAGAAAAAGATATATTACCTCTATACTTAAATATAGGACTAAACTTGAAAGTAATATTTAATTTGTTAATAATTAATATTTATTTTACAAATTTATCATTTAAAAAAAAGAATTAATTAATATTTTTATTAAAGAATTTATTATTGTTTACAAAATAATGATCTTGTAGAAAGGATAAAAAGAATTATCAACGAAATCTTATATTTAAGATAAATTTACGGAAGCAGTAATAGAATCCAAGTATTGCTCACTGTCACCGTTATTCTAACTTGACTAGTTAAACCTTGTATTTCTCTTGTTATTAGTGACTTTTCTTTTACACATAAAATGGAGCGTGTAATTTTAATTATATAGAATCTAATAGTTATAATTGATCGTTGTCGGTTATTCATACTACTCAACACTCAAGTATTTTTACTAGAGTCGTATATATAAGAGACCGTTTGACTTAGTTTTTTTGGGCATTACAAGTTACTTCAAAATTACAGTTAAAAAGAATAGTTTTAGAAACAAAAATAAAATTATTTAATAATTATTATTTTCATAAAGTTATTTGGTAAAATATTTTTGTAAAAAAATCAAATTTTTTAAATTAAATGAATTAAATATTTAAATTGTAATTTTTTTTGTGTCCTAAAAGAGATAATAAATACCACAATAACTAATTCATATGCAAGGTCTCAAGTTTGAACTTGGAATAAGAGTATAATCTAATAATATTGACATGAGTCATAAAACAATAATAAGTATTTTTTATAATATACATAAAAAAACCATAAATGATCATATTTAAAAAGTCAGGCCCAACATTTTTTGAACTTGTCATCTACTTAATAATAAGGCAACATAAATGATTTAAAATTTAGTAATATCATAAATTATAAGTGGAAGAATTTGATTTAAATAATAAAAGAATCAATAGGTCTCTTAACGCTAGAGTGAGTTGGAACATTTGCAATTTTTGAAAATAAAATGAAGGAAATATGAACATCGATGACAACCATATAACATTAGATTCTTCTTGAACTTAACTGACAATCCAACCAAAAAATAAATATTAAAACGATAAAAGAAACAATGTGGAGATTCTCTTTCTGTTTGCTTGTATGTTTGTTTGTTTTACAGCAAATTATGTATTGTTTTTATACAACACCTATGTGACAAGCAAAATATCTTATTTTCTCTTCTCCCTAAGAGAAAATGTAATCCTGCTATATCAATATCTATATTTCAGAACACATTAAGCACTCCAATCCAAAGAATTCAATAAGGAAACATTATCTTGTAGTGGAATTCCAAGGCTTGCATTAAGGGTTACATACCCTGTGAAATGTGAACTTGGACATGGTTAATTAATCAATGCCACCCCTTTAATTAACAGTACGTGTGATGAATCAATGATGTACTCATCATATAGACAAGGAATAATAGTTTTTGAATCCATAGTTAGAACAGTTTTAGATGAAAGAACCATGGCAGAACAAAAGCTATTACCAGACACGCCATCAAGAAGTTACAGAATGGCTGCCCGTGCCAGCATCCAACCAACCTGCGCGGTGATGTACTATTATTGTCGATGAATCCACTTTCATTCCATTCTTCCATAAATTCATCGTCAGTTTCATCGGAAACATTTTTTGCAGTCTCGCCGCATATTTCACACGACCTGTTTGATCAGAAAATGTAAACAAAAGTACTAACATAGAACTAAGAAACCTCAGGATTATTCAGCTGAAAATCTAGCATACACATGAAAGACAAACTAAGAAAATTAAGATATAAGCAGTGCGTACACAAACAAGAGTAAATTTTTTATCACCAAAAGTTAAAATTGAGCACACATCTATCTAAAGCATAATGTGAATGTTGCAAACAATGTAAGCAAAATTTTAGGCGGTTGAAACTCTGACAAAGCAATAGATTGAAAGCAAGTGAGAGAAGAGGGCTTCAAGTAGTATTCATTCGATACATTCATAAGCAATGACCAAATCTTCCCAACTAGTAACACAGATTAAAAGTGGGATGTTTATTCAGAATCATCTTGGAAAGACAATCTAGCTGGCATTCATTCTTCAATTTATCAATTTTTTGCTTTTTCTTTCTTAGGGAATGGGTGGAGGAAAAGGGGCAAGAGTAGGAGAAACATTGTTATGCATTACTCTTTCTATGGTGATGAAAGTATAAACTTAAATCCAGAAGATTCAAAGAATCATGGAGACAAGAAGAGTATTTTTTCATCAAACATCAACATGTAAAATGCATGCAATCATATGTTAGATACTGAACAAGTCCATTGTGAATTTCTCATGACTTCATGCCATCATTTGAAAATTTCTCAAACCAAATAAGTCCCAAATATCCTTACAAATCCCTATGGCATTGTGAATTCAAAATATAAGTACACTACATCATGATTCATGAACAAGGTTAACATTGCAAGCATTTATTCAAAACTCAATTAAACAGATAAATGAATACATATTGATCTAAGAACTAGAAAAACAAAAGAAAAAGTTACCTGTTTCCTTTAATCTTGAACCATGCCTCAGCGCAATGACTGTGTGCAATGCCTAGCTCATCTTTACATGCACAACCAAGCACAATCAAACCTGTACTATTATTATCATTATTTGGAGTGCCAACAGCAGTTGCTTCAAACGGTTGTCCAGAGGCCAGATGGCAAATCCTACAAATCATTTCACCATCCAAATTCTCACTAAAATCTTTGCAGTCGCCACAGTTCATATCAATCACACACGAATTTTTATCAATCTCAGACACCCCTTTGGGTGCTTTAATCGATAACTTGATCAACCCCGATTCATTAGTTTTAGTTACCAATTTTCTATTATCTCCATTGAGACACACAACATGAGCTGAAGAATCTATTACAACACATGTCTCAAGTGTTTCCTCACTAACCAAATTACTTGAATTATAACTAGTCCCTTGATCAGCGCCGTGCAATTCATCATCGATTTTTCCTGGATCACCACCAATGTTCCGACCCTTAACTTCTAAAACTCTCTCCTTTAGCTCCTCATTGAATCCAAGATCATTGCACATCTCTTCTGAAGTACCATCTTCACCACATACACCAACCCTATCACCCAAGCTATGTGTAGTTCCTACATCAGTTGCAGCTCCTTCAACCAAATGGTTCATATTCTCATAAACCCCTTTATCAACATGATCCAACATCTCACCACTACCTTTACTTGTAGCCTCATCCATAACACCAACACCAATTCCTTCCACTCAATATTTCCAAACCTGAAACAAAAAATCCCTATAACACATGCATCCCACAATGATACACTCAACAAAAAGAAGAAAAAAAACAACTTTTTTTTTCTTATTTACAGGGGATGAACAATGTGATCAAATGAAAGGTACAAAATCCATATATCTCAAAGACCCATTTCATGATTTGAGACAGAATTTACAGATATTCTTACAGAATAATCAAAAAACAAAAAATGGGTTATCACCAATAAGGTGTATCACTCCAATAAGTCACAAAGACAAGGAATTACCTCAAATAGAAAGAAAAATTCAATCTGGGTATGTTTCAATCCAAGCACAACATGTTAAAGCTATGTTCTTTGCACCTGGTTCTAGATGTTAATATATGTTAAATTTTTAATATATGAAAAATGGTAGCAAGGTTAGGTAAGGAAAGTAACTGAGAAATGGTAAGAAAAAATAAAAGAGATTGAGTGTATTTGAATTATTTGATGGAATGAGTTGGTGTATAAAGCAAAGGATAAGAAATTAAGGGTTTGTCTTTATTCCATTCTTTAACATTAAAACCCTTTTACTTTTAAGGCATGCAATGGCTTAATACAGAATCATAAACAGAAAAATAGGAAGATATGTTCCATGCTTTTACACTAAACAAAACAAGATGACAAAAACATAACTAAAGGAAATCATTGCTGTAATAAATATATACAAAAAGAAGTTAATATTTATCGATTTATGACTATTAATTTCAATTAATGCGGATTTAAACTGACCATATACAGAAACTGAGGAAAATATCCTAGAGTATTATTTTTTTTATGAACCAATCTTAGAATGTAATGTCGATTAAGTGTTTTATTTTGCATAAATCATTAACTTAGTATTGAAATTGTCACAGTCAAATTAGTGAAATAATAAAAACGTCCCTAAAATTATGGAACCGACTATTTTAACGACACACCTCATTAATTTCGACGATTTTTTTACTAGTTAACACGTTACTCTAAGTTCGATCAAATTTTTTATTAAAAAAATTACTTTTATTAATGGTTAGTTTTTTTAATTTAATATTTAATTTTTAGTGAAAAAATCTCTCGTATATGTATAATATTATTGTTTAATATTTAATATCAATGGTGGAGTTGGAACAAATTCTTTAGTGATGATAAATTTTTAAAATTTTAATTAATAAATTAAATTGTACAAATTTATCATATAAAATAAAATTTACAAATACAATTGTGAGAGGAGAGAAAATTAGATTAAGAAGTTGCAAAAAGTTTGAGAGAAGTAGAACTAGAAATGTAGTATATCTATGTTGATCGTCACTTTGGAGAGAGAGAAACAAATCTGAACCTCAATTTGATCGATTATTTATAATTTTTCTCACAAAACTAGCAATAAACAATAAATACGTGTTGTGGCTTCCATGCTTCATTGGTATTTTATAAGTCCTACGAATATTTGTTTTGTATTTTTTTATATTTATTAGTAATAAATATTTATCTTATATTTTTTATGTGTTACTAAAAAATATTTATTTTATTGTTTTTTAATATATATTTATGTCAAATATTTTTATATATTTTTTATGTATTAATAGGAAAAAAATTATCATGTGACTTTATTTATATATATATATATATATATATATATATATATATAT
>JBBPBQ010020323.1:4404410-4415791 GCA_037974755.1 Cicer yamashitae | reverse complement strand
TAAACTATTATTCAACAATTAAAAATATTTATAAAAAAATTATGAACGATAATGCTTTGTGAAATATTCATTCCAAGTATTAATCCACAACAAAGAATTTAATTATTTATCAAAAAACACGTAATAGATGTAAAAATATTGTGTAAAGTCAACTAATATATATTATAATATCATTTTATTGTAATGCGTTATTCTTAATTTAAAATTTATTATATAACAACGAACGAGTTCCTATATTACTTTATTAAAAATTCATAGATAAAAAGTAATAATTAAAAAATATTATTTAATACATTAAAGTTTTTATTAAAAAAACCAAAATTCATTCTTTATTAAATTTTTTAGGTTTAAAAAAAAAACAAATATATTGATAAACAACTGCTATGAAAAGTTGACAGTTATGTGACTTAAGTGCTAACGAAGGACAAATCATTTACGTATTAAGAATGGAAAACAAACAAGAACATATATGTTTCATTCTATCTTACTATTTCTTTGCACTTGTTTTTTTCGTCTATAAATTGATATTTATATCAGAAAAAATATTTATCAGTAAGAAGCTAAGAATCTGGTTTGTTTCAGGCAATTGATCTCAAATAAATTAGACAAAATTAGTTATTTCTATTTCAATAAAAATACCTTAACCAATAACCAAGTTGTCAAATCTTAGAATCTTGAAGAAGAAAAATGATAGTACATATTTATGGGTCAATTTTTTAAGATTACCAGAAAAGTGATTAATTAGATAAAATGATTTATTACAATATTGTTTGGAATTTTTTATATGATATAGGGAAGTTGACCTGTATTTGTTTATAGTAATTAGTAGTAAAAATCAAATTTTTAATCTTCTCTCTCATCTACCAAACTCATTGTTTAGAAGTTTCTAGAAACAACTTTTCATTTTAACTTTCCTAAAAAAAAATCTATTCATTTTAACTAGAAAAAAAAAACATTTTTTAGATTTTTAATTACAATTAAATCAAAATTTTAAAAACCACACCAAAAAATGCAAAAAAATAAAATAATTGGTTGAACCAATCGTAGTTGAACTGCTTCAATTTAGTTCAATTGAAATTTTTAAATTTTCAATTACAATTAAAATCAATATTTTAAAAACCAAATTGAAAATGCGAATAAATCGAATGCAAACAAACCATCAAGTGTCCAGATTGGTTTTTTTTTTTTTTTTAAATTGATTAAAACCATTTAAATTGATATTTTAATAAAAAAAAAGCGAATATTCTATCAAACTGAACATTCTCTAATCTATATTCAAACTGAATAGAATGAATGTAAAATCCACATAAACACATCTATGTATTCACTTATGGAATAAACTAACAGAATATTTAACTAACTGAATGACTTAACTCTATCGTAAAACTCTACCTCAAGGTGAATGGAAGAGATATTAAAACACCCATCCTTGTTCTAAACTTAGCCCCCAGCATGTCATTATTGATAAGAATTCTTGTTGATCTTGAATTGAGTTTTGAGCTAAATCAATTTTTATCGAGTTGAATTTAACTATGTTTGAATCAACTTGACCCATTTATGGTTCTACATTGATACTATAGAAATTATCAAAACATTTAATCTGGCATGTCATTCACCAAAAACATATATATATTGAACATTTGCCAATGCAACAATTGGACAATGAATTTAGAAAGCTTTTTCTAACTACTAATAGTAGTGATAAAATGAATGAATTAATAAGAAACATGTTTGAAAGAAACAGAACAAAAAGACTTTTTGTTCTGTATTATTATATGAAAATAATAAAATTCACTCTAAAACCAATGATCATCATCATATAATACATGCTTTTGCTCTAACGTATCTCTAAGATTTTGAAATTTTCTTATGATGGAGGGAAGAAACGGTTGAGATTGAAAGGGAGGGAATAGAACTCTTCATTCCTGCTATCTGCTTTAAATGTTCTAAACTTAGCCCACCATGGCATTCCCCTATCTTTTGCACTGTCCTTATAGTCAAGAGTGTTGTCTAAGAACACAGCAATAATCAAAGCAACAGTTGGTGAAGAATAGAATATAGTATTCAGGAAGTCATTGAACTGCGAAACCAAAGGAAAAACATATAGTCAAGAGTTATTTTCCAAATGACTGAAAATAATATAGCAATATAGCCTAATGTTGACATATATGATTTATAAAACAACAAACTCACCCATCCAGCTTTGGTATGAGCAGGACCATGAAGGGACCTAATAGTGTATTCTCTGAAATATTCAGGAATTGACAAGCCTAAGAAGAGAGCAACACCAGTAATAAACAGGTTCCTCATTGAATTCATGTTTGTGAATTGCAAAAATGATAGTCCTACAGAAGCTGAAAAAAAAAAAATTGTCAAAAGATGAGAGTGAGGAAAGGCAGTAGATGCCTCAAGTAAATTCAAAGGTTTAGTGATACTTACCCACAAGACCAAACAAAACACAGTATATAGCAGCAAAAATAGGGAATGGTATTGATGCAAATAAAGCTCCAAATTTACCTGAAATAAAGAAACAAATTATGTATTTTGAATGAAACTATGAAATTGTAATAAATTTACACATTATCATAACTTCATAGTTTGCCTTGCCACTCACCTAAAATTGAGAAAAATATCATGAAGCCAGCAGAAACTTGAATGACCCTTCGGCTGCCGATTCGGTTGCTTCCTAGAAGTCCTATATTCTCTCTGTCATGATGCTAAAAGAGTCAATTTGTGTCCCACAATAAATGAAAACTATGAACGAGAAAAAATAATATCACATACACAGAAACTGTTGAACCAGACAGTGTTCCAAAAAGGCCATTCAGCAATATTCCAATTCCCTGCCAACCAATACCGCGGCTCAGGACATGAGCCGGAGGTGGTGTGGCACTTGCTAGACGCGATGCAGCTTTGAATGCTCCAGTCGACTGTCAAAATAATAAATGCAATGAGTGTTTGTTTAAAAAATAAAATGGTTTAATTTTTCCAATAATAAAGGAAATGAATCACTAGTCAACAATAACATTAGGACATAAGAAGCATTTTTATGCAGTTGAAAATACCTCAACTAATGAGACTAAAACAGCAGCCATCATTCCAAAAGAATGACCAGCATCAAATGTAGGAGCACCCCACTCTAGAGGGTATGGAATCTTTATCCTGCAGAAACATGTTCAAGAGTCAATGCCAATAGCTCAACATTTTCCTTGCTACATCGATGCATAATAATATGAAAATATTCAACCACAAAGACGTTATTGGTACAAACCAAGGAGCAGAAGAAATGAGATTAGCCCTGTCTGTCCTACAACTATGTTGCGTTAACTCCGGTCGATGTTTGTATGCTCCACTTGCTGTTAATAGATGTGCATATGCCCATATCACTGTTGTTGTTATGAGTAGAGCAAATCTCTCTAGTATTGGTACTTGTCTTGTCTGAAAATTTTTCAAGTACTGCATACAACATATCATAATACATGTCATTGATTCAAACCTATGTGAGTGTAACAAATTGAACAGAAATATGTAAGACAATTAAAAGACTATTCCCTTTTTTATTTTCATGTACTGCATACAACATATCATAATACAGTAAGATAATTGATTCAAACCTTTGAAAGTGTAACAAAATTGAACAGAAACAGGTCATTGATACCAAACCTATGCAATTTAATTTTGTTTTAAATTCGGAAAAATTTCAAAACATTAGTTTCAGTGTGATTAGCTACTATCTTCTTTCTATTACAATTAAAAAGAAAAACTTATAATCAAATGTCATTCCAGAGAACTACATACAAAATAAAAATTGAAAATGTCGTTAGAAAGTAAACAGACCCTATCCTTTCAAAATCATTAAGCTTAGGAATGCCATAGCTAGTATATGCATTTTTCCCTAGATTTCACCACCTTTTAATTGTCCAAATTCACAAGCTAATTTAAACATGAGATTTTGTATCCATTAATTTGACTTGTACCTGGGAGAAGACTATGAACAAGATTAGCATGGGAATTCCAATTTCAACACAAGTCCCAACCTGAGAAAGTACAGAACAACAATGTTGAACAATGTGAGCCAAAAAATAAAATAAAATTAGATATTCTGAATACAAGTACTAGTCACGTGATTTCAGTGTTGAACTTTACCAGAGGGAAACCTCTGTCAAATAATCCAAAACCAACTAATGTAATTACTGGAACCATTCCAAGTGGACTGAAGAATCTGCATTAAAGGAAAAGGACATAAATTATTTGGTATTTGATACTATATGAATTTAATCTTCAATCTATGACTTACAAAAGTATATATTCATTTCACATAAATATAAGGCTTACCTAGAACAAATAGCCCAAATTTGACTAAATCCCAAAATAATTTGTATACTCGATGCTACAATTAGTGCACCTTGGACCGCTCTCATGGTGCTAAGAAATCTCTGGAGATATATGGAAAAGACATTAGTTTCAACTATGGTTTATGGATATAACAAATTCAATATAATTTGTATGCCTTATTTATCCTCCACATTTATTCTGAAATTGTTCATTATATAATATGTGTAATTGAAACATGTTCATATCAGTTAAAGAAAATATGAATGTCAAATTTGCAACTTAATTATAATGTACTAACCAAATGTGGGTCCTCTATCATTGCAAGAGAAGGGTCACGAATTATGGACACAATGGGGACCATGAATGCATATGATCCTCCTATCACTGTTGGTAAACGGGTCCCAAACAGTGTCTGCACAAGTGTATTAATTCCTTCAACAAAAAGTAAAGTTTGTACCACCCTTACTTTATCATCCTGTAACAATAATAATAAGCCAATTTATTAATATCAATCCTCTATCTTGCCAAGTTTGAGGCATTTTCATTATTTCACTGCCCCCAAAATTTCCTCTGTTGTGGGACCTACCAGTTCAATTAACATATGACAAAATCCAAAACACAAGACAAAAAAAAGCCAAACATGATAGAAAGGAATTGAAAGTTAGGAATGTCTTACATCACTTCCACCCATTGAAGGCACAAGAAATGAAGGAATCATCACTGCAGTTCCTAATGCCAAAATATAATGTTGGAAACCAAGAGCTATTGTTTCCACTGTTGACAGTTCAAAACACAGAGATATCCGTTAGAACAGCAAATTCATGCTCTAAAGTAAATCAATCGATAAAATAAACACAAGAACACAACTAATGATTAATGAACACAACATTCAACTAATTTTATCTACGTCTCCGACAACAAAGTGTTTGATAAAAAACTTTAAACGACGTTTAGGCTTACATAGTTGAAAACTTTGTTGACAATGAAAACAAAACTAGGCAACAGAAAGCAACAATGAAGTTAAAAAGAAAGATTCAATCAAAATCAAAACATGCATACATACCCCAAGAAGGATTTGAATCTATACAGTACTCTAAGCCCTGAAGCTGATCCATTGGCGAGTGGCTTATCTCCTCTGGCTTTATAGCTGCCATGATCACTGCCAACTTTGCAACTCAATTTTTTTATCTTCCAAAATTCAAATCCTACTTGCTTATGAATCACTACAGAAAAAGCTCACGACAAAGATTGTGAACAAAAATTGTGTTTAAGGAGAGAGTGCAGAGTAGAAGAGAACTGAGCATCAGAAATTACACTTTCTTTCTCTCTGATACCTCTTTTTATGTGTGTGTGTGTTTTTTTTTTAATTTATATATAATAACATTATTATTATAATAATAAAGTAGTAATACTGTAAGAAAGGGGCCGTTAACTTTTCAATATTCCTATAATGCCCCTTAAGGAAGTTCCAAAAAACTGAAACTTGGGATGTTACCGTTGCTTCACGGTTTCATGCATTAAACTTTGCTACTTTTTTTTTGGGATGGAACTGACCTGAGTTGTAAAGTGGCTTATTGACATACGGTTATTAATGATACTTGTTGAATACGAATATGAGTTTTCTTCATTTTGAGTGCATGAAAATGGATTTCTACTTTCAAGGAGGAAAATACTCACTTTTATGTTTTTTATTAGGAGGGGTGATGTTATTTCAATTTTAACATCAAAAAGTTATAAAGTCATATTTGTTCTTTTTTTTTAATAAATTCATATTTCTTCATTTAAATATATATATATATATATATATACATATATATTATCTCCCATTTCGAATATATGAAAAAAATTTACGTTTGTGATGTTAATTATAGAAAAAAGTTAACTACTTCTTTAAAAAGGTTAGAAATAGCTTTATTTATTTATTTATATATAAAGCCAAAGGAGTATTAATAAATGAATTTAATTTCTATAAAATTTTAAAAATATTTAACTATGAAAGAAAGGTTAAATATGATTTTAATTTTTATAAAATTTTATTTTTATTCCTTATAAAAAATATCTTAGACTTTTAGTTCCATAATATATTTTTTTTATCAATAGTTTTACTCTCTAGGTCTAGTCAACTTCTATGTACTATTTGAATTTTGAATATTTTTTTACACATTTTTAGAATACTATACTATTTTCCTCACAATTTTTTTTAATAAATGATGAATTAAATATAAATTTTAAAGCAACAAAAAAACTCAATAAAATAAAATAAATGAAAATTGAACTTAACAATCAAATTTAATTTTAAACTCATTTTATTGCAATCACTTATAACATAACACCGATAAAAGCCTCATTTTATTTTGATTTTATAAGGACTAAAATCATTGGCGAAAAAATAATATACTAACTAAAAGTTGAATAAAAAATTTATATAGAGTAAAATGAAATTTTGAA
The DNA here is from genome assembly GCA_037974755.1 of Cicer yamashitae. Taxonomy (NCBI): domain Eukaryota; kingdom Viridiplantae; phylum Streptophyta; class Magnoliopsida; order Fabales; family Fabaceae; genus Cicer; species Cicer yamashitae. The sequence goes on along the minus strand of JBBPBQ010020323.1, from coordinate 4,409,008 downwards.
ATTTAATAGACTACAAAAATATTAAACCAATAAAGAAAATATATGTTTTATTAAATTATTCTTATTTTTTTACTCATCAGATTATTCTTATTAAATACTGTTTGTAGTTTTCACAGGTATTAACTATTATCATAAATACATAGTTGAATACTCCATTCACCTTTTTGATAAGAACACTATGTAATTTTCACATATATTAAGAATAATAAATAGTGTAATCACACTTTTTTGATAAATACACTATATAATTTTCACATATATTAAGAATAATAAATAGTGTAATCAATGTATTCTATTTTATATATTGGGAGACATATAGAGTAACGTTCAATTTTCATATCAATTGTTGTACGACAATCGGTTTTAAAGCATTCTATCTTTTTGAACCCGTTTGTTACATCTTTTTGTAAAAATAATAAATGGATAATATTAATACAAAAAAAATTATAAGATTCTTATCAATTGACATAAATTTTATATATTATATGAAAATGAGATGAATGAATGTTAGTCATTGACTAAATTATAAATTAAAACAAAAAATTATGTAGTATATTTTTTTAACTGATCATGTGTCATTTAGGTACTAACTTTTAATCTAATTATTTTATGTATAATTGTACAGTCTAAATTTAACTCTAAATTTAATTATCACACTGTTTCATATTAAAATTCATCTCACTTAATATATATATATATATATATATATATATATCCCGAAACTATTTTAAATTAGAAAAATAAATTATTTGTCTGATTTTCTCAATTTTTCAAATTTTTATGTTGATAAAGAAGAATAAAATTATTAAAAAAAAGTAGTTCAAACAAAATGTAAACTTAAAAGGAAAAAATATACCAAAACTTCATATCATTTCTTTAAATATTTTAAAAAATCAATTAATTAATAGAATAAATAATTATAATATTATAAATAAAATAATTTAAATAGCAGGTAAATTTTGGAAGAAAAAAACACACCAAGCGATGGAGAAAATTGATACATATGTCTATTTTACAATTGCAACGGAGAAAATTGAAAATTTGCGCGTTTAAGGTGTTTTTTTTGTACAAAAGAGGGTTGTAGTAAAAAAAAACTAAAATACTAAATAGACAATTCAAGATATGCAAGACACTTAGATATCATAAAAAAAATATATCTATGGACCTCACTTGCAGGAGTCTCTACTTCATTAATTACAATTAAAAGAATCTAAAAAAGATATTAAAGTTAATAAATAAATTACCACTTCTATTTTCTTCTCGTTAAGTATGTTAGAGCTGAACATTTAAGTTGAGAGTTAAAAGATGTTTAACCTGTCAAATCAATTTGGGAGTCGCCTAGTTTTCAATTACCAGTTACAATGTCAATGATAACTTTAGAGTCAATTTCCACAATTAGGTGGGAGAAGTCCTTCCTCTAAGCTATATCCAAATCAAGGTACAAACTCAATATTTTCGTATGTATAGCGTCAGACGTGTCAATCCTTTTGTTGAACCATTTGATTCACCTCCCAGATTAGTTGCGAAAAAACCTCAATATCCCAAAAGTTGACTAATGTTTTTGTAAGCGTCATGTCATCACTATTAAGTTTAATTCATCCCTCTTGAAAGTTTTTTTCCAACCAATGAAACGTATGAGCAGAACAATTCTTAATCTCTCTAACGAAATTTTGAATAGCTACAATAAATAAATTTTTTTAACAATTATACATTTTTAAATCTAAATTTGAATTCAAAATCTCTAATTAATTAAATTGAAAGAAACTCAAACCACATCCAATTGTTTTTTATAATAGCATGAGATTTAAATCATATGCTTATTTTTTTTTAGTCAATAAATTAAAATATTTGTTTAACAGCAATAAATTAAAATCCCATGCTTCATAACTAATCAAATTTTGAGTAAAATTAATAAAAATAACTAAACAAATTTAATATAGTTGTAACGAATTTATAACAAGAAACTGCAGAAGCTTTTCAATTTCCAAAAAGAAAAAGAATCTATCTTATTTTTATATATACTACTAGTTGTCCTTATTTTTGAAGTGTTGGGTCATTTTCTCATGCAGAAAGACTTTAAAATTCCGCAGATAGTTCGATAAAGAAAAGAAAAAGGTGATATTATGACTTGGTTCCAACGTGTGAAGGAACAGAGTACCACTAATCTCCAACGTCTCTCTACAAAAACATCAGACACCAAGACAAGCAGCATTGATATTGGAGCCCAAATATATAGTATATCTTATCACTCATTCATGCGTACTTTTTTTTTTTTTTACTTTTTCACTCACTACATCTACGCTGCTAATTCCATTAAATATAGGTGTACCAATATATTACAGTAAATATTAGTACTACGTACGGGTGCATTATTTAGAAATTAATGTACATGAACGTCCCTCACTTTTCATGGTATTGGAATTCAGTACGTGTATATAATTCCACCATGTTTGTTTGTCCGTATCATGATTTTTACTATCACAATCTAAAGCAAGAGCCAGACAAACATTCATATAGAAAATATATATAGTCTTTGTATAGTTTTTTTTTGTAGAAGTATTTTATTTTATTTTCCCTGAAATATATCATGCGCTGTTGTAAACAATTTACTATAACATGATGTTTTTTCAAACAATATTAGAAAAAACAAAGTTTCACACGAAATTTATAAAGATTATATAAATTATTTAATTTATATTACTATTTATCAAAATTATTTATTTAAATTATTTTAAAATTTTAAAATTATTTATTTAAATTATAATAAATAGATTACACAGAGTAAAAAATGATTTTAGTTATAATAATAAGAGTAAAATTAAAAGAAAAATAAAATAAATTATAAGTTTATAAACTACTTGAGTTAGCTTATAAAAAAAATGTTTGTTTGATTATTGGTTGCAATCATGCATAAACACAAAATATGTTTTTTTTTTCAAAAACACAAGAGATACTAAAAAAAACGCTATTTAACCACAGTCGTGGCTAAATTGTCAATTGATCGTGACAAATAAAGTTAGTCGCGCTAATCCTCTCCATGGCATAAGTGAGTGTCACAATTTATTAGTCACAATTGAATTTTAGATTGACCGTGAGATGTCCTTACTCGTGTCGGTGACAATTCACATATTTTAAAGAAAAGAAGGATATGCAAAAATGGAATGGGAAAAACAAAAGGGAGCGGAAAAAAAACAGAGGGAATGGAAAAAAAAATTCCGCACGCTTAATGAAATTGTGAAGAGAAAAACTAAATTCTTAACCACAATGTAATCGTGGTAAATTTTAATTTTTATTATTTAACTGTGGCCCAACACACAATTACATCTTTAGTTATAAAACGTTGCACCTAATAAGAATAACAAAAAAAAATTGAGCATATTCTATTCTTGAGATGATATGGTAGACCAATTTTATAAGGTGATCCGATGTGGATCAATATTAAAAAGTTACACGAAATTCTAACAGTAATAGATGACACTTTTTGAAAATATAGGTTAGTGATTCTCCTAATATTTACTATTAAGACAATGACTCGATCGATGTCAATATAATAAAAGAAAAGGAAAATAAAGGTGTTCTTCAAAACTCTATTCATCAAACTGACATCAATCATGTCACTATTTCACCACTAAAGATGAGTAGAGTCGTTAATTAATACTTCTAAAGAGTGTCGTCAATTATTATTAGAGATTCAAGTGACTTTTAAGCATTAGTCCACCATGGACCACCTATCAAAATGGTCAACTGCCTATTTGATTCTTCTATATTATTTGACATCATATAAAATGAATATTTTAGGGTGCATTTGATATACAAAAGAGAAGTATTGGACTTAACAGTATAAGACAAACATTTAAATTATTGAACAAATTTTATCTTGTAGTATGTTTGGTGGATAATAAACAACAAATACAAAATAATAATGTTTTTACTCCAATCCACATATATATATATATATATATATATATATATATATATTAACAGATGTAAATATTTATAAAACTGAGCGGCATAGAAAGAAGATAAGGAGAGAGAGAAGAGTTGAGGGAGAAATAATTTTTGAGGTGAAAATAAAATGTTATTTTGATATTTTAAATAGTTTATATTTGAGACAAATATTTCAGCTTTTGACCAGCTCTTCACTTATTATTTTGTCTGGTTCCTGATCAGTTTTGAAATCAATCGTAGTACAACTAAAGTTATGTTGTTTATTACCTTATTTTTCAACAAATCAATCACACAAAAAAAATATTTCACTTGTTAATTACTCATAGTGTGTTTTTTTAGTTGTCGTTTTAAGTTTATTATACATACTAAGAAACTAAACTAATTATTTTTGTTATTTTTAATAAAATTATTTGTCTTTTTTTCTAAAACGCTAATTAATTATTAGCTATCTCAATCTACTACTTTTCTCTCTAATATTAAGTCTTCATTGGTTTTTTTTAGGTATATTAAAAAAAGTAGGTAATCAATTTAATATGCCAATTTTATACGTAGATTTTACTACTAAAATGCCATTTATATCCAATTTGACTTTTTTATTTTTCAAAATAAATTACTAGTATTAATAAAGGTAGAGAAAAAGCTAGAAATTA
>JBBPBQ010020323.1:4370046-4404225 GCA_037974755.1 Cicer yamashitae | reverse complement strand
AAAAAATAAAATTTCAAATGCACAATATATACAAGAAATTATAAGATATATCAAAAATTAATATTGTCAAAAAAATATTAAATGAACTAACCTTGTGAATCGATAATGGTGCTTCAAAAAAGATAAAATAATTTAAGTTTATAATAAAAACTTATTTTATATTTTACTTTTTGAAAAAGTGTTCAAAACTCAATATATTGAGTAAAAAAGAAAGTTCACACAAAAGCATTGAAGTTAAAAAAAGAAATATAAAGACAAAAATAAATTATAATCGTATACTAATATTGAAATAACATTATAAAAATTTAGGGGCTCTGATTTCTACCGATCTCCTTTCTAGCTCCGTTTTGAATAAGTTGAAAATAAATAAATACATTTAATAACATAAAAATGTTTGTATATTTAAAGTTATGTTTTTTTTATCTCAAAGGAGTTTATAGGTAATGGAAAATGTAGTATTTTTTTTATCTACGATAAATACTTAAAGATATTATTAACAAAACAATATTTATCAGTCCATTAAACTTTAGAAAACAACAAATAAATATATGAAAAACAATTTTAAGAAAGTGATAAGTGAAAAGTAGCATAGGGTTAAAAAATATTTTCAATATAGATAAAACTTATATCAATATATTTCTTCCAAAATAAAATATACACAAAAATAATTTCAGAAAATTGATATATTTAATTAAAAATTAAATATAACTTTTTAAATATAATTTTAGCTTATATTTTAAAATGGTTTCAAAAGACTCATACAAAGTATACCGCACATTAAGCCCAAAAAAGGCTCAAGCCACAAAGACTTGTCTTTATTGGCGTTATAAAAAAAAAAAAAAGACTCGTCTTATTGGGCTTCATAATGTTGCGCATGATACGAAAGCATCGAATCCTGAGTCACCAAGAGAAGAATGACTAATTAATCAATGTGGCTTTAGAAAGATACTGCTTAACTATTTACGAGAATATTGAAACATTCTATAAGACAAGTACAATATGCATTCATATGTGCTTAGAGAGATAGAGCTTATTTTAACCGAAGAATTAACATTAAGGAAGCTAGGCAACTATAATGCGATTCCATGTCAGATAAAGAAAAGTGAGATCTGAAAAAAGAGTATACAGTAAGCCCTCTTTACGGGACTAAAATCAAGATATAGAAAAATATAAGCAAAGTGATACTCTTAAGTTATCTATAACGACACAATTCCTATGTATATTCCATTAACAACTAGGAATCATTTGTACCCAAAAAAAAGCAACTAGGAATCATTCATTAGTTATTTGTCATTAATTTATAAGACTCTTGTACTAGCGTTTTTTTATAATAAAAAAACAAAAAACATAATCGTATGATGGCATAAAGATGTTTTCACTTTTTGTTCATTATGATGTGTCTAGACAAAGAGAGAAACTACATCAAGGGTGACTAGATTTGAGGAGGTTATCCGGTAGATGCTGATCACTATGATATCTTTTTAGATTTTGAAGTGTGCCATATTGATCATTGGGATATCAACTAGATTTGAGGAAGTTTATATAATATAAAGAATAGCAAAAAATATAAATAAAAACAAGGAAATGTATCTATAATTCAAAATACAAACATAATTATTTAAAAGAAAATTTTAAAAAGTATAGCAGAGTCAACCAAGAATCAAACAAAATCGTGCCGGAAGCAGAAGATTAGAACCACGTCGAAAACAGAAAAGGAGAATCGCGTCAGAGACAGAAGAGCAGAATCGCGTCGGAAACAGAGAGGTAGAATTGGGTCGAAAACGGAGGAAGCAAATAGGTACCGACCGCAAAACGGGTCGCACAAAATTAACCAAAATCCCACTAAGCTGTCAACCACTTTACAGTAGATCTCAAAATCAACCAAAACTCTGATACCATGTTAACAATGATAAATGTAGAAGGGAGAAAGATGAAGAGAAGAGGAAGACAAATAACCTACTAGGGTTTCATAAACCAAATGAACAAAAAGCTTAGTATGATAGGGTTACAATAAAAATAACTTATAAAAGAGAGTTTCAAAATTCTTTTGAGAATTTTTAGACAAATATTTTTTTCTCTCAGCAAATCGATGACTCATAACTATTATGAATTACCCTTTTATAAACTAAGAATGCATACTCAGATTACAATACTACTCTTACTTTTTTCTCAGACAAGGAAACCAATGACTCGTAACTTCTCTGAGTTGTCCTTTTATAAACTAATGATGCATACTCATATTACACCACTACCCTTACTTTTTCCCTACACAAGAAAAAAAAAACCACTAAGTTAAAAATACAAAAAAAATAAGGAAAAAAAATATTACTAAATACAAAAAATAAAAGTGTATAATACCATGTGAATAGTGACCAGTGTTTGCGAATAGTAACTAAATAGTAATTTGTTTCAAAAAATGAAATTAAAGATTACAATCTAGCAAAAATCTATTCAGACACTGAATCTTTAACATCTTTTTGTAATAAATCCTTAGTTGCTTTGCAATCAGTTTTTAATAAAAATCTTTTAGAAAACAAATCATCTTGAAATTTTGTAATACATAAAACAATTGTCAATATTTCTTTTTTGATAGTACTATACTTTTGTTGAGTTTGACTCCAAGTTCCCAAGTAATTTTGAACTATTTTTTTTAGAGGTGTTAAGTAATATTTACTTAAGAATCCCTCCAAAACCAATTTCTGATGAATCGGTTTCAACTATAAGAAATGTTTGAGGATCAGGAATTCTTAAACAAGGAAGCTTATTAATCATTTGTTTCAAAGTCTTAATACTATGGGTCATACTCTCATCCCATCTTGGCGGATTTTTCCTTAATCTTTTAAACAAAGGGGCACATATAATTTTAAGATTATGAATTAAATCTGCAACATAATTAATACATCCTAAAAATCTTTGTAATTGGGTTTTATCTTTAATTTAATTTGAAAATTTTTCTTCAAATTTAATTGCTTTACTAATTGGGACAATAGTTCCTTAAAAAACTTCAAATCCTAAAAACTTGATTTTAGTTTGAAATAATTTAATTTTTCTTTTAGATAATATTAATCCATTTTCTTTAATAATTTCAAAAAAATTATTAAAATGCTCAAAATATTGATTAATTGAATTGGAAAATACTAATACATCGTCTAACTATACTATTGTAAATTGAGAGTATTATTTAATATTTCATTCATTATATTTTGAAATTCACAAGGTGCATTTTTTAATCCTAACAGCATAGCATTCCATTCATAATGTCCAAAAAGAACAATAAAAACAGTTTTATACTTATCTTTTTCAGCTAACTGTATTTGATAATAACTAGTTTTGAAATCAAATTTTGAAAATATAGCAGAACTATGTAATCTACTAATTAAATCTTTTTTATTTGGGGTTGGATACCGAATCCTTTTTAAAGTTTTGTCTAAAGGTTTATAGTTTATAAGGAATCTTGGAGCCTTTTTTAATTCAGATGCATTTACTAGATGCATTTATTACATAGAAAGTAGGACAACTCCAAGGTGATTTAATTGGTCTAATAAGACCTTTAACTAAATATTTATTTATTTCTTTTTTACAATATTCTAAAAATTGTTGATTCATTTGTATTGGTCTTGCTTTAGTAGAAACATTTTGTTCTTTAAAATTAAGATCCTGCCATAAAGATACCATGTGAATTTTTCTAGTCTAAAAAACATTAGGATGTTTAGCGCATAATTAATTAGAAAATGTTTTTTATAATTTTTTTACCTTTTCTTGTATTTGTGGTAATTTTACTTGTTCTTTAATTTTTTATAGTGTATTTATTTATTAATCATAATTATTTGCATTCTCTTTTTTTAATCAAGTCTCTCTCTTTCTCCTGTACTTCTTTTACCTCTTTTCCTCTATACATACATCCCTTGTCTCCAACTAATAGAGATTGAAAAATAAATTTTGAACTGGATTATTAATCCATACTTTTTGCCCTGCCCCGTCAAAGTCAGCGGGCTGCGAGTAGTCCGCTATGCCCACTAATATAAGAAAAAATAGGGCCAAAATACTTTTTTTAAGAAAAAGAGCCAAATTAAATTTCCACTGTCATATACTAAGTATTTCAATTTAAATAATTGTCTAGTGAAGTTACAAGAAAAACAAATATAACATGAAGGGGAGCTTACCTGCAGAGCAACAATATGAACTTTTATTCCAAATTTAACTATCTAGTTACATGTTTTAAAAAAGTAGTATCCTTAGAAAAAAGATAAATTACAGCGCATATAATTTATAACTCACCATGTTAATTTTGCGATCCATAACTTACTATTGACCCAATATTATATATTCAAGAATTTGAATGTTTACATGTATATTATGGTTGTTAAAACAATATTGGGATCTGCAACAAGAATTAGCCAATAAAATAGAAAACTAACAAATGCAAAAAAAAAGGAAACGAAAATGGAGAATGTTTTAAAAACCAGAAGAAAAAAAACCAGAAAACGGAGATTGATTATCATTTTCCGTTTCTGTAGTTTTGAAAAACAGTTCTTTCAATCAAAATAAACGAAAATTAAAGAGAGATAAGGGAAGAATAACACCCAGATTTACGTGTTCGGTCTCAATTGATGAGACCTACGTCACGAGCAAGCAAGCAAGATTAATCCACTATTGTTAATTGAACTTTACAAGATTAAAGCCTTCTCAAGATTGATCTCTTAGTATCTATCACTGTTTATGAACCAGCAATACTAGTATTTTCACTCAATCTTTTCTTTCTCTCCCTTGAATCTTCTTTCTCTGATTTCCTATGAGTCACGAAGTGATTATGCCTCTCTCATTTTTCTAGCTATCATTGCTGCAACAACTACTAGGCTGCTACTATATTACAACTTTATTTATAGTATACACAAGCAAACTAACTATAACCACCTATCATAACTAACTTGACCAAAGGTAGTTATAACAACCACTAAAGCTTAACCAACTTTAGTCAGATGATTTGAGGCACATATTCACAATGGTGAAAGAAGTCAGCAATTAACTTATGATCAGCTTTGGAAGGTACATACATAGTATTACCTCGGGTCATTGCATAAATTCATTCAAAAGCATTACTAGTTAGACAAGAATAAGCTGGATGCCTTGTTATTGGGCTGGACATGCAAATAAAAAGATGTCTAATAACCGTTAGTTTTAAGAAAAATTTATCATATACCCCCACATTTGTACCTATACCCCAAAAAATTTTAAAAATGTCAAATATACTCTTAATTTTTTTAAACTATTTTACTGGAAATCTTTTTTAAAGTTCTCCGGTACAGAAGGTTTCTACCGAAATTTTTTTTTAAAGTTTTCCGGTACAAAAGAGTAAAAAGCTGTGTACCGGAAACTTTTAAAAAAGTTTTCCGGTACAGAAGTTTAAAAATATATACTACTACCGGAAAACTTGTAAAAAGTTTTTTGGTACAGTATGAGTTTACCGGAAAACTTGGAAAAATTTTTCGGGAATGTAATTTCTTTACCGGAAAACTTTTTCCAAGTTTTCCGAAATGTAACTTCTCTATTGGAAAACTTGGAAAAAGTTTTCCGGAATATATGTTGTGTACCGAAAAACTTAAAAAATGTTTTTCGATAAAATTGATGAAAAATTATAAATTCTAAAATTTATATGAAGGTAAAAAAAGTCATTTTCTTACATTTGCAGAAGTAAATGTTAAATGTGAGGTATAGAGTAAAATTTTCTTAGTTTAAATCAGTTTTTTGACATACAAAATAGTATAAGTTTTGTATAAACCGGACTGGCCCAAAGATGCGGGCTGGACGAATGCGAGGCAATCTAACACGTAACCAGTGAATGAGCGTGCATTATGGATTGTAAACACTATTCACCATATATTTTAAAAAATGAACAAGAGAATAAAGCAAAAAGAAAAGAAACAAAGAGAAAGAGCGTAAAAACAAAATAAAAAAGTCGATTATAATATTCTTTTTTAAATAAAGTTAAGAAAACATATAAAAGAAAAAGAAAAATGAATAAAATATGCATGGAAGTTCCATCCTCAGTGGGACTCTCTGTCCTATGCTATGCTCCCCAAAAACAAAAGAAAAAAATATATTAAAGTATTATCCTTGCCCATCCATTCTGTCCATTTTCTCATCCTTGTTACCTTTTACTTTTTCCCACATTGCCATGTGTTTTATTACATAAAAAATCCTAAATTGTATTTAATTGAAGTTAACAAGAGTTAATAAAACACTCATTTTCATCTACCAATCAAAACTTTTTATATTTATAATAAAATTGTGACGTTTGATGCACATGACCAAAAATGTACGATACCTTAAAAATGTATCTTGAGGTGGAAATAATATTGTTATTAATTATACTCTACAGTTCTATGCAAACTAACATACATCAACAATGAGTCAAGTCGTTTCGAGTTGTTGATGAGAACAAATGTCTTTGAGTAAACCCAAAACCTGCTGCATGGTGGGCCTCTTGGAAGGTGAGTCAATCGTGCACAAGAAAGCGACTCGAAGGCTCTCCTCCATCTCACTCACCACTGAGTCACCACCGAGTCGCAGTCTTTCATCAAGCATTCTAACACCCTGTCCCTCCCTCACCGCCTTTCTAACCGCAATAACTGTCTCCACCGTGCCGGCCCTCCCTGTCAGTAGCTCAATCAACACCACCCCGAAACAGTACACATCAGCTTGGATGCCGCCATTTGGACTCGAATCGATTCGCAATCCAAAATCAGAGATTCGAGGCTCGAAATTATTGGCGAGTAAAATGTTGGACGTAACGAGGTGGCCGTGCACGACGGGTTTTGAACCCGCGTGGTGGAGATAGGCGAGACCACGTGCTATTCCTACCGCGATACGATGACGTGTCAGCCAACCCATATTTGACGGAGATGCTTCAACGACGTCGTTTTGTAACTCCCATGTGTCGCCACTCCAGTCCTCCACGTTGGTGTCCCCTGTTGGAAGCTCGTGTAGCCATCTACCTAAATCGCCGTTTGCCATAAACTCGTACAGCACTAGCTTCTCCTTACCTGAAAATATTTCAACCAATTTTTTTAAAATAATAATAATAATAATAATAATAATAATAATAATAATAATAATAATAATAATAATAATAATAATAATAATAATAATAATAATAATAATAATAATATCTCTTTTTTAACAATAATTATTATTGATTATAATTTGATTTTATGTAGTTTTCCAATACCACATTGGTAGTAATAACTTTGTAATTTATACCCACTAATAAATAAATAAGTGAATGTAAATAAACAAATCCTAGAGACAAAACTTCGAACTTCGCAGTTTGAATTCATGTACTGATGGCTCATATGGAATCTTTGTTTGGTTTGGTTGAAGAAAGGATTAATACAATATACAACGGAGATTTAGTTGTTAAGTTACCCATAGTAGCACTGCATTCCATGAAAGTAAGTTTTTAATCAAAATATTTTTATTAACTATTTAAAAAAGGCCAGTAGAGACTTGAGATCTCGACCTAGTTAAGAAAATATTCAAAATACCGCCCAATTAATTAAACAAACTTTATGTAACAACATTATGTTTTCGCGAATTATTATGGTCACTCAAAACTTACGGAACACATACACAAATATCCATTGAGCAATCGTCGCACTTAGTTTCTTTGATGAACTAAAAGACACACCAAAGACAAAGGAGTTTTAAGTTCAAATTCACAAAAATAACATAACTACTAATTCATTAAAATTTGTGTATAAAAAAATTATAACAGTCATACATATACATCTATTCAACACATTATTTTATATTTATCTCTTTTTTTAATGTGTCTTTTTTAATTATACTCAATTAATTAACTTTTTTAAATTATTATCGGTGTCGATGTGAGTGTTACGTCTAGGTCTTGTGATTTTGAAAAGACCACAACCCTGGATGATATGAAAATGAATCAGACTGCAATACAAAGAATAAAAAACCCGTGAAGAGCATTAATGAGAAGTGCAGCAACTACTAGAAAAAACAAAACATTGAAAACATTTTTTCAAACAATTTCTGTAGGGCACGCATACCTGCAATACAGTAACCTGAGAGAGTCAACAAGTTAGGATGTTTCAGCTTCGACAAGTCAACAAACATATTCACAAAGTCATCACGATCAACGTCTCTAGCGTGTTCAAGAACCTTAATCGCCACGTGGATATCTCCTGGTAACACGGCGCAATACACAGGCCCACACCTTCCCCCCGCTAACTGCGACTCTTTCCCGAAATATGACGTGGCAACGATTAGATCCTTGAACGTGAAGTTCATCAATGGCTTCTCGAACATCACCACCGGTGCAGAAGTTGGTTCTTTCAAATCAGCAACCCATGTTGATCCTGACTCTGTTTCAAACTCAAACGGCCCTGTTTTCTCCACCTTCGGGTTCATTGTAATAACCGGTAACGAAATTGCCCATTTCTTCATAGAACGTTGTTTCCTCTTTTTGCGAATAATTCTGATTACCCAAATGAAAATAATTGCCAATACAAGTGTTGATAGTGTAGAACACAGTACAAAAATCAATCTTTTAGATTTTGGTTTTGTTTGTTTTGGAGTTTTAGATTTGTTGTTGTTAAAGGTGAAGTTATTGTCTGAAATGTTAAAGAATTTGAGAATGTTAAGTGGTGGAAAATCAGAAGGGAAATTACCGGTTAATGTGTTGTTTGATAAATCTAAGTAGTGAAGTGAGTGTAAAGAAGAAATGGGTTTTATGTTGGCTTTGAGATTGCAACTTGAAAGGTCAAGATGTTGTAGTTTTGTGATATTTTGGAACCCGAAGGGTAATGTTTTTAGTTTGTTGTGTGAAAGGTCGAGGATTTTAAGGTTTATGAAACCAGAAAGTTGAACTAAATTGTTGAACCTGTTGTGTGAGAGGTTGAGATTTTGAATGGTTGAAAACGAGGTGTTGAATTCAATAATGATGCTTCCTCCAAATTTGTTTCCTGAGAGGTTCACTTCTAATAAAGATGAAAAACTTGACCAAAACCAACTTGGTACGTGGCCTTGTAGGGAATTTCCAGAGAGATCAAGGATTTGCAAGTTTGACATGTTTTTTAGATAGCCCCATGAAATTGTTCCGCTTAGATTTTTGGAGGGAAGAACTATTTTGCTGATTTGAGAATCTGAACAGTTAAAAGTCGAAGCGTTGAACCCAGAGACAGATTTGAAAGCGTTTGAAATTAAGCTATGTTCTTTACTGTTGCATGAAGATTCTACTAAAGAAAAAAGGGTTAGAAGAATTAAGAATCTGTAAAAGGGCTTCATTTTGAAATAGAAAGAAAATATTATAAACAGAGGTTGCTCTGTTCTATTCTACAGATTCGCGGTTGTAGAAAAGATTATAAACAAGTGTTACTCTTCTGACACACTTGTTTTTTTGTTGTTTCACTCTTCCGAAACATGGAAGGAGGGAGAAAGACAATTTAATGGAAGATGTGTACATAGAGATGGTACTGAGCTCTAATTTATTATTTATTTAGCAAAGTGCCACAGAATTTTTAGATAAGTAAAAAATAAATTAAGAATTATTGAAAATTATAAAAACATTGTGTAATTATTGTAAGAAAATTGTGTACATGCAAATACCCCTATGTAGTCTTTCAACAATTTTGTTTTCTTGCAAATATATTATATTATATTTTGGTTTTTATTGTAATACGTGTAATATAAACTGATCTTTGTTATATGAGAATCAGTTTGTTTAGTCCTATGTTTTTTTAATCAAATAGCTATTTATAAACTATTATATTTTAGAAAAACATATCATAAGGAAAAAAATCATTTCACTATTTATAAATATTGTATTAATTTTTTATATTTTTTCTTAAAAATATTCAACATTTATCTAGGTAGCACTTTTAGTGAATGTTATTTAGTTATTATAATTTTTTATAATAATAATTTTTGTTAACTAATAAAAACTCATTTAACTATTAATTTAAAAATACTACAATGATATACGTCGAATTGACATGGGTACCATAAAAATCTTCAAATTTGAAACTATTTATAAGCGATACATCAATCACATATTAAAACTTATATTTGATTATGATAGGGTTGAAGATATCTATCATAGATATATAGATTGTATGTAATTAAAATTTAATGAAGTCATGCAGTTAAAACATCGTCCGATTTAGATTAAGCAATCCAGATTTTAAAATCAGATTTGTTATTTTTATTAAATTTAAAATCTAAATCATTCGATCTTAATCAAATGATTAGAAATGTATCAACCGCAAAATTGCATGCTATTTTGAGTATATTAATTTATTTGTTTCTTGATAAATTGGTGAAAAATATTTTATATTAAAGTTATATTTAGGAAAACATTTTCAAAAGTAAAATTAAACAACTTGTCTTCGTTTTGATTATTTTTTGTTCTTTTTATATATAGAATAGAACTAGAGAGAATATACTAATATTGAACATGTTTGATTTCTTTGACATTTTAAACCCAAACTTTAAGTTGTAAGTACAACTCTATTTGGTCAGTGGCATCCAACTGCGACAATTATAAGTTCTTGATTGAGAGTTTAATTTAAGATGCACTGAAATTTCAATATAAAAAAAAAACAGTACAAGTCTACAAAATCGGATGACTATTTTAGGATACTCCCTCCTCAACAATATTTTTGCTAACTCTAGAAATTGTAGTTGGAAAGAAGCACGGCAAGGAAATTTCGTGGGAAACACACACATACATACTTTCATAAAATGACAAATGAACTACAAGCTAATGGTGCATGATTAATCAACTTAAGGCCTCATACATGCATATGCATATACAGTGATTATCAAAACTGCATTCAAAGATGACTTTGGAAGCTTGCAATGACATCTCTCCTACACTGACATTTGGTAATGTTGTCTTGTCTTCTCCTTTTGGATTTTTTTTTACCAGGTTTAGTCGATGTACCGAGTGAGTTTGCCCGAAACTCCAAAATTGAAGCTTCATAAAAAATGCGGCCAACAAATTTCGAAACGCGAGAAAAAGGCATGTAAGCGTAAAACTCAAATCCCACTCAAATTCGCATGGAGAAAAAATAATTTTCTCTATCGCCTCTATTTATCTTTACAACACTTTTTGACATTTTGACATTAATGGATGTGTATTTTGTATCATTGAAAAACACAATGTTTAAAATTGTTGAAGTCAGATATAAATAGTTTTAAGGCTCAAAATCCAATGTTAAAAAATTAATAAATTTTATTGTAAAAGAAATAAATTTTTTTTTGACTCACTTGCCATGTAAGTGATACATCAATTAAAATGTCCACATTGTAAGATCAAATCATCATTTTGACATCCTCGTCAATATATTTCTAACGACAGATACTATATTTGCAAACAACTAAAATACGAGGAAGTAAAACTCCAATCAAAATTTGATAGAAACTAAACTTAAAAAATATCAATTTTATAGGGACTATCATATATTTAATATATTTTTTTTTAATAAAAACTTAACCAATTTTTTTATTGATCAACTTGATTATTTTTTCTTTAGTAATTAGTCAATTTTCTCGTTAGGTACAATCCAATAAATTTAGAGTTTAATTACTTGGGTAATATTTTTTTTTTGGATACCATTTACTTGTGTAATGATTATTTAATTACGTTAAATTAATCTTAATAGATTAATTTTGATGTTTTTTCTTTTATATGATAAAATTATCATTGTGAAACAATTGTATATTATTTTTTAGGTTAAATACCACATGTGGTCCCTTAACTTAATTTCAGTTAACGATTTAGTCATTTATCTTTTTTTTTTTCCCGATTTGGTCCTTTATGTTTTTAAATAATTTCAACGTTACCCTTTAAGTGGGTTTTCGTTAAGAAAAAGTTAAAAAATCCCTCATCTTGATCATTGCATATGTTCATCAAACCTCTAGGAACGATTGTCACTGATCTGAAGTGATGTCTATGGAGTATAAATATCTCATAGCTTCAATTTTAACGAATCAATCCTACTACCAAACTTAGAACAAACTTTGAACATTTTTCTGAAATATTTCCAAAACATAAAGGGTAACTTTTTCTGAAAATGGAGGAGCGATTTTTTAACTTTTTCTTAACGGAACCCTACTTAAAGGGTAACGCTTAAATTATTTAAAAACATAAAGGACCAAATCGGGGAAAAAAAAAAGATAAAGGACTAAATCGTTAACTGAAATTAAGTTAAGGAACCACGAGTGATATTTAGCCTATTTTTTAATAGACTAATATTTTTTAAATGATAAACTTATCATTGTGAAACAATTGTATATTATTTTTTTAACGCACATTAAAAAAAATCACATATTTAAAGATATAAATCTCTAAAAATAAATTTTGATATCATAAATAATTAACGTATATAATCACGTAAAGATACATTAGTTTATTCAAAAGAAATAACTGGTTCAAAATTACAGGTTATCTTGCTTAGGAAAATACCTTTTGTAGCAAAAAATTAAACAATCTCCTATTTCTATACATGTTCAAATCACAGCAAAATCTCTAACATACAAATTATCTAGATATGAACAAAACTAAAGTACTTCTTTATACAACAAAGAAATAAAGCAATTTATTTAAAGTCAAACTTCCAATTTCATCATTCTAAGAAAAATACTCCTATCCAAAAACACTTACAAATTTTGAATTATATCCACAATAGATCTATAACTACCAAAAACAGCAATAGCTACCCCCATTACAATGATCAAATAATTAATAATCATTTCAAATCCAAATCTCTTATAAGCTCCTGAAATCTTCAAGTAACAAACTGTTGGCACCAAAATTGAAGCTGACACACTTAACAATGCTCCAACAAGTGACATAAGGTAGCCAAATAAAGGAATAGTCACTGCTATAATAAGAGAACTTACTAATAAAGATGTACTAATAATCATGTGTGTGACCCTTTTGTTAAAATAATTGAATGAAATTTTCATTTTTATTGCATTTATAACTGGTGTAAGCATTAATGCATATTTTGCTATTGGATTCACTAAGGTTGTGTATATTGCAACACGTGAACTTAACTTTCCTGTTTGGAGATTTAGAGTTACTTGTGATTCAACATCTTCTCCAAACATTAAGTAGCCTAGTATTGCTGCTGCTGCATAACCAAGTGTGCATGCTAAAAAGCTTAGTAATAGGACCTGCATAAACAGAGGAAAAACAGAATACTCATTAGAGGATTATAGTGACACTGAATGTTTGTATATACTCATAAATCACATGAAATTAGTAAAATTGGTTAGTACTTACTGTTGAGAAATGAGTTTTGTTCCTCATAGAATTATAGAGTGTAGGAAGAATTGGATGAGCACTATAACAAAAAGCATACAAACTAACAGCAGAAGGTATTCCACTCCATATAAAAACTCTTCCTTTTCCATCAAAACCTGTTCCATCAATAGCACCATTCCACAACAAAGAAAAGATGAAAATTGAAGAAGCTAAAGCACCACCAACAGACACATAAGACAACAAACTTATGTCCTCCAACAAAACAGTAGGCAAAATAATAACAGCAGTAACCATAGTAAACATTGTTGTACCACAAATTGTTAACCATGGTAGATGAATTTCCATGTTTGGTACTAGTTTGTTTAGATTATCTCCTTCTAAAATCAGAAAACCTGTTACTGCTAAATACAGTTCAGAATTCATGATGATTGATACTATTAATCTTCCTTTGTTTCCAAATGCATGTTGACCTATGTCAGAAAATGTTCTGATTTCAAGATCCATGTCCATGCATTTTTTTACCAATGTTCTTGTGTAACAACATGCAATGGCTATAATAAATAGTAACATTATGCTTAACCATCCTCCTGATGCTAGTGCATATGGTATTGAAACAATATACATTAATTAAAAAAAGTTCCAATAACTTTTGGGCCGAGGCCCAATATATTCCACAAAAACACGAAAACGCTGGAGAGAAGTCTTTAAATGCAGCACACCGTATCAAAGTTTTCTCTCATTCCGTGTTCCACTTCTTTCCGCGTGTTGGTGGTTAATCGGAAGCGGGTATTCTTTCTTTCTTCTTTTTGAAGAATGGGTTTAAACACGCACTGTAGAATGCATAGACGGATACTAGAAGGCAAGATTAGGTTCTTTATTGAATATGGATGAATGTTTGATCCTTCGATTATCTTTAATCGGTGGCGGATTCTTTCTTCTTCAGGAAACAAACAACACATTTTCTTGATCATTCGAGAACCTTCTTTCTTGATATACAAATCTTCGTGAGATGATCTCTCATTCTTGATTTTGTTACCTAGGGTTTCTTGATCATTCAAGAACCTTCGTTCTTGGAATGTTCAAGCTCTCCGTTGAAACTCGGATACCGTTTGGAGCATCACCTCTCTCGTTCCGTTTATCCATGGCGGTACAATACTCTCCTTCGAGGTTCTTCGCCAAACTCCACCTCGTGAAGAAGATTCTCTCTTATACCGTTCCAAAACCGGTAAACGAGGTTGAAAGGAGTGTCCCTACGAAATTGAAAACCCTGGAATCGTTGGCAGAAGATTCGAATTGTGAGAACTTGTTCTGCTCTGCATGAAACATTGCATCTCGTACTTTTTTGTTGCGATTTCTCAGAAACTATCTGTACTGAACTCATGTTAGGAAATTTGAATCTGTAACTCGATGTGTGATCAAATTGGTATTTGCAATTTAAAGGAAATTAAACTAATGAATAGTTGCTTTACTTTCAAGAATTGGCTCAAGAAACTGTCAATGCTTCAAAATTTTTTTTTGCAAATACCATTCACTAATTTATTCTACTTAATTTTTGTAGTTTGCAAAGTCTGGCTTTTCTGATATTGCATGTTAGTCCCTATATATATATGTAATGTGATTGGTGGCATGATAACTGATAGAATAATGCTTGACAATGAAATATGATGGACAGTTTTGACAGGGCTAAAATCCTTTGCCTATTTTCTGATTATGCTCCAGTAGCTCATTTATGAACCAATACTATAGCAAAGATGGATAGTGTCGATGGTGATGTTCCATTTGCAGTGGCAGAACGAGTTGGACGCCGTTTGCAACAAGTGGAGCATGAAGACGCATGGTATGTTGGGGTTTTGGGCATTTCTTTGTTACACTTATGTTTGATGATTTTATCTTCTCCTTGTGTTGATATTGATGACTCACAAGGGGATTTCATCTCTTCCTTCACAAATACCATATTACATGTTGCCAAGGCAGAGAGCTACCTTTTATGTTTATTTTTTTTATAAATTATCTATAGTAATCATTTGAACAATTGGGTTCAATGGTAGATTGAAAGTTTTGGTCCCAAATTAGTCATAGAAAGCTTAAAGCCCAATACAGAGTCTGAAAGGTTTACAATTAAGTAGAAAGTTGGTCCTATAATCTTTACACATAATATCTTAACTACAAATTTCGATATACTGCATATAAGGGCAATCAATAGTGGATTACTAACTTTAAAAAGTTTTTCCAATATATGATTTATAAAGGAAGGTTCAACTCTAAAAAACAGCAGGAAAGCTAACAATGCTATTTGGGTAACAATCTTGATAAGACATATAGAAAAGAGTTGCAACAGTTTTTGTATTTTTGTCATTTTGGTCCTTCAAACTATTATCTGTGTTGAACTTATTAATGAAATCATAACATGAAAAATATGATTTTTGTGACAGTTGTGATGCCTCCACGACTTTCAATGAAAATACATTATGAACTCTTTATTATTCATAATGTAAAAGTTGGATGTTGCCTAGTCCCTTTTAATAGATGAAGTCTATTTTCATAATGAAAATTTTGATTTTTTGTTAGAGTTGTGATGTCTCAATGACTTTAAATGAAATTGCATTATGAACTCTTTATTATTCATAATGTAAAAGTTGGATGTTGCTTAGTCCTTATATGAGACGGAATCTATTTTCATAATATGAAAATTTTGATTTTCGTGATAGTTTGATGCCTTGAAGACTTTAAATGAAATTGCATTATAAACTCTTTATTATTCATAATGTAAAAGTTGAACGTTGCATAATTCCTTTAATAGATGGAGTCTATTTTCATAATGAAAAATTTGATTTTTGTGATAGTTGTGATGCCTCCACGACTTTAAATGAAATTGCATTACGAACTCTTTATTATTCATAATGCAAAAGTTGGATGTTGCCTAGTCCCTATATGAGATGGAGTCTATTTTCATAATATGAAAATTTTGATTTTTGTGATAGTTGTGATGCCTCGACGACTTTAAATGAAATTGCATTATGAACTCTTTATTATTCATAATGCAAAAGTTGGATGTTGCCTAGTCCCTATATGAGATGGAGTCTATTTTCATAATATGAAAATTTCGATTTTTGTAATAGTTGTGCTGCCTCGACGACTTTAAATGAAATTGCATTATGAACTCTTTATTATTTATAATGCAAAGTTGGATGTTGCCTAGTCCCTATATGAGATGGAGTCTATTTTCATAATATGAAAATTTCGATTTTTTTAATAGTTGTGATGCCTCAACAACTTTAAATGAAATTGCATTATGAACTCTTTATTATTCATAATGCAAAAGTTGGATGTTGCCTTGTCCCTATATGAGATGCAGTCTATTTTCATAATATGAAAATTTTGATTTTTGTAATAGTTGTGATGCCTCGACAACTTTAAATGAAATTGCATTATGAACTCTTTATTATTCATAATGCAAAAGTTGGATGTTGCTTTGTCCCTATATGAGATGGAGTCTACTTTCATAATATGAAAATTTCGATTTTTGTAATAGTTGTGATACCTCGACAACTTTAAATGAAATTGCACTATGAACTCTTTATTATTCATAATGTAAAAGTTGGATGTTGCCTATTCCCTCTAATAGATGGAGTCTATTTTCATAATGAAAAATTTGATTTTTGTGATAGTTGTGATACCTCGACGACTTTAAATGAAATTGCACTATGAACTATTTATTATTCATATTGTAAAAGTTGGATGTTGCCTAGTCCTCTAATAGAAGGTGTCTATTTTCATAATGAAAAATTTGATTTTTGTGATAGTTGTGATGCCTCTACGACTTTAAATGAAATTGCATTATGAACTCTTTATTATTCATAATGCAAAAGTTGGATGTTGTCTAGTCCCTATATGGGATGGAGTCTATTTTTTATAATATGAAAATTTCGATTTTTGTGATAGCTGTGATGGCTCGACAACTTTAAATGAAATTGCATTATGAATTCTTTATTATTCATAATGCAAAAGTTGGATGTTGCCTAGTCCCCTATATGAGATGGAGTCTATTTTCATAATATGAAAATTTCGAATTTTGTAATAGTTGTGATGCGTCGACAACTTTAAATGAAATTGCATTATGAACTCTTTATTATTCATAATGTAAAAGTTGGATGTTGTCTAGTCCCTTTGATAGATGGAGTCTATTTTCATAATGAAAAATTTGATTTTTTGTGATAGTTGTGATACCTCGACGACTGTAAATGAAATTGCATTATGAATTCTTTATTATTGATAATGTAAAAGTTGGATGTTGTCTAGTCCCTTTAATAGATGGAGTCTATTTTCATAATGAAAAATTTGATTTTTGTGATAGTTGTGATGCCTTCACGACTTTAAATGAAATTGCATTATGAACTCTATATTATTTATAATGCAAAGTTGGATGTTGCCTAGTCCCTATATGAGATGGAGTCTATTTTCATAATATGAAAATTTCGATTTTTGTAATAGTTGTGATGCCTCGACAACTTTAAATGAAATTGCATTATGAACTCTTTATTATTCATAATGTAAAAGTTGGATGTTGCCTAATCCCTATATGAGATGGAGTCTATTTTCATAATATGAAAATTTCGATTTTTGTGATAGCTGTGATGGCTCGACGACTTTAAATGAAATTGCATTATGAACTCTTTATTATTCATAATGCAAAAGTTGGATGTTGCCTAGTCCCTATATGAGATGGAGTATATTTTCATAATATGAAAATTTCGATTTTTGTGATAGTTGTGATGCCTCAACGACTTTAAATGAAATTGTAATATGAACTCTTTATTATTCATAATGCAAAAGTTGGATGTTGCCTAGTCCCTATATGAGATGGAGTCTATTTTCATAATATGAAAATTTCGATTTTTGTAATAGTTGTGATGCCTCGACAACTTTAAATGAAATTGCATTATGAACTCTTTATTATTCATAATGCAAATGTTGGATGTTGTCTACTCTCTATATGAGATGGAGTCTATTTTCATAATATTAAAATTATGATCTTTGTGATAGTTATGATGTCTCGATAGCTTTAATTAAATTGTATTATGAACTCTTTATTATGTATAATGTAAAAGTTGGATGTTGCATAATCCCTTTAATAGATGGAGTCTATTTTCATAATGAAAAATTTGATTTTTGTGATAGTTGTGATGCCTTCACGACTTTAAATGAAATTGTATTATGAACTCTTTATTATTCATAATACAAAAGTTGGATGTTGCCTAGTCCCTATATGAGATGGAGTGTATTTTCATAATATGAAATTTTTGATTTTTGTAATAGTTGTGATGCCTCGACAACTTTAAATGAAATTGCATTATGAACTCTTTATTATTCATAATGCAAAAGTTGGATGTTGCCTAATCCCTATATGAGATGGAGTCTATTTTCCTAATATGAAAATTTCGATTTTTGTGATAGCTGTGATGGCTCGACGACTTTAAATGAAATTGCATTATGAACTCTTTATTATTCATAATGCAAAAGTTGGATGTTGCCTAGTCCCTATATGAGATGGAGTCTATTTTCATAATATGAAAATTTCGATTTTTGTAATAGTTGTGATGCCTCGAAACCTTTAAATGAAATTGCATTATGAACTCTTTATTGTTCATAATGCAAATGTTGGATGTTGCCTAGTCTCTATATGAGATGGAGTCTATTTTCATAATATTAAAATTATGATCTTTGTGATAGTTATGATGTCTCGATAGCTTTAAATAAATTGTATTATGAACTCTTTATTATGTATAATGGAAAAGTTGGATGTTGCATAATCCCTTTAATAGATGGAGTCTATTTTCATAATGAAAAATTTGATTTTTGTGATAGTTGTGATGCCTTCACGACTTTAAATGAAATTGTATTATGAACTTTTTATTATTCATAATGCAAAAGTTGGATGTAGCCTAGTCCCTATATGAGATGGAGTCTATTTTCATAATATGAAATTTTTTATTTTTGTAATAGTTGTGATGCCTCGACAACTTTAAATGAAATTGCATTATGAACTTTTTATTATTCATAATGCAAAAGTTGGATGTTACCTAGTCCCTTTATGAGATGGAATCTATTTTCATAATATGAAAATTTCGATTTTTGTAATAGTTGTGATGCGTCGACAACTTTAAATGAAATTGCATTATGAACTCTTTATTATTCATAATTCAAAAGTTGGATGTTGCCTAGTCTTTATATGAGATGTAATCTATTTTCATAATATTAAAATTATGATCTTTGTGATAGTTATGATGCCTCGATAGCTTTAAATAAATTGTATTATGAACTCTTTATTATGCATAATGTAAAAGTTGAATGTTGTCTAGTCCCTATATGAGATGAAGTCTATTTTCATAATATGAAAATTTTGATTTTTGGGATAGTTGTGATGCCTTGACGACTTTAAATGAAATTGCATTATGAACTCTTTATTATTCATAATGTAAAAATTGGAGGCTGCTTTAAATGCAATTTTAATTATGAAGTTTTATTCATAATGTATCTATTGATATTCGATAACCCTAGTCCCTACCTGATATGGAATCTAATTTTATATAAAATGAAAAATCTGATTTTTTGTGAGAGTTGGGGTGTCTTGATGATCTGCATTATGAATTCTTTTATATTCATACTGTGAAAGTTGGATTATGTCCAATGAAATTTCAATTATGATTTTTATGCACAAAGTATCTATTGAATTTCAATGACCTTAATCCCTACACGTGTGACTTTGATTTTGTGAGAGTTGAAATGCCTTGATAACCCTAAATGAAATTACATTGTGAATTTTTATTCATAATATGAATTTTTATGAAGTTAGATGTTGCCTTAAATGCAATTTTAGTTATGAATTTTTATTCATAAAGTGTCTATTGAGCTTTGATAACTTTAGTCATTACATGAGATAGATTCTATTTTCATAATACGAAAAATATATTTGTAAGAGTTGAGATATTCTGAATGACTTTAAATGAAATTATATTATGAACTCTTAATTCATAATGAGAAAGTTGGATTATGTTTCAAATGAGATGAAATCAATTTCATTTTTATGAGAGTTGGGATGTCTCGTGGACCCTAAATGAAAATTCTATTATGAAATCTATTATTCATAGTGTGACAATATTGATTACCTTAAATGCAATTTCGATCTTATTCTTTATTCATAAAGTGAAAGTCGGATGATGTTTTAAATGCAATTTCAATTATGAAGATGATTCATAAATTATCTATTGAGATTCGATGATTCTAGTCATTAACTGAGATGAAATCTATTTTCATAATAATTTGTGTGATCTTAGATGCCTTGATGACGTTAAATGAAATTAAATTATGAATTCTTTATTATTCATAATGAGAAAGTTAGATGATATCTTAAATGTAAATTTAATCATGAAATTTTATTCCTAAAGTATCTATTGAGCTTTGATAACTTTAGTCCTTACATTTGATAGAACTTATTTTCACTATCCGAAATATATGAGGTGAAATTGATTTGAAGAATAAATGTAATCAAATTATTAGAAAATCTTTTGCTAAAGTTCTTAGCAATGTTTACAATATTTTTCTTTATAAATTACCAAAACCAAAATTGAAAGAAGTTTATCTTGTCATTAAAATTCGAGAGGAGGAATAGAGTGTAAAAATCATTTACGGCAAAGTAAGAGTGTAAAAATCATCGTCATGGTAAGTTTATTTTGTATAAGGGTGACTCCCCTCTTAAATTGAATGATTTACGGCAAAGTAAGGTTTTGGAAGCCGTTTGGACGTTGGGGTCTTGTTTCTTTAGGAAAATGTTTCTTGATGACAACTCATTATTATTCATAATGTGAAAGTTGAAGAATAACTTAATCGCAATTTCTATTATGAATTTTTATTCATAAAATATCTATTGATTTCTGATGACCATAATTCTTATATGAGATGAAATCTAATTTCATAATATGATATGATTTTTGTGAAAGATGGTATACCTTGATGATGGTAAATGAAATTGCATTATTAACTTTTTTATTATTCATAATGTGAAAGTTGAATTATACTTTAAATGCAATTTCATTTATGATTTTTTACTTTTAAAATATCAATTGAGTTTCGATGATTATAGTTCCTACATGAGAAGAAATCTGTTTTCATAGTCTATCGACCCGCCAAGGTGTGATAGTTTCATTTCAATCCACCTATTTAAGTTGGCCTAGCCAACCCTTTTTTAGATGGAATGATGGTGGGACGAGTTGGCCATTTTGAGACTATTAAGTATGAAGACATTTTGGAGTTAGAATATTTGTCCAGACACATATAGTAGTAAAATCTGAAAACACACATAAAGCAAAAGAAGATATACTAAAGCTTTCTGTCTCTGTCTCACTTGTCTGCTTTCCTTTGCTCTTACTCATTCCCTTATCGTTTAGCAACCAACCCTTACTTTTGATCTTTTTCATCTTTTATTTGACTGAACTCTCTCACCATGTGATGTTCACTTACTACTTGATTTGAAGACTCTACACTATCCTCTTATTATTTATTTCATATATATCCTTGGTGGATTTTTTTTTTTGGCCATTTCCAAAATTTAGATACTTCGTATTGAATACAAATAACACACACGCTAGATGAAATGTTTTACGGAGATTACATTATGCTTCTGAGGCTGTCTCATGTTTCATTCTGTTATTAAACTGGTATGGCATTTTCTTTATTAGCATTCATTTATTTTTTCTCTTACATTATATATATTTTTTATTACTCTTGTGGGTCATCATGATTCATGAAACTGCTCCTATTCTAACCGTTTCATTATTAATAATCAATAGTAGTAAATAAGTCACGTTTTTTTTCTCCTTTTGGTTGGAAGTAAGGTTGTTAAAATCGCAAGTTGAATGATTGATTTCATGAGCCTATGTATCAATTTCAAGTTGAGAACCTGCAGAGAATTTATGACAAAGTTATTGATTTTTTTTCATCTCAATTTTCACATTAGGTTCATTTTCTTTTTTGTTAGTTTGGTTTTTTTCATGTTAGTTTTTATCTTCATAATTAAGTTGAAATTTTGAATTATTGATACATCTATGGTATTGTTAATATCAGGTAAACTCGAATTTGAGTCAATTTCTCATAAAAAAAAAGTTTGCTTAAACTCTCGATTTTCAACAATTAGAACCAACTAGCAAGCCTTTCAATTTTTAAATATTTGTATACTTAGCTTATTGAGAAGAGGAAAACAGGCTTGTACTTGTTTTATTGTTGCTCAAAGTTTTAATGATCACATCTATGTTTAATTGAATTCTGAAACAAGAATCTGTTATTTATATTGTAGCTCAAAGTTTAATTGATCACATATTCCATATTCATTCTTTTTTTTTGAAAGAATAGATGATGAATTAGGAGATGCTGCATGAAATCTAAGTTGTGGAACATGATGATGAATGAAGGGAAATTTAATATTAATGCTCCTCTTATGTCTGTGAGGCACTGATCTTGTGCACCAATATCCTCAACTGAAGCAAAGAGAAAGATATTAGAGAATTCAGCACAAGCACTTCAATACAACAAGTTAAACATGACTCTAGATCATGTAACAGAACCTGTTGCTGTGCCTTTCAATTGGGAACATATCCGTGGGAGACCAAAAGGTAAAATAGATTGTGATAAAGGACTAAAAGATGAGAAGTTAAAAAAACTGGAAGAGGATGACGACGACGACGACGACGATGTTTATTCGGATGCCTTAGAAACACTGTCTTCAACAGAATCATTATCTATGAAGTGTAGTGAAAGTGGTTTGGATAATTTGGATGCAAACAATTGTAGAAGTAAAACCAGTTCTACTGATAAACAATCTCAAGATTTCATGATGAATCGGTTTTTACCAGCAGCAAAGGCTATGACTTTAAAACCACCTCAGCATGCTCCAAGAAAACAACAATCTGTTCTGTTAGAACAACCTAGCACCAAACTGGTTAGTGAGGAAAAGAAAACCTTTGTTAACTATAGAAATATCACTGATATTATACCATACACTGATCAATACCAAGAAGAGGAACAAGAAGAAGAAAGTGGCAATGAAACTGATGATTATACAAACACTTCAGCAAAGGGTTGTGGATTATTTCCTAGTTCATGCATTAAGAATTCATTGTGCTTATTAAATCAAATGCCTGAGACAAAAATGGAGAACCAGATTTCCATGTGGTCCAATGAGGTTGAAAAACCTAACAAAAGTTCTCATTTTAGCTCTTATAGATCAGGTCCAACCATAAAGAAGGTATGGACTAATTGATTGTTTCTATTAACTTATTTGAATTTATCCACTGACATAAACACATAAGTGGTTTTCAGCTTATTTTCATATTCTTTCTATGATAGCTTATGAAAACAACTTATAGCCTAAATGAAAAATCATTTGACTTTATTTTATTTACTTTTTATATAGAAATAGCTTATACATAAATACTTATATAATACGTTTATTATAAAAGTGATTAATTAAGTTGTCCAAACAGTCTAATTTTTCTGTACAAATGACTTTAAATCAGAATTTTTACTAATCATGACTTTAACTAATGAATTTTTACTGGCAGGCTTGGGATGCTATTCATAAAAGCAAATCAAGATCTGGAGCTTCATCACCAGACATGCATGAGACAAGAAAATTGAATCAGCTAAGTAGGTTATCTTCGGTTCGTCGGTCTGGAACTGCTGCGGCTGCTGGCATATCTTCTTTTCAAAGTAAGCCTCCATCACCCTTTCAAGGAGCAAGAATGTTTGGTGATTCAAAACATGCTGAGAATAATCAATTTAGAAAATTGAAATTCCAAAGCCAAGAACATGCAAGTTTTCAAGAGGTGCAATCACAAGTAGCCAAAAGAAGATCAAATTCAAAAGAAGATCAAGAAATTAACCAACAATCCATGTCTTTGCAACTTGTGCAAAGTTCATTTGAAAAAGATACAAAGATCAACAACAAGCAAATTGTTGTTGTTGATGGTTTACAAAAAACTGATGCTAAATCCGGCGTTATGCACCTTATTTCTCCACCATTGCCAAAGTCACCTTCCGAATCTTGGCTTTGTCGCGCCTTGCCTTTAGTTTCTTCGAAGAATTCGTTTCGGTATTCGAGTCAGGGAATACAATCCAATGCTGATAAAAGGCTTGGTTTTTGTAGAGCATCCAGCTATAGCAAGTGGGAAACAATTGTCAAAACTTCAAATTTGCATCATGATCATGAATTCTGTTCTCAGGTAACCTCATTTATATATCCTTTTAGCCACAGTTTTTTTTGTTAAGTCTTAACGATAAAATGTTCACTCACAATTAAATTTGCTTACAGGAACTAACCATATATAAATCTCAGCATTCAAAATCTTAGAGATGGAACTATGGCTTGTATATCATATTGTTATGATATACTATGGCCTATATGCTTGGTTTTTGGCATGACAGCATAGGTAACTACATTTGCCATGATTGATTATAGTCTTTTTATACACTTATCAATATTTTTATTTTTGAAGTTTTCAATTTTGTTTAGATTTGTTGTGTTCTTAAAATTGAGCCGTGATAACTTTGTATTTTCTTGATATCAGTATTGTACAGAGAAGAATACATATCCCAATTGGTGATTAATAAAAAAAAACAGTTTCTTTGGGACTTGTGGTACCTTTGATGGATTCAAGATTAGATTTCCTAAGCTGTCCTCAGAAGTACATTTACATTTTACATTACTGTTGAGTGCTGTTATTCTTGCTTCTTTCTTCCTTATTTGATTATTACTTAAAAGAGGTGCTATATAGCACGAGAGATGTTTTTAAGAAAAATTACGAAGACTAAAATTTTAAATTGGGAAAACTAACGATGCACTCAGTCATATATGCTTTCTTACCTTTCGTTGTTATTTTTCATCGTAATATTTAACATTTTCCTTAACGAGAAGTGCTTAGTGTCGCAAAAGTAGGCATCACGAGAATATCACCAATTATGTGGCACCAACTTGGGTGTTTTCGGTTTCTCTCATGTAAGTCTCTCTCTATATCTCCGTGTTTGGTCTTTTATTTTTGTCACTCTACTTTGCTCTTAGCAAAATAGAATATGAATTTCTCTGCAAATGTCGTTCCATGAGTAACACCACAAAGTGTAACAAAACAAGTGTCTCAGACCTAATCATGACGAATGGTTAAATTTTAGATGAGGAAGTTGTTAGAACTAGAATGTAAAACTGAAGAAAAATGAAGAGAATAGATGAAGCAAAGAAAATCAAGAATGGTTTCTCTCAAGAATGTATTATTGAAACTGACAAAAATGAATAGAGTAGCAGTTACAGATCTGCCAATTAACTCTCTAACTGCCTACCTATTGAAAACTAAGCTTCTGTTATTTATACTAACCATTTTAATTCTGTTATTTATACTAACCATTCTAATTAAACAGTTAGGATTTACAGCTGACACAACTCAGCAATTAACAGAACTAACACATAGAAATTAAACTCGATTCCTTCTCTCATACACCTTCCTAATAGGAAGCCTTGCTTGACTAGCAATTCTATCAATACTCCCCCCTAAAAGAACTACCTTGTCCTCAAGGGGAAAAGACGGAAAAACCTCCAACATCTTGGAAGCTCGCTCCCAAGAGTTATCACAGGATGGCAAATCAGCCAATTTCACCAAAACCTCCATATTGCCTCCAACATCAGTCCTCCACTGCAGAATATCTTCTGGCTGTACAACCAATTCAAGCTCCTTAGTCAACATTGGTGGCAAGGTCTGAGGTGAATGCTGCGGTTTCAAAGCCTTCTTAAGCAATGAAACATAGAACACCAGATGAACTTTAGTTTCAAGAGGCAGATCTAGCTTGTAAGCCACCTCCCCCACGCAACTGAGAATCTGGAAAGGG
This sequence comes from Cicer yamashitae, assembly GCA_037974755.1. Classification (NCBI taxonomy): domain Eukaryota; kingdom Viridiplantae; phylum Streptophyta; class Magnoliopsida; order Fabales; family Fabaceae; genus Cicer; species Cicer yamashitae. The sequence continues at coordinate 4,378,007 of JBBPBQ010020323.1, read as the reverse complement.
CCATAATACTTAGGAGCCAATTTATCATATGGTCTATTAGCCAATGACTTCAATTTGTAAGGCTGAAGTTTCAAGAAAACCCACTCCCCAACCTCAAAATTCACCAACCGCCGGTGCTTATTTGCTTGTGCCCGCATCTGATCTTGAGATTTCAGCAAATTCTGTCGCAAATCAGCAAGTAAATCATCCCGTTGTTGGGCCAACTGATTGACATCATCCAACTTTGATGGAATGGTGCAGCTCTTAATCAACAATGGAGGGTCTCTTCCATATAAAGCTTTAAAAGGTGTCATTCCAGCAGAGATATTGTAGTTACTGTTAACCCAGAACTCAGCCCAATGCAACCAATTCAACCAAGTCTTGGGATTAGGGCCAGCAAAGCACCTTAGGTCTCTAAGCACCGATTAGCAACTTCGGTTTGACCATCCGTTTGAGGGTGATAAGACGTGTTATGCATAAGACTAGTTCCAGCCAATTTGAACATCTCCCTCCAAAAACTGCTGAGAAAAACCGTATCTCTATCCGATACAATTGTAGAAGGAAATCTATGAAGCTTCACAACTTCCACCACAAACAAAGCTGCTACCTCCTTAGCATTGTAAGGATGCCCAAGAGGAAATAAGTGAGCATACTTTGTAAGTCTATCAATGACTACAAAGATTGTATCCTTGCCTTTAACTCGTGGAAGGCCACCAACAAAATCCATAGAAATATCCTGCCACACTTGGCAAGGAATAGGCAACGGTTGAAGTAGTCCAGCCGGAGATAAAGTGGAGTACTTGTTCCTTTGACATACATCACACTCTTCAATAAACTTCTTGATATCTCGCCTCATGCCCTCCCAAAACAAGAAACTAGAGACCCTTTTAAAAGTTCTGAACAATCATGAATGCCCTACACAAAGAGAATCATGGCATTCAGCCAAGATAAGTGGTATTTTGTTAGAACCCTTAGGCAGCACCAATTTACCTTTATACAAAAGCCTTCCCTTCTTGAACTCAAAACCAGAATGAGAAGTAGGAGAGACAATTAAGTCCTGCACCAACTGCTGCAATTTAGGATCTTGTTGCAATTCCTCATCCCAAGAATCATCATCTTCCACATGTAGAAATGAGAGAGTAGCATAGATATCTCTCCTAGACAAACTATCTGCTGCAATATTTTCCTTTCCTGGCTTGTATTGGATTTCAAAATCCAAACCAATGAGCATGACAGCCCATTTAAATTGCTCCGCACCGAATAATCGTTGATCAGTCAAGAACTTAAGGCTCCTTTGGTCAGTCCTCACAATGAAATGGTTGCCCAAAAGGTAGTGTCTCCATTTGGTCACAGCCTGAACCAAAGCCATAAGCTCCCTCTCATAAACAGACATTTGTTGAGCTCTCAAAGATAAGCCTTGACTCCAAAAGGCAATGGGTTTACCCTCCTGCATTAAAACAACCCCCAACCCCTTACTAGAAGCATCGGTTTTGACTACAAAGACCTTAGTGAAATCAGGTACAGCCAACAAGGGAAGATCAACCATGGCTGTTTTCAAGGCCTGAAATGCAGATGTAGCTTCCTCAGTCCAACAAAACTTGTCTTTCTTCAAAAGCTCAGTTAAGGGTTTGGCTAATTTACCATAACCTTGGACAAAACGTCTATAATACCCTGCTATTCCAAGGAAACCCCTAAGACCCTTCACATATGTAGGAATAGGCCAAGAAGTCATGGATGCAGTCTTGGACGGACAAGCTGCCACCCCTTCTCCAGAAATCACATGTCCCAAGTACTCAAGACTAGACTGTCCAAAGCTACATTTTTTCTTATATGCCTTCAACCCATTCTGCATCAGCACTTCCAAGACTTGGTGGACATGAACAAGATGAGCTGACATATCCTTGCTATACACCAAAATGTCATAAAAAAAGACCAGGACAAATCTCTGGAGGAAAGGCTTCAAAACCTCATTCATGAGGGCTTGGAATGTGGAAGGAGCATTGGTGAGACCGAAAGGCATCACCAAGAACTCATAACGCCCCTCATGAGTTCAGAAAGCCGTTTTCTCTATATCATCTTCCTTCATCCGAATTTGATGATAGCCTGATTTTAAATCAAGCTTAGTGAATATTGTTGCTCCATCAAGTTCATCAAGCAACTCTTCAATGATAGGGACGGGGAATTTGTTAACGATAGTAATTTTGTTGAGAGCCCTATAATCCACGCCAAAACGCCAACCCCCATCTTTCTTCTTGACCAAGATGATGGGACTAGAGTAAAGGCTAATGCTCGGTCTTACAATGCCAGCCTCAAGCATTTCTGAAACCAACCGTTCTATCTTCGTTTTTTGATAATGTGGATACTTATAAGGTCGTAGATTAGGTATCTCAGCCCCCTCCTTCAAATGAATTGCATGATCTAACCTCCTTTGAGTGGAAGACCATGAGGATCCTCAAAAATCTCAGAATATTGCTGAAGAACCTCTAAAACATCTTCAGGTATGACTGGAACCTCTGCTGGTTTCTGCTCTGTAGAATCGTACTGAATTAACAAGCCTTCCCCTTCTTCCTTCAAAATTTGTATGAAGGCTCCATAAGACAATTCAGTCTTAGTTAAGGAAGGATCACCAACCAAAGTAATCAATTTGCCATCTCTAGACAAGGTAAGCTCCAACTTGCCAAAGTTGGTTTTGACCTCTCCCAAACAAGAGAGCCAATCCAAACCCAACACCAAATCTACCCCTTGTAGGGAGAACAAATAAAAGCCTTGGCTAATCTCCATTCCTTGCAAATGCAAACTCAACTTGGGACACTTTCCCTTACATTTCACCCTATGACCATCACCCACTTCCACAATGTAAGAATGAGTATCTTCCACCATCAAGCTCAGTTTCTGAACTATCTCTTGAGAAATGAAGCTATGAGAGGCTCCACAATCTATGAGTACCAAAACAAAATTGTTCTAAACTACCCCTTGTATCTTCCAAGAATTTGTGGAAGTCAACCCAGCCATTGAACACAGAGACAATTGCAGAGAATTGAAAGTTTCAACCCCCTGAAACTTAGCATCGCTGTCCTCCTCGTCATCTTCTTCTTAAATAATCATACGAAACTGCTTATTCTTGCATTTATGTTCTCTATGATAGGGCTCATCACATCTGAAACAGAGTCCCTTCTCCCTTTTGTCTCTCATCTTATCCCCGGACAACCGTTTGAAATCACCACCCTTGGTTTTATTCCCTTCCCTATCCTGAACACTCATCATATTAGTAGCAGAGGTACCACCCTCAGTTTTCTTATCTAACCAAGGCTTAGTATCCACCGTCACAGTCTTAGTGTAAGAACTAGCCTTAAAAATAGCTGTTGGCTTAGTGAAAGTGTTGGTTCCTTTCTTAGTCGAAACCAGATTCTTCTCCTTAATCATAATAGACTTTGAATTAAATCAGACAAAGAGTTTAATTCATAAAGTTTTACCTCCACTTGAATTTCCTCTTTCAAGCCATTCATGAAAATTCCTCATGCAAATTCTTGATCAATGGCCTTTAAAGCTCCAACATATTTCTCAAACTCCTCCACAAATTCCACCACTGTCCCTGTTTGTTTGAGTGCCAGCAACAACTCAAAGGGATTTTGTACCATTGAAGGTTGAAACCTGCGAACCACCGCCAGCTTGAACCCGTCCCACGTTGGTTCAAGATTGCACCTAGCCCACCAGCGATACCAGCTCAGTGCTCTACCCTCCATGGCCACCAAAGTAGCACACAACTTCTCCTCCTTAGGAACGCTTCGCAACTCTAAGTATCGTTCCAAACAGTGCGTCCAACCGTACGCATCGTCGCTTGAGAAAATCAAGATCTCCAGCTTCCTCCACCAGTCGCGCTCAACGTGGTCACCCAGGGATCTACCCTCGTCGCCGCTGATCTCCGCTTCTTCCCCGCGAACAGTCTCGCCGCTGTTGGAATCAATCTTGGCCGCGAGTGCAGCCAATTGGTCCTCCGTATGTTTGGCGCGCGCCTCTGCCAACTCTAATCGTGTGCGCCATTCCTCGCGCTCCTGCTCCCAATCACTCGAATCTCTCACCATGCTTCTTGTCTTCATGCAATGCATAGTAGAAGGAAGGAAAATCAAGGCACCAGATCGGTGCTTTGATACCAGTGTTAGAACTGGAATGTAAAACTGAAGATAAATGAAGAGAATGGATGAAGGAAAGAAAATCAAGAATGGTTTCTCTCAAGAATGTATTATTGAAATTGACAAAAATGAATCGAGTAACAGTTATAGATCTGCCAACTGAATTGCCCTGCAATTCAGTTCTAACCAATTAACTGTCTAACTGCCTACCTATTGAAGACTAAGCTTATGTTATTTATACTAACCATCCTAACTAATCAGTTAGGATTTACAGCTGGCACAACTCAGCAATTAACATAACTAACACATAGAAATTAAGCTCGATTCCTTCTCTCAACACCTTCCTAATAGGAAGCCTTGCTTGACTAGCAATCCTATCAGAAGTTAGCCTTAAATCATGGGATGAGACATAGTCTAAGAGATGCTTTCATGTGACTTCTGAAGTGAAAAGAGTCTTCTATTTATAAAAAAAATTCGTAACAGGCTAAAAAATAATGCCCAAGTAGTTTTTGTTTGAGAAATACTGGTCACACGTCTAAGATCTTATATAGGAACGCACACCACAAATAAGGGAATAAGAAAACAAGACAATTTATGTGGTTAGTCACTTCTTGTTTACATCTACGGGAAGATCTATTCACTAACTCAAATAAAATTACAACAATCTGTAACTTAACTCAATGTATCAATCTACAATACTTTCTCACATCTAAGAGTTACAAGAAATGATAACAGTTACATCTCACACAACAAATAGTCACTCACACCCTCCTTTCACTAGGAGATGATTGAGGATAATTCTACTCATCTCTACATAATCGCCCAAAATGGAGGCTCCACAACTCTTCTCATGATCACCCAAATTTGGAGATACCTTACCTCTTCACTAGTCTCTATTTATAAGATAAATAATTTGGCTTATTCCAAAAAAAAAAATTAATACTCCACAATTGCATTGAGTTCTAAAAAACTTCTAATTCATTCTTCTAAGTTGAATGTGCAAGTCTCAATGGTCAAATTCAAAGACCTTGAAAATATTCATTCACTTTTTCTTGCTTTGGAATTTCACACTTTGAAATTTGAATTGACTCACAACAAATCCTCTCTCAATTAAAAATTTCAAACTTCTCCACCATATTTTTTTCCTTTCATTTTTGTCATTATTTGCCCTTCTCATTGTTTGTCTCTCATGAGTGGCAAATGCTCTTCTCATTTTATCCCCACACAAGACTAAGCTCCCTTCCACTTCTACTTCTTGTAAGCTCACTTCAAACAAAGTTAAGTGTATTCCCCACTGATCTCGACATTCATATGAATATTGAATAATGGTGACACTTCATATGTGCTTGAACCGCCGTTAGCAACAACCAACATAACATGTTGTCTACACTCCATTTTATCAAGACTTTTAATATGAGGATCCCACATGAATATACTCATATGTGCGAGTTTTCTAGTCTTGCCAATGGCTCTGAACTGGTCCCTAAAAACCATTAGCTCTGATATCATTATTGGGAAAATATCTCTCACACACTTAAGATCTTATATGGAAATACACGCCACAAATAACATAATAAGAAAATACACGACAATTTACGTGGTTCGGCACATCTTGCCTACATCCACAAGATCTTCTCAATATAATTATATTCACTATCTCAAATATAATTACAACAATTTATAACCCAACTCAATATGTGTATCACCCTAATCAAGTGTTTTGAGGATAAACAAATAGTTAATCAATCACTAATCATGATTTTGATTATATTGTTATTTTACTTGTGTTTTTGAGTGATTTATTCGAAGATATATGATCAAATACATTCATACAAAAATCATTGATCTCACCATGAAAGAAATCAATAACATCATGTCTTAATTGAACTAGAGATTGATCAGAAGAACATTCTGGTTATTCTCTTTTAAAGACATAATTAAGACAGATCATTCTCCTTAATCCAAACCTCAAGTTAAAGAGTATCAAGACAACTCAAATCAATAATTAAGCCTAGAACTCGAGCTGAAGGTCCAAAGAAGCAAAAACAGTCTCCAGATTGATGAGCTGTGAGCAAGGACAACAAGGACATGGGTACACTGTTGCTACATCTTTTTGTAGAAAGCTTAACATGTTTATGAGATAAAAGACCGACATTCCACAGTCATTCAATCACCCATCCACGTTTTTTTTCATAAAACATAGAACTAAGAACATTATGGTTTTATAGAAGAACATTCTAAACGAAATAACACTTATGTTTAATAGAGTTCAATCTGAACCAACAGCTTGCAGAGGTTAAATAACGACTATATTGAGCCTTTTTAACCATCTCCTCATCTAGAAAAGGAACATCAAGGAGAAGACATTAACAAGAGTTTTTAAGACAATCATTTCATACTTAAACAATCATACTCAAGCAACAAAGCTCTTCTCCTAAGTAAAACTTCAGTTCTCTCTTATTATATTCAAGGATCACTTTATTGAGTTATTGCTAATAATCAATCTCAAACAAGTGTTGAGTAGATTTTGATAATAAACTCTTTTATCATACATATCATTTGTAACTCAAGTCTATCTCTTAAGATAGTTGGAGTATGTTGTAAAAAATCCTTTTAGTTATTAAAAGGTGAATTGTAAAAATCCTTTCTAGACTGAAAGGTAAAACTGTAAACATCATTTCAAGGTTGAAAGGTGAATTCCGAAACTGATCAAGAAAGATAGTGTGAAAGCAAGAAAGTTATGTTGCTAAGCTCAATAGTGGAAAGTCTTACATATTGTGAGTATTGGATGTAGCTTGCCTTTGGTGAACCAGGATACATCATTGTGTGCTCTTCTTATCCTTATTTATTTTTCACCCACTAATCACATATCACCTATAAATAATCTGTTTTATTTATCTTTAACTCACCTAGAACGTTCTGGACTTTCTGTTTGAAAACAAGATTAATTTTGAGTTAATTTGAATCAAGTTCAAGAATTAAGATTCTAAAAAAGGATTATAATTCAAACTCTTTTTCCTTGTGATATTGCTACTTCAGTCCATGTCGAGCCGACAGTGCGCTGTGGTGGTTGGTTTTAATGTGTTTTCTTCTATTCACAAAATCAGATATCCTTTGAAACACACTTCAAAGGTTTTATACTCACCTTATAGACACTAACACTGTGTGAAATCTCTCGTGTGTACGACTTTCATAGTTTTTTCAATTCACACGAAGTAATTATAAGTCACAAATTTCTAATACTTTTTAAACTTGTGTTCCAAGTATGAAGATCATATTAATTAATTCCGGCTTAGACCATCATATTATGCGCATTTTGGGTGTTTCTTGTGTGATTCACTCATATGCATTGTAACAGTACATTAACAAGGCAAAGTACCATATTTATTTACGCACTTTGTATGTGATCAATATTCATTACATTGCTGCAATCTTGCCATATTTATTTAAGAGTTAAATAAATTTTTTACATCTATAAATATATCATATTTCGTTTAAAAATATGATCTATCAAATCAGACTCAATGAAAGATTATTATAATATTTTAGATATTTATGCAAATAATCATTCAAAACTTCATACAATATATACAAATTAATTTAAAAGCATAAATCAAAAACAAAATTTAGAGAAACTAAATATGAAATATGATATATTTAAAGAGAACAAAAACTTATTTAACTTATATGTCGTATATATTGTAATTTTTAAAATTCTAAAAAATTTTAATTTGAAATTTCTAGAACATTTTCAAAAATAGAAATGTTCAGAATTACATAAGTTTCAAATTTGAAACACTTAGGTCTCGATTTGTGAAAATATTTCATATTTTTATTTTATATTTTTATTTT
>JBBPBQ010020323.1:4344138-4369514 GCA_037974755.1 Cicer yamashitae | reverse complement strand
GTTTTAAATATAAATGAATTAGTAGTTTTTTATTTTTATGTTTGATGGAGAATCAACTTACTTTGTTTGTACTTTTATTAAATTTTTTTTTTATTTATTTATGAATTGTCATTGCAGCTAAGGGACTGGATTTAAATCACCTCAAAGGTAAAATAGTTATTATTGCCATATTAATTATTTATAATTTTTCACTTCTCCATTTTTAAAATTTATTTGTTTATTTTATATAGTTGATATTAATTAAATTTAAAATATTTGTTGTATTTTTTATTTATTATAATTATTGTCACTTATCTTATTAACTTTTATTTCATTTTCAATTTTTTTTTATCAAATTTCATTTAAGATGTCTTTTTATTTTATTATTTCTTTATAATAATAATTTTTTTCAGTAAAATAAAGGAATTATTACTATTATTATTGAAAAATGAGATGCACTGCATACTGCATAATAACTCGTAAGAGTGCGCGAGGATAGAACGGAAGTGAAAAAACATAAGCAATGTTGTTATAATTACCGACCATGCCACCGTATTTTCTAGTTTTAATGAATGAAAATAGAAAACACGGCAAGTAAATAGGTAAAAGTTTTTGGTGTGCCTTTATAGGTAAAAGTTAATCGGTCTTAAAATATATCTGATTTTTTAACATGTAGAGATTTTGTAGAGGTAGAAGTATCGTTGTGGCCTCTGGGGTATAGAGAATATTTTTATATATTTTCTCATTGATATAGCCTAGCACAACAACCAACGGCACAAAGACTGGCCCAACAAATATATTAAGTATCATACAGAATATAAGAAGATAATTGTTTATCTACCCTCATTGTTGTTCACAATGTAAAAAATACTACTAAACCGGAAGAAAAGTTCTGATAATTTGCGTATTTTTTGAAAGGCGATGAACATATTTCTTTATAAGAATATGAATTGGGCCTAAATTCAAAAATGAATCCCAATTAATTTTATATGTATGAAAATCATGTCATTTAGTATTGGGTGAGGTTCAAAGCTATTGGATGAGTGATTCCAGTATTAGTTTTATATGTGAGGGGACAATTTATCAAACCTTTTATATATTGACCTTAGCCTACATGTTAGAAGGACCAAAAACTTTATGACAAAAAAGACCCATTAAAAAAAATTACAAATATGTACAAAATTAGGGCTTAGATGGTCTATATGCCCATTTTTTTTAGAAAAAATCAACAATTTTTTTAATGGTATTTTCGTCTAAAGTTTAATAAACTTTAAATGTTTCAGCTTGTACACACGTTATTTTGAACTATTTTTTCTCTTGATTTTAAAACCCCTTGGAATTTGCCAAATCAAACGTATCATAGAGAAGATATGAAGGTTCTGTCTTGTTGTTGATCGACAATGATGTCAACGGCGCCACCAAATAGATGAAGGGACCTGATACTAGGGTTGTACAAAAAATCCGGTTATGAGGCTCAAATTCATAATCGGATCCAACTCTATTTTAAATATCCGGTTAAAATAATATGGTTATAATCCAACTCATTTACCAACTGGTTGGATATCTAATTTTTGGATTTGGATTTTATCCGATTATATTATCTACTTATATTTTATTTTTGAATTTGAACCCAAATTTCTTTCTTGGAATCCTAATTCCTTTCTCTAAATTGAATTAGCAAGATGCTCTCTTTCTCTCATTAACACAATAATTTTTTTTTGATTTAACCATAATGCAAGCTTGCTCATAGTTTTGTCATCATAGTTTTATAATGCATCAAATTCTTGAAATTAACTATTATATCAAATTTTCCGTATATAATGTCAAATTTTCAAATCAATTAAAAAATAATCGGATTTTAACCGGTTTTGAGGAAAAAATCAATTTTAAAATTGGATTTGTCGAAACCAGTTACATAACCAGAAATCGGTTATTTAACCATAACCAATTTTACAACCGATTTTAAACCAAAGAATAAATTTAGTTATAAATATTAATCCATATAATGGTTTAAAAATAAATATAGTTTGGTTTAAAAAAAAAAAAAAAAAAACTATGCACAGTCCAACCTAATACGGTGTATATGCATTAATAGGGGCTTAAAATAGAGAGCTTAGAAGATTTAAGAAAAGGACTTTGTCATTTGAAATTTTTTTAACAACTCTACTTGTAAATAAAATATGAGGAATAGATGAACGATCACTTTTAGTAATATTTTCACTTCCAATTTAATTGGGTCTTTAAAAAAACTCAAGCATGACATTTGTACTATATATTTTAGGCTATATCTCTTGGTTTGAAGCGAAAGGAAAGATGAGTTTTGAGGATATGGGCTAAGAAGTAATAGGATGGGTAAATATTCCCTCAATATATTATATTACATGAGATTTTATTTTTGAACAAATAAAAAATTGATATTTTTGAACATTCTCCATTGATTTATAACATTTGTAATACCCCTTCAGAACTCCATCTTAATTTTTTTTTTCCGCTTATCTAAGGAAAAAATAAATAAATAACACTTTGGATGAAAACTTGTAAAGAAGCTCATCCTAATTGGTATTGTAGCAGCATGTAATTTTGTAACTTTCTTTTTAGTATCAATAAATATCATCTCTCACAAATTTATGATCGACTATAGGTTGTTTTATTTGCATATTATTATTGACATGGATAAATCAATTCTAAGAAAGTGAGAGTTTGGTGTTGATTTCTCTGAAACCATCACTCTTGCCATCATTGTTGTCATTTGTTTGACTTAAACTCAGTTGTAAATCAGGCATCCATTTTTTGTCTTTATGCAATGTTTCTTCATCCAACTGCATTAACAAAAAAATCTACGAATAGTTAAGAAAGGAAAGTAGTATATATTAATGTGATATGACGTGACAATGTAATAAATATTCATTGAATGCCAATATAAAACGGTTTTACACTCACCATGTATAATTATATCTAATTCATTTTTAAGTAGTATATATTAATTTTACCTTAATCCTAAATGGAGGATCAAATTCTAGCTTTGAATTGTGGAAATAGTTGTGGTGCTCATTGATGCTTGAGAGATTTTCCCTGTTTATTCTTGTGTTGTTTCCAAAGCTGACCTCATTTGGTCTAAGTGATGTTGATGTAGTGGAGCCAAATTGATGATATAGAAAAGATTGTGGTCCAGTAGTATTAGTAGAAACATTGGTATGTAAATTTTTTCTCAAATGATGATTGTTGAAGATATCTAAAGGTGGCCACCTTTTCTCTTCAAGAAATTGGCTTGGTCTCATGGGAGCAAGTGTGGTGGTGGTAGTAGTATCCATTAGTTGAAGCTGGTTAGAATTAGCTATTGATCTTCCTTGCGTATGTAAGGCTGTTGAGGAGATTATTTCATTGCTCATGTAGCTTGGTCTTGAAGATTGATTTAAGTACCATTCATTGTGCCTATATGGAAAGGTATTTTCAACATATATGGATTAAAAAACATTTTTATAACTATTGTGGACAAATATTATTAATTAAAAGAGTGTGTCTAATATGAATCTTTCAAAAAATAATTAAAAGTGAATCTTATTATTTTTGATAAAAAAAAATGAATTTCATATCAATAAAAAAAAACATGTATAATATATTACTAAAACTTACTAAAAATAGCTAAATCCACGTTTGGACTAAAACTATACTATATAACCTCTAATTAAATTAAAATGTATGCATTGTTACCTTGGATTGACGGTCTTTGAATTTGAATGTGAATGTGAATGTGATAAGGATGAGGGATGCATGAGTGTGTGGAAATTATAATTGTGCTGGTTGTAGTTAGTTTCTAGAATAATTCCACCATTTGCCATCTTGAAATGTTGATGAGGAATCATGGACTGATGAGGTACATGAGAAATACGACCTAGTTCATAGGTTGATCTGTGTGTTGGACTTAACACTGCAAAGTGAAAAGTGAACATGAATCAATTGTCCGAATAAAATATTTGGCTAAAATAAAGTAACCCTAAGCCTTTGTGTAATAACCTTTCAAAATAAATATAAACAAAATTAGCATTTACTGTAATTTTTGAAATAAATTTAATTTAATTTATATACACTATTAGTATAAAATGTCGATCAATCACAATTGTTAAATCGGTAATATTTGACTTTTGACATATCTATTTCTAAAATCAAATATATGATTGATTATGATATACCAATTATACAAAACTTTTTATATTACATGAAAATTAAACTTTAAGTAAATATCAATAATTTATCTCCTAATTAATGACAGTATATATTTAAAATATATATTTTTTATTTGCAATTACCAATTTATTAGTTTAGGTAATAAACTTAATTTTTTATTGAGATAATATAGAATAAATGTGATCAAATACATTTCTCAATATGTGTAATTTGATCAATGCACAATATATATAGTGTATATACACCTATGTTTTATAGAAAAATGTTAATAGTTGATTCTTTTTTGTTTTTCTGTTACTCAAATGGTTGATTTGTTTTGAAAAGGAGAAAAATATAAGTAGTGCGTAGAGATCAAACATTGAATCTTACTCATTTGGCTAATTAATCTCTTGGGGACACAATTCATACACCTATGTTTTTACTGCATTTAATCCAAAAATGTTTCATGAACTTTTTCATTTATATTTTATTAAGCCTAATAATTTTTAAAATAGTCTTCTCACCTTGTCCAGATTCGTCAAGTTTCTTGCTTCGATACATCTGAAATGAAAATTACATAGCCATAAAATGATTTTGTGAAAATTATACACCAAAACTTTAAAGGACAAAATCTAATTCAAAGATAAAAAATTAATACTATACTTAAAAAACTTAAAATTAGAGAGGGAAAATATAAAGAAGAAAAACCTGAAATTCCTTCTAAATTTTTTGAATAATTTAAAAAATACAAATTGTTTGAATATATATATATTAATGAATTTATAAAACTTATCATAAAGAATTTAAATAAATAAAAATCAAATTAAACAGACCCTCAAACATAATCCCCCGGAGGACACGGATGACCTGCAGATAAATTAATTAATTGATCTACATACATTTCTCAATATTTTATGTGAAAGAAAAAATATTAAGGGTTAATATTGTAGCTGTACAGTTTTCTTTCATAAAAACAAAATTCTACAGTTTTATATTTTTTTTATTAAAGAAACTAATATGTATATTCAGCCCAAATTTTGTCTTACCTGCAAGTGACTCTTGACATGAGCAATGCTGAGTCCTCTCACATTCATAAGCTGAAGCACCAATTTTGGTGTTGCTCCTGCACCATTAATATTAATGTAGACAAAAACTTCAACTTCAACTCAAAAAACATATTCACTATTAATTAGGGCATAGTCTTCTCTTTTAACAAAATATACATATATTCAACTACTTATATATATATATATATATATATATATATATATATATATATATATATATATATATATATATATATATATATATATACTTACTCTCTTGTCCTCCAAGCCTTTCAACAGCATGCACAAAGGAGTGATGAAGATCAGGAGTCCACCTAAGTCTAGGCATCTTTGATCTAACATATTGTCTCACACCATTTCTTCTTTCACTACTTCTATTTTTTGTTGAACTTGAAGTACCTTCTTCATCATCTTCCTTTGCATTTTTTTCATCATCATTGACTTCATCATCACATGCTTCATTATTATTGTTGTTAATTTTATCTTCATCACTACTTGCTTCTTCATTCAAGTCAAAGGATATTGAGCACTTATTATTATGTGATGAAGATCCCATTGAAGTGTCCTCACCTTGTTCTTGATCACTCTTATTCCCACTCCTCTCATTCTCATGATTCTCACTTTCATCTGACATTTTCATTAACTGTACTTCTTCTTGCTCTCCAACTTCAATCCAAATTTTTTTATTGTTTGCAAATTATCTTTTCATGTCTGAAACAAACAAGCAAATAAAAAAGTTGGAGAGATGAACAAGAATTAAGGGTGTGTTTAATATCGACTTCTCAAAAACTTATTGGTAAAAAAGAATAAATATAATATTTTATTAAAATTTACTGGAGAAATCTACATAGGACCAAAATCATATTAGACAACTCGTCAAAATATTTTCTATTTTTATTTATTAAAATTGGTGATAGTTTTATTTATTAAGAGTTGAAGATAAGAGACTTTTAAAATGAACAATTACTGCATTTTTTAAAAACAAAGAAAATATCAAAATTAAAAATTGTTTTCATTATTTTTATATATTCCTATGTAGCATTTTATCTTTTTTTTATCACATTAATAGATAACTATAAATAATGAGAATGTGATGTAGCATGCATATCTACAACAATTACTAAGTTTTAAAACTTTAAAAATATAGACTGAAATGGTAGAATGCCATGGTAATAATGGAAAAGTGTGATTGTAAAAAGTAGACAGCAAGAAATGAATGAAAGTAACAGTGAAAATTAATGAGAGAGGATATTAAAGAGTGGCTTTGTAGATTAGTACTATAGTAGGTTAAAAAGGCAAGAATTTTAATAAAAAGAATGCAACCAACATTTCTACTCTACCATGAAATTAGCTATGAATAAAATTTCTGACAGATATGTCAGATTCAGATCTAGCTACATATTTGAACATGTGTTAAAAGTACTTTCTGTGAATCACCTAATGAAAGTTACTGTTAATCAGAAAGAAGAAAATAACATGTTAAGTACAATTTGTATGAACAGAAATTAGTATAGGTCATTTTATTTCTGCTTTTTATTTAACCACTAGCACTATCAGTACTGAGATATAAGTTAATTCACAAATTGAACATAAAAGGGTATACTCAATTTTTTTTCCATTTTATCTATATTCAGGTTTTTTCATATGATATCTTGTGTGAGCATTTGTTGGAAAAGAACAAGGTGACAGGACACATTGGTATCTACAACTTTTAATTTTTTTTCAAAAGACAAAATGATTATATCTGATTTATATATCTTTTATTTAATTGTTGTTCTTTGATCCCTTCATATATATCAGCAAAAGAAAAACTTTTAAACTTACATAAGCACATGTATTAAATATATATACACACACATATATATTCAAAACACTGCAAATCATCATGCACAAAGCAGAAGAAAAATCATCTTCTAAATTTTGAAGGAAATATTCAGTAATGGAAAAATTTCTGTCAAAAACAGTAAGGAATTGATTATTAAATCTTCAGAAAGTTGTAGAATAAATCTAAAGTTACATATATGTATAAGATAACTAATTAATATTAGATGAATCATTTTATAGTCAGAAAAAATATTCATGATTATGTACATCACAAAAGGGATGGAGAGGAAGAATTCCATGAAGATAGAGATGAATGATATGTAAAGTATATAATTAATGACTTGCTCAATAAACAATAGCAAAAGAAATTAGCTAGAAAATTTGTGTTTATTTATTTTCCTTAAATACAAAATTACTAACCATTGAAGATGATGATGTGGCTCTTACTTCTCTTCCAAGGCTATTGATGAATGATCAGATACATAAACAGAAGAATTGTTGAAGTGAACTAAACAGAATTATTCTCTGATCATGCTAGCTTTTGAAGAGATGATAAGTATATGATGAGTTGATGAGCAGAAGAAGAATTGTAGTGATGATAAGTATAAGATATTATAGGAAGACTTTTTATTTATTTATTTATTTATGGTTGGAAAAAGAAAATTAAGAATGAATAATATTAATTTGGACAGGCTATACTAGTAGTTGTGTTTAAATTGTAATAAACTTACATAATGGATACAGATATGTTACTGGTCACTTTTTGTACTGTTGCAAATCATGTGACAACTCCTCCTACCCTAATTGACAGTTGTAAAAATCTACCTCTGCATTTCTCTCTCTCTCTCTTGCTCGTGATTATCTTTATTATTATTTTAACTTGACCTCTCATCTTTTCTTCTTGTGATATACTACTAGTATTTTCTCAAACAACATTACATTTAGGTACTAATATTATGAATTTTTCTTGCAACTAATATTTTGGCCAAAGTATAGCTATATATATATATATATATATATATAACCTTAAAATTATGAATTTGTTTTGGAAGTAATTTTTAACTATATGTAGAATTGTAAAGTGTGTTATTTTGTTTAATTAAATGTTTTATTATATATCAAGTCGAAGTATTCTTGTACTCTCTTTTTCCTTAAGTATGTTTTCTCTTAAATGTTTTTTTTTATAAAATAAATTATATTCATTCATTCAACTTGATAAAATACATCGATCAAGATCAAATTCAAAATAGCTAAAATAAAAAAGGATAAATTTGCGAATCAACTCAGAACGTCTAGATTAATAGTACAAAACGACAAAATATTTACAAATGTGACTAAATTGAAGTGTTTGGATTATCAATACCTCTGGATCTACAAGACGACGTTAATGTCATTGATAGAGTTTGGAATGGATCGGAGTTAATCTTAATCAAATAAACATCACAGAAAAACGGAAATGACGCATCGCCACATCAAGACGACGAACAAAACAATTCTCAAATGAAAAAATCAGGAACAAAATTCGAAAGCAAAACTTAAAGAGGTGATTTTGAGCTAAAAATGACCATAAACCACTCCTGATCAAAGGTTTCCCAATAAAGAATCACAAGTGTCCTTTTTCGATTTTAGTTCTCTGAGCGGGGGTTGGTCTTGGTTGTGCCTCTTCTCCCTCTTTCTTTGTTTTGGTTTTATTTAATGTTTGTCTTTGAGTATTCCTTGTAATTTTTGTTTCCTTTTGGTTGTGTCTAATATATTTTGCCATTAAAAATAAATAAACTAAAGGAAGGGCGGGGGTTGCTCTATTTGAAGAAGAAGAGTGTTACATAATAACAAATCATTGGTTTGAATTTCTCTTAAATTTTGTTACTACATAGAGACTCCTGAAGTCATTATACAAGTTGTGTCCACATGAAAGAATAAAATAGCTTTAGGGTTAGTATTTGCTACCATGATTTGTTCGTTTTGTGCAATAGATTCATCTCCTTCGGTAGAGGTAACAAGGGGAGGAAAGGGTATGCTTTTGATATTTGCATAAATTTAAAATAAAATAAAAAATCTATTTGTGACCTAAGAGTGATTATATTTTTCTAAAACAAATCTCAAGATGAACTAAGTGTTGTAGAATATATCAAGGTGTAGTCTTCGAAGTGGTTCTTGAGTAGGGGTAAGGATCAATATTTTTTTCCCTGTGAGTAGTTTATTAATTTTCAAAGATTTTTCCTATAGAGTGTAAGCTTCATAGTCTTCTTTATCTTATATTAGTTAGGATTTTTTTTATTGTAAACGGATTTGGATATCTTGTTTAATTTATTTTACTCCCTTTGTTTCAAAATTATTATCGTTTAAACAAATAAATTTTATTTTAAAATAATTGTTATTTTACTTTTTCAATACAACATTAATTAATTAATTTCAATATTATCTACAAATTAATAATATATGCGTGCACCACTTTCAAATCATTACACTTCACAATGCATATAGTAGGATAATTGTTAATAATCAATTATTAATGAGAACAACTTTGTAAAATTGTTACACTTATTTATTAGTTTTTTATTTTTCTTTTTAGCACATGACCTTATTTTTAATTAATTATTATTCCTTTTGTTGTTCAAAATAATTGCTATTTAAAAAGTATTAATCTCTTTTTTATTTTTTCCAAAAGAATGTTGACATACTTAGTCAAAAAAAAAAGTGACATATAAATTTTAAAAAAATAAACGAGGCATAAAAATTTCATTATTGTTCGTTTTAATAATTCACCATGCTAATTAAGTCTATATATCTATAAACATGCACGTATGTAATGGGACCCTTTCATTCGTCAAACTTTCAATTTGTTCCCACCTAAACTAAGACTTTGTTCTCATTTTCATACCACTGTTTTTCTGTCAATATGTGGAATTTTTCGATTGCTACTTTCTTATAGTATTATTTTCTTCTTTAAATGTCATATGCTTCCACAGGTTTCTTTGCTATGTCCATGTAACCATGACGTCTGATTTTTTGTGTAGAATATTAGGGATCGGAACAATTAACCTTATTATAATACTTATTTCAAAAAAAAATTATTATAATACTAGTAATGTAGTAATGTGAGGTTTTATAAAGTCAATTTTGGTGGGAAATGTATTGAATTATTAATAAGGCCGTGTATATATAGTTTAGTTTTTGAAGACACTTTGATCAATATTAACCGGTGAGAAATTTGCATTTCACAATTATGGATTATTTGACAAATTGTAATTTATTTTTTTAATTGCATGCTAAAGCTATATGACTGGAATGTTGACTCCATTTTGTAGATTTCCAACCGTGTGGAAGTAAAAGAAATTATAATTATTGAAGTTAGAATATCAAAGTCCAGACTTTGTATTTTTATAATAAAAACTATAGTATTACTAAACTTGGCACAATTGCTAAATCATTGATCCATAAAGTAAGATTCCACTTTTTGATCACCTACATAAGTCCAAGCTTTGTATTATTATTATAATCAAAACAAAAATGGTATTAATAAAACTAAACCAAGCAAATTAAGGATCATTGATCCTTTAACTAAGATTTCACTTTTTGACCTATATAATAAGTTTATTTCTATGGCTATGGGAATTGGGAAGTAGAGGATTTGTTAGCAAAACATTTGACAAATTGAAAGCTTTCTTGAAAAGGAAATAGAGGAGGAAGTTGAAATTTATATCAACTTTATTGACTTATGATTCACCAAACTCTTTTAATTTGTTGAATACACCGCAACCATATATGTCATGTGGTTAATTTACCGAGTGATGTCTTTGTCAATCCCCCAATATATTTATTATTATTAATATCGCCGTTAATTTCCTACTCCAGGTTTTTTGTTGAATGTTGAAAACTGCTCAAATTTTCATTATAATACTTTGTTTTCTTCTAAATTACCAGCAAAAATAGCATGTATCATATATATATAAGTAATAATTAAGATCATATATATATATATGAATTACAATTATTAAATTTATGTTCAAAAATTATTTTCTAGATGTTTTAAAATACAAAATGAATTATTAAAATAATATAATAGATTTCGAATGATATTCTTTTTTAATTGATAATAAAGTAAATCAATTTTATAAAATACTAAAAATAAAATTCTAAGAACTTACTACAACAACATAGAAGAGGTGTCTTATTAATTTGCAAATATACAATTGCTTCTCGCCACATATAGTCTCGAAAGTTAGTTTCAATAATCTAGCTAACTTACTATTATAAATCATGTGCTCCATGTGAATGGAGCCATATTATAGTATTAGTTAATTAATTAATTATTATGCTTCAAAGTTCAATATGCAGAAGAACCGGGAGGGAGACAAGTTTGAAAATGAAAATATGTTTGGTATATATGAAAATGGGGAATGTGGCACTGTCTGAGACTATGTAGAGACCAAACAAAGAAAACATGCCTCTCCCATAATATGTGCTGATCATTTTCATATGAATACAAACTTTGATCAGAGTGTGTGTGGTATGACAGATATTCTAAGAATTAATATTAAAGTATATAGAGCTAATTGGCAGAGAGTGAAAAATTAGAGAACCTATCAATGGATATTAAGAATTGTGAAAACATTAGGTTGGTTTTGTCTTTATATACATTAGAGTTGACATTTTACAATATAATAAGATGCATACGAATCTTTCAAAGAATTGGAGGTGTTTTTAATTGTTTCATGGATGAGGACACCCAACCTATATAGCATATTATATAATTTTTTATTATTACTGACATGCATCGACGATCTACAACTATAAAATACTACAAAATTCAGCATTATTTGATTGACCCATAAAGGAGAATCATGTCTCATAATAAGCACTGCATAAAAGTGTTTTATATGAAGGAAAATCTTCGATTTACATCCATACACTATCTTATACGTTTTGAGAGAGAAAAAAAAAATATTTTGATAGATATGATATATATTAATAATGTGATAAAATGAGATAAATAAATAAAAAAATAAAATATCGAATGAATATATAAAAATTAAAATGTACGTGTATAAGAGTTGTTATATTAAATATGTTAATTCCAGATCAGTCAAAAAAATATTCCGGGGTATATATTATCCCCTTTCAATATTATTTTTGTAACAATGATTGTTTTGGTCTCGTGAAAAATATAATTTTCAATTAATTGTTGTGTATATATTATAGTAGTAGTAGTATATATTGAGTGACTGAATCATTAATATAATAATTAACCATAACGCTTTAGTTTAATTTCTTACTCTCTTTAGACTTACATGGGATGTTGTATTGGGTGTTTGCTGTGTATTGAAGTTGAGAACCCATCATTGACCGAAGAATGAATGTGTGATCAAAGGAATTAATGAAATTATTATATGCATTATTATATGCCTAGTGCTGGGTTTTCTATGACCATTAGAAAATATTTAATTTATATAGAATATAGTGTAATGATTTTTTATATTATCAATTAATTATAATAAGTGAATTATTGAAAATATTTAATTTTAACTATAACTATTTTTAACATGTATATAATTAGTTTGATTTATTGTTGATATAAAATATTTTACACTGACAATTTATATCAATTAATCGGATAAAGAAAACTTTAGAACTAGGAGAGGACTTCCTCCCTAGCCTGAATTTGAATCTTAAGCTTAAACAAAATAATGTCTGTCCTCGTGTGACCGGTGAAAACAATGCCTTCAAGGGCAAAGCCCACAATAAAAACAAGGAAAAACCCACAAAACAATGAAGGCCAGACCAGCACAATAATGCAGCTGAAGCCCAATAGTAGCAACACACGGAACGGAATGCACAAGTCTGCCTATGACTAAAATGAACTCAAACACCTCATTTTCACAAATACACCTCCTTGTTAAAGGAGTCCGGGGAGTACAAGAACATCCATAAGTCAAAAGCATCGATAAGTCAAATTCTAGGACCGTAAAAAAATTAAACATCACATTTTTACTCAAAATTTTATAGTATTAAACATATAAGTCACATCTCTTGTATATTTAATATTTAATTCATTCACAATTAAAGATATTGAAGAAGTAAAATGACAAAAATTCAAATTTAGACGATAAAAATTTACTAATTTAATTAACAATACTAATGGTTGTCTATAAAAAAAACACTATTTCTATTTGAGAAAATAAGAGAAACTCTTTAAAATTATACTATCATAGTCGAAGCTAACCACAATTTTACGAGGGGTCCAATATAAACAAAAACAATAGAGTTACAATAAATTTATTATCCATTTTATTTATGAGTCATTTCTCATAATTTTTATGGCTGTCAAACTCTATTTGTAGTTGTTGTAGAAATTAAAAAAGTTAAATTAAAACAAATAAATTTATCAATAAAGTAATTTTTTTTATAATTATTCTGCTTCTATTAATTTTTAACAAATAATTAAATATAAAATACACCAACTTATTAAAAAATTGGATAGCCAAAATTATGATTGCTAGCCTATTCCTTCACCTCTATATACTATCCAATATCAATCATTTGAATCCACATAATTGTTTTATATTTAATTAATTTTAAAATAATTTAAATTTTGAGTCGATATTAAACTCTTTGGATTGTCTAGAGCATTTCCACCTCCTTAGTGAAGAGTTGAGGGTAGGAAAGAACATGTTTATAGAACTGTAAAAATATCTAACTTTACTGTTGGCTTGGCTAGTTACACTAAAACGAGATCATACATTATATCCAATAGAACACGATAAATGAAAATGGGACGTTCAACGTTTGGAATTTTCAGTATCCAAATAATAAATGTAAAACGTCTCTGCCAACAAAGTTTTTTCGTGACAGCACGAATAGTCGAATACCATTTCATGTCCGTTGCAAAATGCAATTCATAATATAATAGAGAGAGGACTTTGTTGGAATTTCAGGTAATATGAATATCACAACAACAAAAGCGCGTCCGAATTATTCGGAAATAAGGATCGAATTTTAGAAATGAATATTTTTTGTGAGAGCGAAAAATTTGCGCGGGTGTTGATGAGAGAGAAACCGAGTAAAACAGAGAAAAAAACCAATCCAACATTGTAAGAGAGAGAGAGGGGGGAAAGAGAAAAAGAAAAACAAAAAAAAAACAGAGAGAGACCTGATGAAGATGATCGAAGAGATATTCCTCTGAGATCATCGTGAAAAAGGCAGCATTACAATTATAACAATTACGCGCTCAAATTGTTCATTATTCATATAATTAATTGATATTAATTAATTACATAATCCATTCCTTATAATTTTTGCTGCCTTTTTTTCTGATTCATTTTGGGTCTCAATCCCCCCTCCCCACCAATTACTTGCATCATCATTCAACATTGTTGATTTCTTCAATTTCAGCACAACAAAGGGACAACTTTTCCTTCACCCTTTTCTCATCTTTGCATGGTAATCATTCTATTCTTTCTTTACCTTTTTTTACTTTTTCTCCTTTTTTTTTAAAAAAAAAGTTAAATTAAATTTTTATTATACCCAGAAAAGTTTGCTTGCTAATAGGGTTATTCTTATTCCTTCCTTGATTTATCATTAGCTTTGTATATTTTATTTGGGGTTGAAAAAAAAAGCTCATTTTTTTTTGTTAATTGGTTATCTGGGTGTGGTTTTTTGTTTTTTGTTATTTTTTTTGTTTCAGCTCAACCACATTGTTGGGAATTATCTAGAGGAAGATACTGAGCTTGGTTTTATTATGTCTTTGTTGAGAAAAAGGTTGTAAGGAAAAGATTAATAGAAAAATGAGAGACCCTGATGTTATCTTTGGACCCAACATCTGCAATTGTTTTTGCTTTCCATTGTAACATACAAGTTTTGCCTTTGTCTAGTTAGTTACCTTCATCTCAAAAAAGGCTCAAGGGTTTCTCTGTACAGATAAACCTGCCAATTTTGTACATATGATTCGACATATCATATAGCTCTCTGCTTACAAAAGAGATTCCAATCTGCGTCGTCTGCAATGGAATGTATATGCGATCGATTTGGATTATGGCTCAGAATTTATGTTGGGTTGATTTCTCTCTGGGGAATTCAACAGTGCTGGTCTCTGAATGATGAAGGTGATTTTCATGGATTGTACTTTTACTGTTTACAATGAATTCATGAGATGTATGTGAGATCGTTGACGTTGTTGTTGTGATTGGAATGGAAATTGCAGGATTTGCTTTGTTGGAATTTCGGATTAGAATAACTTCTGATCCTCATGGTGCTTTGGTGAATTGGAATCCAAATGATTCCAATCCTTGCAAGTGGTTGGGTGTTCACTGTGTTGATGGTAAAGTGCAAATGCTGTAAGTTTCCTTGGTTTTCTTCCTTTTAAGTTTTCCAGTGTAATACATGTAGCAGTTCTTGATGTTTGAAGAAAGCTTCCATTTGGATTAAGGGGAATACAATGCTGAATATTTTGTGCTTATAGGATTTTCTGACTTCTTGTTGTTTCTTGTAGGGACCTAAATGGGCTATCATTAGAAGGGACATTGACTCCTCATCTTGGGAAACTTGATCACTTAAAATCTCTGTAAGGATTCTTCGCAATGTTCCTGTCACTCCAGCCCCCCAATTCTTTGTTTATCATTATGTCAAAAGTAAAACACATATAACTGAAGCTTATAATACTAACTGGCTCTGATTTTGTACAGAAGTTTAAAATTGAAATGGAAAAAGATCTGATTGAATTTTATCTTATAATAGTGTCTTCGAGCATCTGCATAATATTTTCATCTTTATTTACATCTTCCACTCAATATAATTTTGTAAAGTTTCATTAATCTATCTCTTTAATGAAAGACTAAATTAGAGGCTATTTCCTCAGAAATTTAAAAATCCAACAGTTCAGTCAACATAATCTAGTAATTTATATTTCATTCCATTTATAATTCAGATATGCTCCTTTTGTTACTTTGAATTAGTGTGTTATGCAAGAACAATTTTTATGGCACCATTCCTAAAGAACTTGGAGATCTAGAAAAGCTGGAGTTGTTGGATTTAAGTGAGAATAATTTGACTGGAAATATCCCTGCAGAAATCAGCAGCATGTTGTTGTTAAAACAATTGTAAGTTAACTCTCTATATTAGCTTAATCTATTTGTAAGATTTCTGGACATTACCTTCAATGAGTTTTTATTTTTCCCTAGGTTGGTTCATGAAAATAAAATTGAAGTCAGCAATTCTCAAGAGCTCAGGAGCACAGGGTTGCCTACTAAATCACTATTTATTGACAACTATTCATCACCTCTGACAAGTTTCTTTCAGTGCAAGAATAGAAAGTTTGCACATTGGTAAGCATATCTTCATTTTTCTACTTGACCGAGAAACCGTAGTAATTAATTCCATTGCATGCTTCCTTTCCTCTTGTTTCACTTGAATGTAGGGACAAGTTAATGAAGCATAAGAACCGTTCACTCTCACAAATTTTATTTTCATGCAAATAATGATATATTTGGTGTGGTCTTTGGTAAATTATTTCCACTAGGTTGGGCATCTTGTGAAATAGATTCGACCTAGTTGGTTAAACTTTCAGTGTCATTGTGCCTGTATTTACTTATTCTAGATATATCCTTGCAGAATATATGATCCATGGAGCATAGTGATGTTCTGTGAATCAGTCTGAGATCTCACATATTATCATAATAACCGAAATAGTTAATTTTTGTTTTATGTGAAGTTCTTGTGTATTTCTTTGTTAGATACAGATCTTCATTCTGATGGAGTTTTTCATTCATCTGTTAAATTCTATGCATCATCACCATGGCAGTATAATTCTTTATTGACCTTTTGGTGCATGGTATGAACAGTGTTTGGTATAGAGATCTCAAGCAATGGAACAAAGGAGACTCTTTAGCTGTTCCAATTAAAGGAGCACTTAAAAGATGCTTTGATGTCATGTCGCTGCCATTGCCACTGTATGATGACGACATTTTTCCCCATTTCAATCTTTTGCTGTTCTTTCATCATCTTCAACTTGCTAAAAGTGTCTGTTCTTATTTGAAGGTTCAAGCTAGGAAAGGCTACCTCTCATGACTCTGAAGAGAATTACTGCGGCAATCTGCGTAGTGAGTAGAGAATATTGATTGAATTTGAGGCATGTGAGATACTGAAAAATATGCTTTTAATTGACTTTGAAAACATACCTTGCATCATGTAGGTTCTGATGAGTCGGAGATTGACCCAAATTTATCGAATCTAATCAGTTCTGCACGTCGTAAGTTGCTTGATCAGTCCAGTAACCTTGCAGCTGCACCTTTTAGTGGCGGGCCTGCTATAGAGATCAGTATTGTTCCAATTTCCATAAGTAGTGGATCTTTCCCAGCTGTGCCAGATGCCAATAAGAAACAAAATCAGTTAGCTGCACCACTGCATTCGCCTACTGATTTTCCACATGATAATCAAACAAGTCAACCAAATTCAGCTAATGGTGCTACAGGAAAACTCTGGAAATATATTATTGTTATCTCTGGTGTGGCTGTTTTGGTCATTTTAATTGTGATCATGTTTTGCATCTTGCGAAAACGAGCTGCAAAAGTAATCAAGCCCTGGAAGACAGGAATAAGTGGACAGTTGCAGAAGGCATTTGTAACAGGTAATACTGCAATAAGTGAAAACAATTATGTCCTGTCTGTTGAGCTTATCGCCTGGTGGTTTTTTTTCCTCGAACATATAAAATAAAAGCCGGCGTCTTAATAAACTCATTTTTCACATAACATTTGGAAGATTATTCCACATAACATTTGGAAGATTATTAGATTTTGCTTTCACAACATTCTTCAAACATGTTTGAGGATAGTTAGGCTTGAACACATTTCAGTCAAGTTTGTTAAGTAGCAATAATCATTGACATTTGATGAAAGTCATTGATTGAGATGATAACTTGCAGTTATCTCAGAGACTCAGACATAACTGATTAATATAGGTAGACATTTAAGATGGTATGTTGCATAGCAAGACAGTTCCATTTTCAAGTGGTTGAATAGCTGTTAAAAAATGAAAGGCATTCATAAAATTGTTGCTATTCAAATTATTGAGATGATGCTGAACAAATTGAACAGGTGAGTCTGCATACCTCTGCAAAAGATTATGGACTTATGGTAACCTTTTACAAATAATCAAATTCACTTGTTCAAGCATCAATGTCCTTAATTTAAATAGTAACCATTTTTGTGATTGTCTTTCGCTATATTACAGACATTCAATTGCAAGAAAATGGATTCTGTCTTGTTATGCAATGAAGTGTCCACCTATAGAAATCAATTATGTCTGGACTCCAGTGTCATGTGGACGCTCGCTTGAGTTAGAAATTCCTGTTAACTAATATCTGCGCTGATATGAAATGTAGGGGTCCCAAAGTTGAATCGAGCAGAGTTGGAGACAGCCTGTGAAGATTTCAGCAATATCATTAACAGTTTTGAGAAGTGCACAGTATATAAAGGAACACTGTCCAGTGGAGTCGAGATTGCTGTTGATACTACTATTGTTACTTCTTCTCAGGATTGGTCAAAGAACATGGAGATGGCCTATAGGAGAAAGGTTTTTTCCTTCTTATTTCGATGGAAATGAAAACATTGAGAGACTCTCATTTTTCAAACTAACTTTAGGTAATTTCTTTTTTCTTAAATGCTTCAGATTGATGCTCTATCCCGCGTTAACCATAAGAACTTCACCAATCTTATTGGTTACTGTGACGAAGAAGAACCATTCGCAAGGATGATGGTGTTTGAGTATGCTCCAAATGGAAGCGTATTCGAGCATCTGCATGGTAACACTATTTTGTTTAAGCTATTAGCTTGAAAACTGAAAAATCTGAGTCAATTAAAAGCTTGAGTTGTATGTACTGAAAAAATCGTCATATTTTTATGTTTTTGTTTTTCTTCAGTTAAGGAAGTTGAACATCTTAATTGGAGTGCAAGGATGAGGGTTATCATGGGAACAGCTTATTGTCTTCAGTACATGCACCATGATCTGAATCCACCAATAGCTCATTCCAACCTCAATTCAGTTTCTATATTATTAACTGATGACTTTGCTGCTAAGGTACACACATTTCTTTTCTCCTTTTGTTTGCTTTTATTTTATGTTATATGTTTGATAATAACACGTCTCCCTTCTATTGGGCTCTCTCAGATTTCAGAGATCAGTTTTGGCAATAATGGATTATCACCAGCCAGCACACCTGGAGATGAATCAAAGAAATCTGATTTGCCACCCCAACAAGGTCCCGAAATCGATGTCTATAACTTTGGACTGTTGTTGCTTGAAATCATTTCCGGGAAACTACCTTACTCTGAAGAACAAGGCCATCTTGCGAACTGGGTAAGTTTGGAATGTTACATTGTATTTTTCTCCTTTACAACTCTCCTTTCTTAGAATTTTAGGGGCAACTTTATTCTTGTACGCTTTTTAATAAATAAACATCCGTCGATTTCCTAGGCTGCTGATCACTTGAATGATAAGCGAAGCTTCGGCTGTTTGATTGATCCCACGCTCGAGTCCTTCAAAGACATTGAACTTGATGTCATATGTGAGGTGACCAAAGATTGTCTTCAACCTGATCCAAGGTTAAGGCCAACAATGAAGGAAGTAACTTCGAAATTGAGGGAAGTGCTTTCTATATCACCTGAGCAAGCAGTCCCAAGACTTTCTCCACTTTGGTGGGCTGAACTAGAGATCTTGTCAGTGGAGGCCACTTAAAAGCATGTTTGAATTGACAGCAATTTCCCAGAATCACATTGTGCCACTGTGATTTTGTCAAAAGCTACATTTTGAAGTTTCAACAAATTCATTGTTTTCCCGTGATTCCAAGCATGCACTAAGTTACTAAATCGCTTGTTTGTGTTTGTAAGCCAAGTCTCTCTCTCTAACCTGTACCAAGCTGACAGAGTGTAGCTTTGTGATAATGCTATATGATATTTGCAACTCAAATTCTTTTTTTCTTTTGATTCCATTTGTTCTTTTGTAAGTCCATGTGATTAATAACATAGCTATTCTTGTGTCCCAATGGAAGTGTGTTAAGTTATTTTGCAAGTGGGGTGTTGTATATTGTACTTTTGTTGATGAGGCTTGGAATGTAAAAAATCTTGACATATTATATATATTGTATTTCTGTCCCTGGCCCAGTAAAGCATGCAACTTCTTCTATACAGGTCTAGTCAATATTTTTTTTAAGCAAAATTGCAATGATGAGTTAATCTTAAATCATTCATTAACTGGACCTTTTCATTTTAATAAGGGAAACTCAAAGTAGAAAGTGATATATTTATACTTTCATCTCTAAATTTTTTTGTTCATCTCAATAAAAAATTTGTTCAATTTTAGTTATTTCTATATAATACAAAAATAGTGAGTTTTCAGTCCTTGCCAAAAGTTAAAAACACATTTTTTTTGTTAAATATAAATAAACTTTTTATATGTTACAACTAATGCAAGCAGAAAGTCCGTTGATGTTTTAATTAATTTTCGTTAGTAAACACGAAAAATATTATTGTCGTCTACTTGCATAATTATTAAACTCATTCCTAATTTAGTGAAACCAATTACAAATGAAAAACTCCAGTCCCCACCCCTATATCCTGTACAATTTTACCATTTTCAGCCTTCCACTTCCGGGTTATTTTTTAATATATAAAAATTAACATATATATATCAGAAAAGGAAACATAAAAAACTAAAAAAGTTAACAGCAAAATGGATCCTCCTAAATAGTTTGTTCCATTAACCATATGGTGTCCCTACAATTGAATTATTTGAAAGCAATACTTTTCTAGACCACATAAAGGAACAAGCATGTCAATTAGTGAAGAATAAGTTATACTAGTACTAGTAGTAGAAGACAAGTACTTATCCTACTCCAACCCAAGCCTGCATTGAATCAATCATCTTAAAGTGTCAAATGCTCCAAAGTTGAGAGATTTGCATATCTATGTTGCACTATTTTCTAACAAGTCAATTGGAACTCAAAAAGATCTTTTTCTTTAGTCCGATTTCAAAGAGATAGAGCTTTAGAAATCAAGAATTTAATTAAAAAGTAAGTAAAGTCTGATTAATTATTAGTCAAATCAGGATTCGAATTCAAATTCTCCTAAATAATTTGTCATTTGCTGAAATTTATTAACTAGTTGAAGTCAACCACTTGATTAACTCAAAAAAATATCTTCACGAGATAATAACAAAATTCAGTTTATTTAAATTGAAACCATAAGCGTTTGTTAATTATAATTTAATCAAATTAAACTTGGTGTGTACGTGAGCTAGTTAGTTTAGTCAATATAGGTACCACTTGTAAGTCTGGAGGGCCACGCTTCAACCTAACTAACGGTGTATAGTTCTTCAATGAGCAATATGGGCCCAACAATAGGGATCCCACTTGTAAGTGTGTAGGGCCAGTATGATAGCTTATTTTGAATTGGTAATATATGGTCACAAACAATGCAAATGCAATAATCTATTCTATGTATTGTGGTTTTTCTCTCGCTCTTAATGTTCTCAAAAGTTTCTAAATATATGTTCGAATTAGTTAATTCGAACATTTATTTTACACTTATAAATTGACTAATTTGGGTTATATATTTTTCTTTTTAATGTTCTCAAAAATTTCTAAATACATTTTCAAATTGGCTAATCCGAATATTTATTTTACATCTATAAAGTGACTAATTTGGGAATATATATTTTTCTTGGTACTAAAGATCTCACGTGATTGAGTATCCTCAACCAATCAATCTACTTTATGGTTGAAACATACCCGCGTGAACTAGTATAGCCCTTTAAAGAAAGACTTTTGTTTCCCTTTGCTTCACAAACTAGTGGAAGAAAATCATCTGAATTTCGAACCTGATTTGGTTATATATATATAATATAGACAGCTGTTAACAAGTTGTTGTTGTGGCATGTTTGATTAATACTAGAAAAGTTTATTTCCTTTAGACCAATCTAAACGGTATGAAATGATAGGCTTATCTTGGAATGGCTTCACTATATTTCCAATTCCAAATTATGATGATAAATACATCATATACATGGAGGTGATAGTAACATGAAACATTTGGAATCCAAAGCCATTCCAATACCTCACATACAAACAAATTGCATTCTGATGTTCTTATTACTTGCATTAAAGAATCAAAATAAATAAAATATAGTACACAACAAGTAATGTGCCAAAACAGAAAATGTATATTCCATTGACTAAATTTAAATTGAATTGGCCTTCATCTTACAGCATTAGGATTTAGGACACACAATTACAATAGCATCTACAAAAGCAGAACAATCCAGTAGTAAAAAAAAACAAAGAAAAAGTACCATACATACATAGCCTATAACAAACAACAAAGAAAAAAAAACAAGAAATTAAGACATACCCATTTATCTTATTATATGTAATTGTTGAGGTAATCTTAGTCTAAAGATTCAATACTATCTGAATGTTTATCAAGGGCAGAGTCAGAAAATGCACGTTGTTGCAAAGCTTCAGCTGCTGTAGTTTGACATGAAGAACCACCAGATTCCTCCATAATTAAACTATGCAAAGCAGGTTTCAATTCAGAGTTTAAAAATCTCTCATACTCAACCTTATCTCCTCCTTTTTTCTTCACTTCCACAACCACCAAAGAAGGTGTCAACTCAAATACCTCAGCAGCAATACTCAATGGCCCTTTTACCCCTTCTCTAGAACCCTCCAAGCTAACCTTGCAATCTTTCTTCCTCACATTGAACCTAACCACTTGGGCAACTTCCTCCAATTTTGACATAATCTTTGACACCGATGCACCCGACACAAACCTCGCTTCGTCGCCCTTTTCCTCAAACAACCCAGAAAGATCAAAACCTTGCGAAAACGATATAATGTCAAAAGCATTCAAACTTGCAGGCCTAGGCAACGAGCTGCGATTCCTCCTTCTATTCACAACCTCAAAATCCTCCGATTCTGATTCTGATACCGATGCTAATTGCGTTTCTTCATCGCCAACAGTTACACGACTATTATCATCAATATTAACTACCTTATCATCATCAAATTCAAGAGAATCATCAAAGTTACAAACAACATCATCCTCAACATAAAACTTTATATGCTTAAAATCTATCTTAAACCAACTATTCTCCATAATCTCCGGAATAGAAATCCTTGTTTTGGGGTTGATATCAAGAAGCTTAGTTAAAAGGGTAGTTAATTCAGGTGAAAACCATCTTGGACACCTAAATTCACCTTTATAAATCTTCTTATACATAGCCATAACATTACCATCATGAAAAGGTAAATAACCAGCCATAAGAACAAACAAAACAACCCCACAAGACCAAATATCAACCTTAGCACCATCATAACCTTTTCTACCTAAAACCTCAGGAGCAACATAAGCAGGTGTACCACAAAAAGTGTGAAACAACCCATCTTGCCTAATTTGATCAGACACAGCACTAAGTCCAAAATCTGAAACTTTAAGGTTACCATTTTCATCAAGCAACAAATTTTCAGGTTTTAGATCTCTATGAAAAACACCTCTAGCATGACAAAAATCAACGGCGCAGATTAATTGCTGAAAATACTTCCTTGCAACTTGTTCTTTCAACCTACCTTTAGCAACCTTGTTGAAAAGCTCGCCACCTCGTACATACTCCATGACAAAGTAGATCTTTGTCTTTGTCGCCATAACTTCGAAGAGTTGAACGATGTTGGGGTGGCGAACACGGCGGAGAATGGAGATTTCTCGTTTGATGTGTGAAACTAAACCGATCTTTAGGATTTTTTCTTTGTTTATGATTTTGATTGCAACTGATTCATTTGTTTTGATGTTTTTGGCGAGGTGGACTTTAGCGAAGGTTCCATGGCCGAGAAGTTTTCCTAACTCGAAACGACCCAATAGAAGATTTGGGTTATCTTTTTTATTGAATGAGTTGTTCTTCTTTGGAGCAGAAACCACAGCCATCGATGGATGACGGAGCCTTCTTTTGGATTGGAGGTTTTATTTTTTATTTTTAGTTTCTAGTGATCGACATGAACCTCCATTCGAGCTTTCTAGCTATTGATTATGCTAGTATTTATTAGGTGTATAAAATTGTTTCTTTTATATTAATCAATATAATATATTAAAATAAACTCTCTAAATATTGCATAGATATATCACGTCTATATATATATATATATATAAAATGTAAATTAATTTTGTTATATCATTGAGTAGGATGGCGTGGCACATCTAAAATTTAATTATTTTTATTTTTCATCTACTAACTTTTTATCTATATCTCTATAATTAAAAAAAACAACAATAAAAAATATAATTCCGATTACAAACTTGATTTAATTTAATTGTTAGTTACTTTTTTAATTTATTGTATATAAATACATCACAATATTTTAATTACATTTTATTAATTAAAATGTAGCAACCATAAATTACTACAAAATATATAAAAACATAATAATCACATGAAAAATCAATAATCAAACTTATGCAGAAACAATCTAATAATATTTAAATTAAAATAAAATAAAAAATATTAAAACACAGACATTTAAATTAGCAAACCTTAGCAAAAAAAAAAACCAACAAATAATATTTTTTATAAAATAAAAATGTTAAATTATACATTAAATATTTTCAAAATAATATACAATTTGTGTTCATTTTTCTTTTATTAGTACTCGGATACATATTATATTCTTTTAATACAAAGAAAATATTTGTCTATATAAATTGTTCATGAAAATAAAAATACTTATTTCAAAATATTAAACTTATAGATTGGATGAAACATAAATCAGAGCATAGTTTCAATTAACGACAAAAATAATCAAAGTGAAGTAGTGAATCCTTATCATTACCAACATTATTTTGTGTTTTTATCGTAAAAAATAATACTTTTAGTTTGTTCATTATATACAATCTCCAAAAAGGATAATTAAATCAAAATATTTTTGAAATAAATACGTGACATAACAACTCCAATTAAGAATTAATTATTGAAAGTTTAAGTGAAAATGAGACATGAAACATAAAATATAAGAAATAGTAGTTCATTCAATTAGTCAAAAAAAAGAATAAAGAAATAATAGTACTCTAGATAAAAAGTAAAACAAAAATAAAAATAATAATCATATGAAAATCGATGCTTAAAAATATATCTCAAATCAATAATTGCAAAATATATATTCTATTTTTTATAGGAAGAAAATATTCTATAATGATTGAAAGTTTAAAACAAAACAAAATGTATACAAACAATCACTCATCTTTTTTTAATAATATTTTTAAAATGAAAATCACTCATTTTATTTTAATCTTTTAAATTATGATACAAACA